>BMAU01020757.1:0-600000 GCA_019973935.1 Trichonephila clavipes
CATCTGCTGCGTCAGGAAATTCCGCTTTTTCTTCATCTGCTAAGGCCCTTAAGGTCCTGGTAGCTAAAAATGGTGCAGAAACTGTCCCATAGGTTACGGTAGCTAGTTTGTAATTCTTGATTGGAGCATCTGCACTAGTTTTCCACATAATTCGTTGTAAATCCCTTTGCTTAGGATCAACAAGTATCTGCCTGCACATTTTTTTAATATCTGCACTAAACGCGTACTCGTGTTTTCTAAATCTACTGACTATGGAAAAGAGATCTTGTTGAATAATTCCTCCGTTTAATAAAATGGAGTTTAGAGAAAAACCACTTGTGGTTTTTGCACTTGCATCGAAGATAACTCTCAATGGAGTGGATTTCTTCTCTGGTTTGTATACGGAATGATGAGGAATGTAATAGTTAATCTTATCTAATGTTTCATTTTTAATCTCCTCCATATGGCCTAAAAGTTCATATTAATTCATAAATTCTTTATACAAAGTTCCCATTGTATTGTTTTTGGGTAATTTTTCCCAAATACAATTTAGTCGTTTGATCGCATTCTCTTTGGAATATCCTAATAATGTTTCTGCATTTTCCTTTATGGGTAACCGAACTATAAATCTTCCCGTTTTATCTCTTTTATAGTATTAACAAAATGTTCCTCACAATAAATTTCCTCTTCACTTTTTGTTATTTCCTTAGAATCATCTGGAAGTGATTCCAGTTCAAATAATTTTTTTTCTGTTATATCTAAGCTTGGTTTACTTATTAAAGAACAATTGGCTTGTTGTTGTGACTGAGGAAGGGTACCTGTGACTAAGTAGCCAAATTTTGTATTTTGTAAAATTACATTTCCCTCCTGCAAATAATGTTGTTCTGGATTTAAAATTTCCAAAAATAGTTCACTTCCTATCAATATATATATTTGACCTGGCATATGGAAATTATAATCAGCCAGCTCAATTGAAGCTGGAATATTTAAATCCGATATATTTAATGTCGATACAGGAATCGCATCGGTAATTTTAGGTAAAAGTGAAAATTGTACATTGCGTGCAAAAGTATAATCCCGATTAGAAATTTCAATTTTTGCTGAATATTTCGAGGCTTGCGTAATCCCATTAATGCCTGTTATAGATTGGTTTGCAGACCTAAATTTAAATTTCAACTTTCTTGCTATGTCTTCTCTCATAACGCATATCGTAGACGCATTATCTAATAATCCTCTTAACTTAATTCTATATCCATCAGCACTTTTAACGAAAATCATGAATGTATTTAATAAAACACATTTATTTCCATAAGTCAAAACCGCACACAACTTCTGGCTGACCTTCAAACCAAATAGTATTCGAAATGGTCTCTATCCCCCTTTCACCTACAGTGTGATTTTTAACTGCAGAGCAAAGTTCAGCAGAATCGTGAAGCAATCAATTATGTAATCCTTTGCAACCACTAACTGTGCATTTGTATTTAGACATGCAGGCACCAGAATGAAGTCTGAGGCAATTTATACAAAGTTTGTTATTGCTAACAAACTTCTTTCTGCACTCCACAGACATATTTTGAAATGCAATACATTTATAAAGAGGATGAGAATTTCGACATAGAATACAAGGTTTAACAGTTATTTTTTTTACTATTAACTACCAGCGATTTGGCTTTAGTTGACATTACAGTATTTTTATGGATCATTTTAGTACTAGGAATGCGAGTAATGTTTTCTAACACGGCACTTCTCTTTTCTAAAAATGTCATAATAGAATCAAATGTTGGAACTTCTGCTGTTTTCAACGAAAGTTCGAATTGTTTTCTAGATTCTTTGTCAATTTTTTGAAGAATTATATTTATTAAAATTATATCTGATAGATCATTCTGCTCATATTTCAAAACTTTAAGTGATCTAATGTTTCTATTGATACAATCCATTAAAGCGCGCAGTTCTTTGGCTGATTCACTATAAATTTTTTCATAATTAATTATCTCAAGGACATGAGAATCTATCAACTGCCGTTTGAATTCGTAACGATCTTCTAATGCTGAAAAGAGAGAATCGAAACTATCGCTAGGTGACTCCAATAGCTTTGCTTCTCCTTTTAGAGATGCTCGAAAAAAGATAGTATAGTTTTTGAGAATCATTCAATTGCTCATTATTACTTATTAAATTAATAAATTGATTTTTGAAATTAGAAAATTCTGCTATTACACCAGAAAATTCTGGCAATGGAATTTGAGGTAAGCGGATACTATTTTTACCATTGTCATTTAAATTAATGTTTACATTTTCAGAATTTTTCAAAGAATACATTAAAAGTTTGAGACCTACCTCTGTTGTCTCGATCCGTTGATTTATATCTCCAATGTCCAGCTGAATGATTTCCAAGCTTTCGAAAATTTCTATTTCACAATAATCCTCAGCTATTTTATCTAGATTTATCTGTAATTGCTCAATTTTTTTGAGTTTAATTTCGATTTCTGTGACACTAGTATCCTTTGACACTGTCTTCTCCGAGGTAAAAGCCTCTAACCTAGTTAAAGTTCCTTTGATTGAATCTTTTAAACGATTCAATTTCTCTTCAGTAGTTACGTTAGAGTTATTTTTATTTTTCGATTTTTTATCCATTTTCTTTGGCTTCGTAGGACCAATGTTTCGTCAATATTTGTGTGGACTGTAAAACTGGTTTAAGAATAAAAAATCAGTCTTTTTCGCAACGCTAAGCCTACTTTATTCGTGCACTCACTTTTGTTGGGGTACAGCTAGATAATGTCTACCTTTACAAATTTTTTACAGATGGCGCTACAGTGCGCTGATGACGTAACAGTCATGTCACAGGACTTTCAATCCATAGGTCACGAGTTCTTTCCCTTGGATTTGCGCCTCTTCAAACCTACTGAAAACTCACTAGTAGTTAGTATATATTAGAACATGTTCTTATCGAATATATTGTGCAGTAATACGTATATAATATCAGTATGAACATGTCAGAATGCATTTTAATTTCCTTATCTTCAGTGAATTAATAATTTTTTAAACAATCTATTATTTTCGTTTTTTCGTTATACTCGTGACCCCTGGGAGGCAGGCCCTACAGTTTGAAAAACGCTGTTCTAAGCTAAGAGAATATTCATTTTAAAATTTTTTCATATGATATTCCGATGCATTTGACAATTAACGTAGTTAAAATTGTCTAGAGCATATAATTTATTAGACTCTAACTAAATATATATTTATTTATTTGAAATCTATGTATCTAACAGCAGTGCTTCTCAAACTTTCAATACTGGCGCCTTCCTTATCAATCACAATTTTTATCGCGCACCCCTTATACATTAATAATTTACTGAATGCAATAATAATGCACTTTTTTTACGCTAAAGCAATAATCTTAATTATATGCCGTAGATATTCATGACATAAGTATTAAATTTTGTATCTGTTGCTTTTAAGCAAAAAATATATTAAGTAATAGGATAATTATTATGTTATATTTCCTTTCTCTAATTTTTAAATTGGAACATATTGCAAAATGCGGTGGTTGCTTAGAAGACAAAATACAGATATCAGCCAAATATAGAAAAAGAACTCAGAGGGTCAATTTCTAATCATAGGCATTCTTTTAAAAAACTTTGCTCTCTAAGAAAAGTCCATGGAAGTCGCTAATACTTATTAAACTTGTTCTTAATTTAGTATTAATTAATTAGTTATAAAATACTCTGTGCAGCACTGATACATTAAAAGTATACCGGCTGAAGTACCCGCTCTTTGCACGAGTTCATTTATAAGAAAATAAAACATTATTGAAATAATCGCTGAATTGTAAGCAGAATAAAGCTAAGTGCGCGACAATGTTTACAAAAATGTATAAAATGATTTTTTTAAATCATTGCTCAAATTATAATTAGTTTTAAGCGAACTGTAATTTTAAACTTCACAGAATTATCACTTTAGAATTGATGTTGAATAATGAACAATAATATAAAATTCCGATGAGAAATAATTGTATTATTTTTAATATTTAAAGTGAAAAGACTCCAACAAGTTTTAAGCCTGGAGCAGGCGCGCACTCGATACTAATGGTCGAGTAAGGTTATTGAGCCACCCCAATCTTTTTTTTATAATTATTTTTATAGTACGCAATAAAAATCGTAATTCCAGTGAATAATTTAATTAAGAGAAAATATACTCACCTACTTTCAAGAATACAGAAAATATTTCGGAAAAAAAGTTATCACACCGTACAAAGTTATCAAAAAAAGGGAGATATGTGACAAATATATTTTAGTTCACACGTTAAGACTGTCAAACATGAGGATAGTGTCAGTGCCATTGGTAACAATTAAACAGTTTTGCCAGAATTACCGATTTCGTGCATTTTGTGCTCGGCGTGAAAGCTCAGGAATAAAAGTGTATTTATTACAATATGGATGTTCAAAAAAATTATGTAAAACGTTTTTCATTATGCTTTTTTATATGTTTGGGAATAACTCATAGAAATAAATCTTGGCCAAGTAATCCTTCAAAGAACTCTCTGTGCTTTTCCAAAAATCATAAAAATATTTTACAAGGAAAAAATCGCAGCAGAAATAGTTTATTTGCAACTTCCTTAAATGAAGAAACAAAAATACACACACACACACATAAGAGCAGGGACGTAATTAACCGTACAAGTAAGTTCGAAGGTCCAACCGCAGCAACTACATTCTACTGCCTACAGCTGATGACAATAATATAACAGTGATGAATTTTTTATCTTCCTAAATTTTTTTTCGATTATGGGTCTGGGTTTTGTTTTTTCTCATTTTGGTTTGAAAAGAAACCGTAATAGAAGTAGAAGCTTTAATTTTTTATGACGTAATATCGCAGATATATAAATTATATCAGTGTAAATGTGTATTTTTTTACTATGTCAGAAAGTATTTTGTTTTACTTCACATTCCAGTAAATATTTTTTTTAATCTTTTATTTTCAATTTGCTCGCGCCCCCCAGGGGGGCGCACCCCACAGTTTGAGAAACACTGATCTAACAAGATTAAAAAAACATGTAATAATGTAAAAATTTTATATTACTTAAATAAAAATCGCTAAAGAAAGTCCTCTATTTGTAAAAAATCATAATGTCTCTTTGCAGCTCTGACTAAAGATATATATATGTTTTGGTTTTATATTCCAAACATATAAACTCTAAATATTCCAAACATATAAATACTATGTAATATATATATATATATATATATATATATATATATATATATATATATATATATATATATATATATATATATATATAAATATATATATATATATATATATATATATATATATATATATATATATATATATATATATATATATATATATATATATATATATAAAGGAAAAAAGCGACTGACTCACTGACTGACTGACTAATCACGATATCTCTCCGGAACTATTAAACCTACAAACATGACATTTGGTAGGTAGGTTCCCTTCATGGTCTAGACGTCAGCTAAGAACGGATTTTGCAAAGTTCAAACCCCAAGGGGCGTTACGAGGGTTTAAGGGGCGTTATAGATAACTATTTCCTTTACTAAACTATTAGATGTAAAGTCGTGAGAGAAGCTTGGTACACAGATTTCTTTCATAAAGTAGATTCCCTACATAATGATTTTTAAAAAAAATCGACCTCCAAGGGGCGTTAAGGGCGCTTAAGGAGCGTTATACATAATTATATCCATTTTTTAACTATTAGACGTACAGTCTTGAGAAATTTGGTAAGCAGATTCCTTTCATAGAGTACAGATCCCCTACAGAATGGGTTTTGTGAAAATCGACTTCCAAGTGGCGTTGTAGAGAATTAAGGGGCGTTATAGGCAATTAACTCCTTTTTTTAAACTATTAGATGTAAAACCTCCAAATTCAGTAAGCAGATTTCATTTACTGAGTAGAGATCCGCTATAAGATGGGTTTTGGGAAATTCGTTTCCTATATGACGTTGCGGGGGCTTAAGGGGCATTATAGATAATTATTTCCATTTTTAAAGTATTAGATGTACAGTCTTAAAATTTGGTAAGCTAATTCCTTTCATGGTGTAGAGATCCGCTACAAAATAGTTTTGGGGGAAATTGATTCCCAAGGGTCACTGAGGTTGATTAAGGGGCGTAATAGATAAATATTTCCGCGTTTCAACTAATAGAATCACCTGCTTGAAAAATAGAAGGTATGCACCGTTCATGGAATTAAGTTCCTTTTACAAAGATTTTTGCGAAAACGGACCCTCAAAGGAGTGGGGTTGTGAGGGATTAAGGTGTGTTATAGAAAAATTGCTTTTTTCGAATTTAACTCATTTACTTGAAATTTGTTTAGCACTTTTCTTTAGTTGAATAGAGTTCCACTAAGGATATATTTTATGGAAATCAACTGCAGGGGGAAGAGGGGAGAGTTATTGGGGCGTATTGATAGACAAAATTCCCGTTTTTGATCTGCTAAGACTATAAAAACAAAATTTGGTTTGCATGCTTCTTTTGTTGTATTGGAATCCGCTAAGAATGCTGTCAACGAGGTATTGATGATAAAAATTCCTTTTTTGCTCTGTTAGATTTAGACTTGAAATTTAGCACGCATGTTTATTTTATGGAGTAGAGTTCCACTGAAAGTTTCTTTGGTGGAAATCCACTTGATTATTAGGTTAAGTGAGCGAAAAATATCTTTCTACTTCTATTTTACGTATAAATAGAAATTAGATATTATAATTTATGTTCTTTTTATATCAAGGGGTGAGAGTGTAACAGCTGTAAATATATTTTTTAATGCAATCGAATTCTTAATGCTAGATATCAATAATTTATATATATGTAAACAGTATACATATATACAACATAGTGAAGTACCCAGTGAAGCGGGTGGGTAACGTCTAGTATATATATATATATATATATATATATATATATATATATATATATATATATATATATATATATATATATATATATATATAAACGCTAAGTAATAAACAAATACTAAGGTTTTGTACTTATAACACATAAACATATTTATAATTTAGCAACATAGCATGAGATTAAATTGAAGCTATTACTATTATTGAATATACCGGAGTCCTTACATTTTACAAATAAATGAGAGAACTGCATTCAAATCAGTCTATTGTGTTGTTGTTACTAATGCCACCTAATCGGCTAAGGCCAATTCAGGACAACGAAATCCATCATAGCAAATGGCTAAGTTACGCTAGTCGTTAGGTGAAGCTTTGACCACCGTACAGGTGACCAAACGATTTATTTCGGTTTCATTTCAATTTTGAGGGAGAATACCCTTAGGAGGGCAAGTGGTATCTCACCTCTCTTCCTCTCCACCAACCTCACGAGAGGACTTGCGGCTCGACGACTATTTAAAGTACACCCATGAAAAATCAGTCTATTGATATCAATCTTTAAAGCCATAAAAATTGGAATTAATGAATAAAGCTGTTTTAGAATGTGTGAAACAAAAAAAATATAAATAAATCTTGTGAAGTATATAAAAATAAAATGGTATTTTTATGAAAAAATTATGTTTCATTTTATAACCTAGGTACAACCGATGTATGTAGACACTGAAATTTTCATAAAGGATTGAAAGGTAGAAGGGAAGGAGGGGTTGAAACATATGTTTTTCTAACGAATTTCGTAAATGATACCTGAATAGATGATAGTTTAATTCTTCGAGTCAGGAAATCGTGTCTTTTAAATTTAAATTATATATATATATATATATATATATATATATATATATATATATATATATATATATATATCTTTTGGTTTTCTTTACAAGATATCTGAGAGTAAATGAAATAAAATATTTATGTGTCGTTTTGTTTTTTCAGGAGAATTGTTGCATCGTCCATCCTTGGAGGCCGTTGAAGCTGGAGAAGGGGAAGAAATCCCCACTCTGGTAGGTAAGTACTACAACTTGTTCTTAACTTTCATTAAAATAAATATGAAAACTAAATAACACGGTAAAAAATATGTGCTTAGAATATATTCATAAGACAAATCCATTTCATCTTTAAAGTTTCTTAATCCCTTGATAAAGCTGGTGGAAATATATAGTGAGGAATATGTGAAAATGTCCAATTCAATATTTATTGTGAGAATTATGTGTTTGTTCTTTTTCGATACGGCACTTATTAATTTTGAATACAAAAACAATTAAAGAGATTAATAATATGTAAGAGTTACATTTTAATTTTTAACTTCAGACCATATGCTCCAATTTTTATGATACAATGTTAGCTAGTACCTTGTGTGATCCTATGTTTTACTATTGTTGTAATTCGCTTATAACAGAATTTTTTTATAGATAACATTTCGTTATCTAATTTATAATATGTTTTAATTCAAAATTTTAATTCGAGGGAAAAAACTAAGATACATGATCTAAATTATACAAAATAATTTCGTAAAAGTCCTCTTTAGTAAAATTTTTTTCTGAGAAATGGGTATCCGAATTTTTTCTGTATTTTAATGTTTTTTAAAAATATTTTCTACAATTTTAATAAAATATATCAATGGTTTCAGCATTTTAAAAGCATTATCTAATTTCCTCTTTGAATGATTCCATAGTTTTTTATAGAATTAATATCAAACTACTTTACAATTGATCTTATTTTATTACTGAGGGGAAATACAATCTGAAATAAATTTTGTAGCATGCTGAAGAAGGTTGTCAGTTACTTCAGTAGAAGTAGATAGCAAAACGTATTATAAATTTTAGAAAATTCCTTAGAAACCTGGGTCAAAAGCAAAACAAAAATCACATTATGCTTATATTATTTTCCATGTCATGCTACTTTGAAGGGTCTGATCCTAGATACATATAGGTTGTCTTTACATTGTTCTCAGTGTAATTTCCCAAGAAAGCTCCTTTCATTTCCATATTCAGATATACATTCTTACATATCTTATTTTTATATATGTCTTTCAAAAATATACGCTTCTATAATATTTGAGTATAACATTTTGTGACTATGTTTTCCAAGAGTTTTGGGTATATTTTCTTAGTAAAATTCTCTGTCTACTTTCCGAATATGCTCCAGTTTCTGATCATATAAGTAAACATTTACTAAGGTATTTTGCCATTTTAGTAAAATAGGTTCTCCTTTCTAATCCACTAGGTATTTTGAAATTGCAGCCTATTATAAAATATATATATGATAATAATTATTTATAATATGAGGAAATTTGATAATTAATGTGTATTATTTTGAAAATTATGATACATAATATTATTACGATACCCTGGTGAGTTACAAATGTTCTCCATTGTTGTTAATGCGAAATTGCGTTATGCAACAAAAGAGTAATTATTTGCGTTATTCCAAAACTTAATGATAAACTGCTTCAACATGTTTTTCAGTATCATTTCGTTACTCATTATAAATTACATTTTTCTTTGTAGAATTTTTTAACATTCCATTTGTCTTAGTTTTTTTTTAATGAAATGAAAATTTTGAAATAATAAGTCGTATTTCATTAACATGTAATTAATATTAAGTATAAATATGATAGGTAATATTATTACGATACTCTGGTGAGCTTCACAATTTTCCTGATGTTATTAATACGAAGTTACATGTTGTGCTAAAAAAGTAATTATTTGAATCATTTTTAAATTTAATGATAAACTGTTTCAACATGCTTTAACGTTTCATTCTTTGCTCATCATAAATTTCCTTGTTCTTTGCAGAAATGTTTAACACTTCTTTCCATTCTTATTGTTTGAATAAAACGAAAACTTCAAAATAATAAATATTTTTTTCATAAATATGTAAGCCATATTATAAAACTCATTTAAAGTAAGTTATTTTTTTTCTTTTGGACGCTCTGTCATTTTATTTAAAAATTTTATTTGTTAATGTTTTACTCTGAGTTAAAAAGTGAAATAAATAATTGTAAAAAAATTGATGCTGTCTAGACAAAAAACTTATTATAAAGACAATTAGGATTTTATGTTTGCAAGATAGCATATTTTCAACACAGTTTTACAACATGAATTTTGTAAGTTGCTGAGAAGTATTAATGGATATTTTGTTAAGGTATTTCATCATTGTATAAGCCTTAAGTTTCCGCCATCTTTTCAAACAATATAAATATTTAAACTAATTTAAAATACAAACCAGGGAACTGTGGAATTTACATTAAGATATTATTAGATTTCAGCATACAGATTTTAAAAATATCAGTTTTAACTAACTTTAATCTGACAGAAAAGCCTCCTGATTCTAAGAAAAACATTGCTTATTAATTCTACCTTTTCCTAAGAAAGAAAAAAAGTATGTAATGGCTTAGGCAAACAATACTACACATAATAAAGTATGCTCAATTTCTCCTGCCAAGAAAATCCACCTCTTCTCATATTTCTCTGCATTATCCAATCAAGAACATAATGGTTATTTCTTTATGCCATAAATAATAAAAAAGAAAGAAACAGACAAAAAGAGATTCAGAAAACAATCTGTGTGCTTTCTTTAACAGCTAACTCATTAAAACACCACATTTTTCTTTTCAAAACTCGTACCTCCCTTAGAAAAAAAAACAGTACCATCTTTTTTATATTTTTATCAGCCTCTTACGTTATTTGACTTTGAATCACCGAATTCTTAGGATGGTTTGTTTTGATTACGGTTGTTAGCTCTTCTAATGAATAGAGGACTTAACGACTTATGGGTATCATGACAGGTCATTTGGGATTTTCATTCTCTCTACTTGCTTGTTACAAGACATTTCAGATTAATTCTTTGCAATCTGAATCATAATATATCTGACTAGTAAGAAGTGAACTAAAAACTGTCATTCGCCGTGTCTTGCTTAAGTGTTCTTCTATTGGATATTTCTGCTTAACTTTAACTGCTTTGCCCCAAAGGCGATTTAATTTGGTTAAAACCTTAAGAACGTCTTTCAGGTTAATATTTATTTGTGGACCAAAACAAAGGAAAAAAAAGGAAATTTATGTTTGTTTTCATTAATATATTGTATATTTGTTTCTTACGGTATGGCCTCGTTTACAGTAAGACAGTACTTCTCAAACTTTCAGTAATGGCGATCCAATTTTCAATCATAGTTTTTATCGCACCCCCCTTATTGAATAATAATGCATTGAATGCTATACTAACGCACTTTAAATCTAAAACTACTTTACGATCTTAATTATAAACCGTACATCTTCACAAGATAAGTATTAAATTTTGTATTTATGTTACATTTAAGTAATATAAATTTTAAGTAAATTGCTTTTAAGTAATTGGATAATTATATTATGCTATTTTTCTTTCTCTAATTCTTAAATTAGAACATGTTGCAAAATGATATTTAATTAAATATTTATTCCCTTCATCATCTATTTCTAAAGGTACAAATATCATTAAAAATAGCCTCGTCTCTTTTTCTCTATCATATTCATCACATCTGGCAAAATATCTGGCAACATTTTGCGTGAGTCTGGGCAACCTATCTGACGTCTGCGCAAAACAAGTAAGAAAAGTTGTACCTGGTACAATTCCATTCAGTTTTGGTCGAGTCGATGCTTCTATAGCTACGGAATCTGTCTTGAATGTACATTTTATAATTTACGAGTTGGTTGTAAATCACGATATTAAGTATTTACGGCAGTATATTACAACAAAATCTTAGATATATTTTTAAGTCGTAGAGAACATTCGATGATAATAAAGTATCAACAAGTACACAGAAGAGCATTATTCCGAAAATTAAATCAAGGATATATTCTAAAGAATACTTACATTTTGGATTTACTATTACTGTTACTGATAAACTCTAGGTAAAACGTACTTCATAGATTTCACATACAGTGGCATAGGTAAAAGGCAATTATGAAATAAATAGCCTTTTGAATTTTGGGCAGAGGTGGATGATGAATTTTCTGCACTGAAAACAAAATCATTTTGTATAATATTACCATTTTTTCAACATCCTACCTTTGTGAAACAGGATGTCTGTTGTGGCTGTTTTGAAGACAAAATATAGATCTCAGCTAAGGAAAGAAAAATAACTCAAAGTGTCAATTTCTAATATTAAGCCTTCCTTTGAAAAACTTTGCTCTGCAGGACACTTCCATGGAAGTCGCTAATAAGTATTAAACTTGTACTTATACTGGCTGAAGTACCCACTCTTCACACGAGTTTATTTTTTTAAAAAAATAATACATTATTCTGGATAAAAAAGCTTAATTGTAAGGAGAGTAAAACCAAGTGCATGACAATGTATACAAAATTGTAAAATGATTTTTTGAAATAAATGCTCATATTATAAATAGTTTTGAACGAAGTGTAATTTTAAATCTCACAGAATTAGCATTTAGAATTAATGTTAAATAATGAAAAATAATGTAAAATTCCAAAAAAAAGAATATTTGTGTTATTTTTAATATTTAAAGCGAGAAAACTTCAAAATGTTTTAGCCCGGGATCAAGTGTGCACTCATTACTATCGTTAATGTTCCCAAGGACGGACTCATCCCAATCTTTTTTTTTTACTATATACAATAAAAATCACAATTTCAGTGAATAATTTAACTAAGAGAAAATATACTTTCCTATTTCAAGGACTTTCCAATATGTCTTCGAAAATTTGAGAAGAAATCCAATAAAACTCTTGACTTAAATAAAGGACACAAATCTCAGAAACCTTTCGCTAACATTGAATTCAGTGTATTCAGTTTAAAAATATGGATATTACTTCTAAAGAAGAATTGTGTTCAACGTTTTTCATTATGTATTATATAGTTCAGAATACTCATAAAAATAAATCTTGGCCAAAAAATACTTCAATGTGTTCAATATGCTTATCCATATATCATAAAACTCTTTCACATGGAAAAAAGCGAAGCAACATATATACAACTTCCCTAAAAAAGAAAAGGACGGAGATAACCGTACCAGTAAGATCGAAGTTCAGCTAAAATAATATTTTAGGTTAAAATAAACGTAATATAAAAATATCTTTCTCATCGTGGGATTACAGCAAAGCAAACAAAATATATTTTTTTTTAAATTTGGTTCTAGCATCAAATATAGCTAATGAGTGTTTGAAGCAGTATCTTTCATTTTTGATGACGTAATATTGCTAGATGATATATATAAATCATATCAGTGTAAATCTTTATTTTTTATTATGTCAGAAAGTGTTTTGTTATGCTGATTTTCAGTAAATTAATTTTTTTAACCTTTCACTTTCGATATGCTCGCGCCCCCATCATGAAGTTATTGTGCCCCTAGAGGGGCGCGCCCCACAGTTTCAGGAACACTGCTGTAAGAGGCATTTATGCAATAAACATCAAACTTAACTCTTGTTTAGTTTTGTGTTCAATCTTTGAATAATCAATATCACAATATATTAAATACGGGGAAGGGAGTTTTTAACTTATCTCGACTCTCACTTAAAGCACTTTACACTACATGCCAACGAAAACTCAACATTAAGGAAGTTTGCTAGAATCTTATGCAAATATTAAAATATGCCTACCTAACTGCCATACAGATGACGTGAATTACGCATCGTAGAAAATGTCTCAACATATGTAACCTTGCCTGAACACAAGAGGGAACTGCTCTCCATCATGACGAAATCATTTTTAATTACTATAGCCATCACACTTCTTTGTTTTTCCTTGTGCTAACAACATGTAATTCGTATCGGGTCGATTAATTGGAAACATTATTTATGCGTATTTATTAAATATTTTTAAACTTAACTGCGTAGTGATTTAATTAACAGCAGTGTCCGTTGTTTGAACCTTTAGATATAGTTAATTAGCTTGTTGCTAGGGCTTTTTTTCATGATGCATTGGCCGGGAGCGGTACTGCACCTCGTCGCCAACTGCGCAGTTAATTCCACCATCGAAGATAGTCTTTGTTTTGTCATTTAATATTATTTCGTCGTAGACTATAGTCATGAACGACGTTCGATCAATTATTCCATCGGATATTTTAGTAAAAGTGCATCATAAAACTGGGTACTCAACACTATAGGAAGTTGAGTAAATTATTTATTTCCGATTCTATTGTAAGTTAAGATGGATGCTGATAAAATAAAAAAAACAAACGTAAAGCGCTGAAGTCTAGCGCAACTAAGTTTCTTAACAATTTAAATGCTATTTTAGTTAACAAAACTAATATCCATTCATTAGAAATAGTGTACAATCAGTTAATTGAGAAAATCGATTATCTCTCTCTAAAAATCGCTGACAATGGATGTCTTAGTATCATATATGTAAAAGACATAGAAAAAGTAGAACAGTGTGAGTCATTTATGGAGAATTTCCTATAAATGCAAAATTTCACAAAAAAATAGCTAGCCTAACTCCACCGATTGTACCACCAACTATTGTTAACATCACTAAACTACCTAGCTCTACAATAGATACTTCAACTTGCCTAGATCTTTGATCAAATTCCCAAAGTTTACTGTGAATAAATTTTATGGTGATCACAAAAATTGGTTATATTTTCTCAGTCAATTTGAGAATGCAATAGATAAAAATAGTAGTTTATCTAAAATTCAGAAACTAATTTACCTCAAAAGTTTGGTAGGAGGTATTGCAGCGAAAGTCATTTCCGGTTTTGCATTAACTGAAAGTAATTACTTGCTTTAGAACTATAGAATTCAGCAGAAAGAATAAAAGTGATAATTGGGATTTAAAAGCTCTTCTTGAGTTTTTAAGTGAAGAAATTCAGAGTTGCGAGAGAGCTTAATCTTTCCATTCGTCAGTAAAAGAAAAACAAAATTCGAATAACTCAAAACAAGAGTGCAATAGTTTCGCTTTCGGCTCAAGGTCTAATAACATAAATGCTTATGTTAAACAGAAAAGCAATAATTCCTCAGCAGCCGAGTTCTTAGCCAATCAGTCAACTGCTAATAGTAAATGTATATTTTGCGGTGAAAACTTGCATGATTCATCTTCATGTGGTTCGGTGAGCTTAGAGATGAAACAAGGTCATATTTAAAAAGAAATAAACTTTGTTTCTTTTGCTTTTCGGGTCGACACTCAATTTTATTTTGTCCAAAGCTTAAGAAAGAAAAAGGATGTTCGTTTCGTGGTTTAAAATCACACTCTAAAGCACTTTGTTATAGGTTTTAACAAATTAATTCTGATAAAACGACCTCCCACTCGCATAAAGAAGAATCTGATGATTCTATTACTAGCGTATCTTCTTGCCAAACCGAAACTAAATTGCAGATGGTTTTGTTGCAAACTGCGTCGGTTGTTGCTCGTCTTATAAACAATTTAGAAATTGTCGTTTATTAGCGGGGCAAAGGAGTTTTGTTGAGAGGAAATTTTCGAGATTATTGAAACTCCCTGCCATTCGAAAAGAAAAACTATCGATTTATTCATTTGGAGATAAGTCTCCAGTTGAAAAAAACATTTAATGTAGTCAAAAAAGGTTGGAAAATAAAGATGATCCAAATTCTTATTTAGAAATTGAAGCATTAGAAACAGAAAAAATATCCGCTGCGCATATTCCCCGCCTGACATAGTATTTCGATTTATAACAAACATTTGAAGGACTTGAAAGTAGCTGATACAACAAATAGTGATACTAATGTCTCAGTTCTAATCTGTGCTGACAATTATTATGATGTGTTGCCCGGTATAATTAAACGTATTAGTCGGAGACTTGTAGCTGCTGAATCTCTTTATCGGTGGTGTTTAATTGGTATATCAGGCGCCCCAAATAAAAACTCTATTGATTTTTTCGCTATGAATGTAGTTGTTGAGGAAGGTATTTCAAAACAACTAGAGACGTTTTGGCAGTTAGAAAACCTTGGAATTGAACGAGTTAACGAAAATTTAAATTGTTTTGATGGCAAAATTCTGCAAGATTTTAAAGAGAATATTCAATTCCGAGACGGTAGATGCTATGTAGTTAAACTTCTTTGGAACGATAATTTAGAAGTCACTAAATAATAATTATGAAATTGCTTATGAAAGGTTTTCAAAATTGTGTCATAATTTTCAAAACGATCTATCTTTATACACTGAGTATAAAAATGTTGTAGATAGTTATGTAGAACAAAATATAATAGAACGTGTTCCTAACAAAAATGTAGTTGATGGTGCAGAATTTTATTTACCCCATAAAGATATAATTCGACATGATAGGTCTTCTAGTAAACTGAGAATTGTTTTTGACGCTTCTTCGCTTATCAGAGGCAGCAAATTTTCATTAAATGACAGTTTGCACATAGGTCCCAACTTTTATCCTGATTTATTTGAACTTTTATTGTCATTTCGAAAGCATACAATCACGTTCACAGTCGACATTAAACAAGCAGTTTTAAATGTAGAATTAGATGATTCTTATAAAAATGCAACAAATTTCTTTTGGACTGACAGTCCGGAATCTTTTTCAGAATCTTTAGAAGTCTTAAGATTTAATAGAGTTTTATTCGCGGAATAAATAGCTCACCCTTCCTATTAACTGCAAAGATCAAATACCATTTGAAGAAACATTCTTCTCTTTTCCCACAAACTCATGAACTGCTAAACAAATTTGTATACGCGGATGATGTCTTAGGAGGACAAAGTACAGTAGCATTCGCTTATACAACTAGTGTGGGATGTGTCCAGATCTTTAAAGAAGTAAATATTTATTCCCTTGCACAAATAGGCTACTAACTCTGCCAAATTGTGTGAACTGTGGGTAAAAAATGGTTTCTCTACTGAAACTTCATCGAACTCTATTGGTCAAAATATGATCAATTATAAAGTGCTTGGCATTTCATGGGACACTGATAGGGATGTGTTTTACTTTGATAAAGAAAGTCTGATATCCTTTATTTCAAAAAAGGACTGATACAAAAAGGTTTTTGTTGCAAGTTGCTGGTCGAATCTTTGATCATCTAGGATTTATAGCTCCCTATGAGATTCGTTTGAAGATACTTATTCAAAATATCTGGGAAATGGGTCTTCTTTGGGATCAAGAAATGCCCTTTATTATAAAAAAAAACATTTAGTGAATGGTGTCATGAACTTAAAGACCTAGATTTAATGTCGATTCCTCGCTTTTATGACTTTACGGACTCGAATGCAGCAGATATACAACTTCATTGCTTTTCGAACTCATCGAAAAAAGCCTACGGAACTGTAATGTATTTTCGAATCATTAGGACTGATGGAACTATTACAATGTAAAGGCTCTATCAAAAAAAATTATTCTAAGTACATTACAAATATGAATACCTTAAAATAGAATTTAAAGATTATTCACTGAAATAGAAATAATACATTACGAGAACTTGCAAATTACTTACAGGAATTCAGCATTGAAAGCATTGAATTCAGCATATGGTTGCCCATTTCTAAGTAGTAACTGTTTTGTAAGTACTTTATAAGAAAGATAAGGAGAGAAAAGATATAATTTTCCCTCCACGCTTGTTTATGTAAGCTATTCCCTCCACGCTTATTTATGAAAGCGAAGGAAGGAAAATTTATGGGCGAATCATTTCCTTTGTTATGTTTACCTTTTTCCCCAAGCAAATTGCCACTTGTAAAGTCATTTTTTTTAATTCATAGAGAGCATTTCATGCAATAAACCATTTGCTAAATTTGATGGTAATCGTCTCATCCTTATTAAATGCAGGGTACCATATATATGGAAGGTATAATTGTATAAATTTTTAATCAATAAAAAAACATAGATATGCTGTAAATAATAAATAGTGATTCTACGAGAATAATTCAATAGCTTAAAAATTCTTAACTGTTTATTTCCCATAAAACTCCAATGTTAAAAATTTTATACATTAAATATTTAATTCAGATAAGTCTATCAAGCAGTTAATATCATTCTGTCTCAACATAACAAAGGATTTATGTTTTGAAGTGGAGTATATTGTGTCGTTAAAAATCTCGGTTCAATGAGTTTACTCAGCTTTTATAATGCAGTAAGAATATTTTTACATATAAGTTATTCTAGTAAAGCGCAGTGTAAACATGTTTTACAAAGTGTGTTTGTGAATAAAGGAAGTAATTGAAACTTGCTGTAAAATTTTTATATAGTGCTTATCATACAAATTTAAAATCCTCACCTCACTTGGCATTGTTATCTGAAAGGATAATGCCAAGATAACTTATAAAAGTTTAAACAGTTGAAACAGTTTTTAAAAACAATTTAAAATGTTTCGATAAAAAAATACTCTTTTCACAATGATAAATTTTATTTTTTATAAGAATTTTTAACGTTAGGGTAGATTTAAGTAAATTGGTAGAACTTGGCCCAAATATTCTTTTGTGATAAAAATGATTATGACCAAATGAATTATTCTTTTTAGACATAAACATTTGAAACATCTATGTATGAAAACATTAACATCACATAAAGAAGGATTTTTAAGCGGGAAAGTGAGAACAAAAGTTTTTAAAAAAACTGCTGAGATGGAAACAAACGAAATACCGAGAATACTTAGCTATCTATTTGTGCATATATACATATTACGTAATTGCAGTCTGAAACATGTAACCGTCAACATTGGTATAGACCTGTTAGTGTCTAGCAAGTATTTGAAATATCCTTTCAAGTATACCAGGTGTTTCACGAACAATTTTAGCAGCAATCAAAAGTTTCTCAATTAACTATCATAGGAAATATAATACTCATATATGGGTAGCTCTAAGTGTGTCACCGCAAGTAAAAAAAATGGATCTGTATTAATGAAGTGAATGTGCACATAAATTTCTATTCCGCTTCGTCCAATCTGCCGAGGGTAACATTGAGGTAATTTCGCACATTAATGTCGAAATAGAATAAAAATATTTTGTATGGAAACCATACGGCATATTTTGAGCTTTAACTGGAATATAATCAAATAAATCTAATTAAAAATATTTTGATGGTAAAAAAAATATAATTCTGATAAGGACACTTTTTGACTGCATTAAGTACAGATTTGTCAGCGAATACTTATTTTCAATGTGGCATCAATTTCGAAGGAAATTACAATAAAATTTTTCAGTGCAAGAATTTGCTGAATCAACGCAAAATCTGAAATTAATTAATTGTAATTACTAATTAATATTAACACTAGAAAGACTTAAACTTATATATATAGTATCTACCTATATTGCCCAAAAGCAGTCAAAATGACTGCATTTTGAAAGAATAACTAATGAGTAAAGAAATTTGCTTAAAAATTAATTTTTAATATATTTTATATTATTTACAGCTATTTAATAAATTATTAGATGTTAAACCCCCCAAAAATTTCTTCACTTGCAAAACAATATATTCAAACATTTTCTAAGAAATGGTGTCCTTATATGCGTAATTGTTTTTCTAAATGAAATTAAAAAGCAGTCAAAATGACTTCCTTGGGCAATCTAGTGTTAAAAACATGCATTTACAGCAATTGTTTTCTGTTTTCTTACAAATTTACTTTAAAATGTTGCATCAAATCTTCAAATCCAAAGTGTTGAATATTAATGGTTAATACAAGGGAATAATTATTCTTAAGATTCCTATGAAGATTAAAAGCGTTTAGAGTGTGAGGCATTATTCGATTATGTCATCTTTACTTGATCTTCCGTTTAAACTAACCCACAAATCAGTTATCGTCGCGTAGTTTTAAATAACTTTAATCCAAGTCAGACTTTTAAGCAATTTAAAATTCAACCCATTTTTAGAAATATCCTTTAATGGAAAGATATCAAACTTGTTCTCATGCATATTGCATTTCTGCAAAAATCATTTTTTTAATAAGTTTGCTACTTTACTTTTTCATTTGGTAGAATAGATAACTAATAAATAAGAAACGGCACATATATACTTTAAATTAAATGTATATAATTTTTAATTAGATAATTTTTCTTTTTGTTATACGATAAACTACGTTTTAAATTGCCTCTAAAGATTTTTTTTCAGATGTATACTTTATCAAAGCGTAAAATATTTCCTTTGGAAAATAACTACCTACATAATTCATTTTATTTTACTTTTGGAATAATTTGAGATATTTTTAATGTTAATAAAGATGTGCGAAAAAAAGTGATATGATTCGAAACTCACCTTTAAACAAGAACCTTTTTTACATAATATATCCATTAATTGTCATTTAAAAGGTTAAACATTACTCTTAATTACAAAAATATCCGTCATTTCATAAGCTAATTTCTTAGACTCGAGTAATTTTGCTCTTTCGTGACGCGTTTCTACATCTGCAGAAACAAATCATTATTTTCGTTTAATTAAAGTACTTAATTATTCATACAATAGTTCTAGATTTTAATTAAGCGAAAAGATAATTAGGTAATTCCTTAGTGGCTAAGCTTGCTTGAAGCTATAAATATATGACAACTTTTCCCCTAAATTACTACATCTTTCGTTTTAATAAACACTGAAGGGCCTTTAATTTACCATTTTAAAAGAAATTGCGTAATTCAAATGTAAATTTAAATCAATCGAAATTATAATGCATTCCATGAATTATAATAAGCTACAAATGTTCTGTACAAAGCAAGTTAATATCCAGCGTGGGTTTGCATGTTATTTTTATGGTAATAACTCAATAAGATTTTGTTCATAGTTAAATAAATGCAATGAAAAACAATCAAATAAAATTCAGAAAAACAAGTTCAAGATTTAATGTATGTATAAAATGTACTGTTTTTCCTAAATATAAAAATGATTGGCTTTGCATTCAATTATTTTTTATTACAAATTATTGAAATCTTTTATTCATTTATTTAAAATAAACCAAGTATTTTTGCAAAGATACCGAAAGAGAAAAGTTATTAACATATATTTTGCATTGATTCAAATGCTTTTCTTTTTGAATAAATATCGACAAATTAAAAAAAAAACTTCTCGTGTTAAACTATTTTGCTATTTTAATTGCACTAATACTAATAATATGAGAATTAAAAAATACAGGGTTGGAAAGTAATATTTTGAATGTTTCAAAGTTTTATTAGTTGTAAATTCACTTTCTAATAAACATATATTTGAAAAATAATTTTATTCTGCTTGTTAAAATTTCTAGGCAATTTAAGAAAATATTTCTGTAGAATAGTTCGCCAATTTTTCATTTTAAGATCTGTTTGAATTATTTTCATACGAGTATTTGGTAAGACTTTGTTTCGTGCTTTAAACGAACTTAACACAAGTACATTATTAGATTCTAGAAAGAGTGACTTAGATATATTTTACTGGAAATCAATCATCTTATGGTTCTTATTCTTTATAATGTCTAAATGTTTTTTCACAAGTAGCAATGATGATAATTAAAAGATATTTACATTTCTCAATACCATTCCTTACTAATAAAATCGGCATAGCTTTTTTAATATCTGAAAAAAAACAGATTAAACGTCGGAAAAGCCTTTTTTAAAAATAATTACACTAATCAATAAAGATAATGGACTTAAAAAGGAAATGTTTTCTCAATTTGGCGTGAAATTTCCCTCGCAAAATTAATAAGAAATTAATTTAAAAAATCAATTATCCAAATTTTATTCAAAACAATCATTAATCCATATTCGGAATCTAGTCGTATTCTAAGTAAAATCACCGTGAAGGTTCAATATTTTGAATTATTTCACGCATGCAACTATACGATTATTTTTCAAATATATGTTTTCACGGTTAGCATTCCTGTACAATGTTTTAATTACTAGTTTTTAGTTAAAGCATTTTTATTTTTCATACGTTTTTACACAAAAAAAGAATATTTTCACCAGGATTTAATTAAAAAAAAATAAGCAGATTGTTATAAACACTTTCTTCTTCAAAAACCATATGATACGCTAAGAATATAAACAGGAAACGTACCAAGAGTTTGTTTTAATGATTGCAATGAATTTTCTACAGACATTATAAAACTCAACTGTCCTTATTAAATAATGCACCTTAAGATTATAATATCCCGTTAGCATATGTTTAATGGTAGTGAAACAAATATCGAACTTTAATCAATAGTAATAAAGATTATCTTAACTGACACTGGAATCTTTGAATCACAGTCAAATGACTTCCAAATGTCGTGTAATTCTAAGCAGCAGTCACACGAAAATCCACGAGTTATAATCAAACCCACTTATTTTAATTTAAAAAATAATCAGTATCAATCTTTACAGTTACAATCACCAAGCAACTACCACCTCAGAATTTTCACTTACGATATATAACTAAACATCCTGTCCAAATTCAATTCTAGAATTCTTTACAAGGCAAGCCTAACCTTCATATGTCACGATTCTTTTACAGAGTAAATGTTCTGAATACATCAAACAATACACACAATAGATTTTTCTACAGGTTAGCTTGAAAACGTGTTGAGGATCTGCTACAGACTGCTGTAACCTTTAATTATAATTAAAGGTTACAGCAGTCTGTAGCAGTCTGTAATATATATATATATATATAATTAAAATGTTATTTTCTTGTATCTTAAATGTATTACTTATAATAATTAAAAACATGGAATGTTTGACAGTTTAATTTTAAAATTGAAATAAAACGTGTCACGTCACGAGTTGAAAATGGTCACACTTTAAAAAAACATATCATTTCTTTATAAAATTTATTTTAAAGTATTAGGTTCCAGGATTTCGTATTTCATTAACCTTATCGTTGGATTAATTAGATAACATTAGGCTTATAATATTAAACTCAACATTTCATATGCTTATCGTTATTTAATTCTGTTTCATTTTTACGCTTGTATTCTAATTGTTCATACAACTTGCTAAGCATTTTGAAATACGCGTAGTTTCTTCAACCGTTGATATTACTTCTGAATATATCACATACGATAATGAAATCGTAACTCATATTTAAAAACTATATATAAATATTGTTACGTTTTCGGGGGTTCGAAATGATTGAAGCCGAAGAGCGGGATCCAAAACAATTTTATTCTTGGCCAAAACAGTCCTCCACAAATTGTAGAACAGTTCGAGAAATTCACGTACAAACGATGAAAATACTGATAACACAGATGTAATACACTAACAAAAGCAATAGTAAACACTCAGCACAAAAATAATAACTCAATAAAAGCAATAACATACGCACTATGCAATCGTCTCTCTCTGTCTCAAGCACAGAGAGGTATCACTTGCATGAAAGCTGAGATCTGACTAACTGACTAGCCGGCCCGGGCCTTTTTATACCTTTCGGTCAGAAACCTCTTGCACTTGCCAGAATAATCGAGAAATAGAAAGGTCTAGCAAAATCCGGAACGTACGAGAAAAGCTCAATACAGTGTAATACATTCAATACAATAGTGTTACAATACCGCGATAGGGTTGCCAGACAGGGTTATTACGAGCAGGGTTGCCATGGTCGCCAAGCTTATCGCCCACATTTGGCGATATATCGCCAAATTTGGCGCCGAAAATTAAGTCGCCAAATCCGTCGCCAACTTGGCGCTAGCTGCAATATTTGGCGAGTTTACCATTTAAACCAATGTTAAAGCATGGGGGCCGTGCAATGCAGTGGAAATGATATTACAGGTAAACAGGGTTGAAATCACATTAGATACGACAAATTAAACTGTAAAAATGAACACAAATGAGTATAAACAATTAGAATAAGACTAAATTCGTAACAATATATATATATATATATATATATATATATATATATATATATATATATATATAAATATATATATATATATATAAATATATATATATATATAATATATATATATATATATATATATATATATATGTATATATATATATAAATATATATATTATTTATATATTTGTGTTTCTAAAGTGATATATTTTCTCCTTAAAGTAAATAAATATTTATATACCTTAAGGTAAGAATATTGTATTAATTGTTTATAATTTTTTTTAAAAAAAAAAGTAGGAATCTCTTTTGTACTTAATATAAAATAAATGTATTCGCGCTTCTTTAAAGTAATTACAAACCATCATAACAATGCTTAAAATTAAAATAGGTAATATTTTAATATCATATATGCTGAAGTTTCTTAATATGAAGTGTTTATACAAATGTAAAGTATGAATTTTACGTAAGGGATACAGTGAATCACGGTAATACAAATGTTTTGCAAAGAAGATTTATCTATCCAAAATAAAGTTGCTTAATTATATATATATATATATATATATATATATATATATATATATATATATATATATATATATATATATATATATATATATCGCTAGTTGTGTCTAAAACAAAATATTCTTCAAATTTCAGTGAACAATATCTTTGAAATTTCTGTTTTCCATGTATACATCCATCAAAATCTACTTTGTACATATAGTTCTGATATTTCAATATATCAAATACAGTTTTTTAATACGCACAGAACTTAATTTTTACTTTAGAAAACATTAAAAAGTATTAGCAATACTTCTAAAATATTAAAGGAGGTTTGAATAACAAAGATTAGTTTTTTTGTAACGATCATTTCGCCATAAGAAATCATGCAAATGACTCATATAACATTTTTTCCCCGAGTGTCATATGAAAGTTTGGCTGATTTTTTGCTTCATATTTTTCAGCATTTTCACTTGCGCTAGATGTAAGAATGTTTTAGTGCTGTCGAAGTATTTTTTCTGACATCTCGTTTTCATACAGGTGAAAAAAATGAGAAAAGGGTAGAACAAATAAAAGCTGCATATTTTCCAACTATTATTTTTAACAGACAGTTTTATTAAGTATCAGGGCAGGGAGTGACATATTTTACTTCTTATAGATGAAAAAAATAGATTCAATAATTGTCCCACGTTATCATCAAGAGAGGGACAGGATTTCCTATGTGGCACAATATAATACCCGATAACAAATCCTGTAAATACTTTTGATCAAAAATGATAAACCAACTAAATTGGTTTGAGCCTTTAGCAAACCAACTAAGAAGCCTAAGATTTTTTTAAAAAAAACTTTACAATTTCCATGTTTAATACTTAAATCAGGTGTACAGAAAATATATAGTTATTGCTCATGAAATCTTATTGTTTTGTTTGTTTTTATGTACGTAATGATATTTAAATCACAATGCATATTTTGTGTTTTTCAATTAAACGTATTAAAAAAATGACTTTTCCATTAATTTTTAGAAAATTATTCAGGAATGATATTTTTGTTTATGGATTTATAAAAAGTAGAAAAGATTTTAATAAATGTATAAAGTAATCCATTCTAAATCTGATATTATCTATTAGGAATGTTAATGAGTCTCGAAGCTGAGGGTTAAGGTATAGCATTACAGTTATGTCCAATGTAAATCATGCTATATATTGAAATAATCTCCAATGTAATTTTTTTTAGATATAAATGCTCTGAATCCTGAGTAGATGTAACTAAACATAAGTACCCTGCACATAAATGAAATTACCTATCTTTTAAATAGTATATTGAAATTTACTTAATCTTTTATGTTAATAAATGTAAAGTTTTTCAAATACATCGATATGTGTATATATATATATATATATACATGTGTTTGTTTGTTGTGCGTGTGTGTGTAAAATCTACATATATATTATAAATGTGAAAGTTTGTGAGGATGTTTCGGCGTCTTTCACGCTAAAATAACTGAATGGATTGTAATGAAACTTTACAGTAATATAGCTTATACATCAGAATAACACATAGGCTATCATTTATAGCATATGCTATAATTTATAAAGGTATTGTAAGATGTTCCTAAAATATAACGATATTTGTCAAGTAAGTAGGAAAAAATTCTGCCATTTACAAGCAATTCTGGCGTGCGCTGGAAAAAGGGCCACGTCAGCATATATTTATCTTTTGTTTGTGAAACAACTCTTTTTGTTGTGGCTAGGCAAGACGCTCGCTTCTAATTAATTCATGTGTTTGGAATAAGCCCTATTTTTTTTATTTCAGAATAAAACTAACTTTTGAAGGGAGATGTTATAAATCTTTCTTTATTTGAATGATTTTTTTAATGATTTTATTATGCACATTTGGTATAAGAAATTAAGCATTTTTCAAAATAAAAACTTTTATTTATTCTGGTACTTACAGTAGGTAAACTTTGTCTTTCACACTACATCATTTGGACATATTTGCATAATTTGTTTGTGGTTAGTAGTTAGTTATAACGCTATAATTTTTATTGAATAGGCGGATATTGCATTTTTAAGTATAAGAATATTTATAACTACTGTAATGTCTTTTTTGGAGTGAGTCAATATTAACGCCGCACTGTTTAGCTACAGGAGGGCTTTTGGCAACGGACCACGTAATTTTGAGCCATGGTCAAGTGGCGTAGACGACACCTGAGCTGGCAAACCTTTCTCCTAACTACCCCTCCACACCAACTTAGAAGGAATATTCTACCAATACTTAGCAGGAATATTCTTTGAAATCCACTCTTCAAAGATATATGGCAGCACGGGTTCTATGATAAGTATTTTAGGGGGGACGGCGAACAGTTTTGCAGCAGATATGCGTTTTCAGCTGACGGCGTTTTCAGCGGATTGCAAAGATTATTATTTTTGTTCCGAAAAAATAGTTTATGTCAAAATCTAAGTGTCTTATGATTTTGTATGTTAATGAAGACTTTAGAAAACAATTTGACTATTTATTTTAAGTGAACGGTGTACATAATTAATTTTACAGTGGAATATTTTTAATTAATTTATTATCTCTAACGGATTAAAATTCCCAAAGTGGAGTATTTTGTTTATGTGTATCCCTTAATTTTCAATGTAGTGATCCAAAAAAAAATGTTGCATGAAAAAAACTGCAGTAAATCATAATGCGGTGGGTAAAGCATCAACATACATCGTTTCCCTACACGGCGGATCTTGCAAAGCTCTAATAAAGCTCGAGCTATGAAAGTAGCTTGACATTTGCCAATTTGACTCTATCATTATCATTTCGCTATGTTTTTCGTTGAATCTCCATTATAGCCATTATAATTTAAGAAACGGCGTTTCTTGCGAATATTAGAATTTTAACATAAAATAAGTCCAACAGAAAGTAATATTAATATATTACACTTTCAAATATAAATTATTTACACTATTTTAAGCGTTCATTACGCAAAATTGTTAACAATGTGTTATTTTTGCTGAGCAGAGATCAGCTTAGAGAGGTATTTTCAAAAATCGACCCTCAAGAGTGTTACGGGGAATTATAAACAAAAAAAATCCTTTTTTATCAGCTATTAGATCTACATACTTAAATTTAACAAAGGTGTTTATTTTTCTTTCTTTTTTTTTGTTTAGCTGAGATATGCAAAAAGCGTTTTTATTTTTCATTTGCAATTCACGTAAAATTAATTCATTAAAAACTAATTTATCCTTCAATCTGTGTTGTGTAATTTTTCAGTTCACCCGGGCGAAGAACGGGTATACCGGCTAGTATAATGATATGTTAAATATTTATTATGAATATGAATATAGAATATATATATATATATATATATATATTGTATAGATTTTTTAAAAAAAACAGTAGGAATTATTTAAACTAATAGATTTTGAAAAAAATTAAATTAATTCATAAATCTTTAGAATATTTCACTGTCTTCCATTTGGGTTTTAAAATTAAAAAGTAAAGAATAATCTAAAAAATTACAAGTTTTGTACTTTATGTTCATTTTTCTCTGCAGGAGAATAACTATTGATTCACATTTTATAAATATATTACATGTTTATTCATTGTGCTATTTAAGAAGAAAAATGTAAAATAATTAGGTATTGATTAGCATAAACAACCTTAAAAAGTGGTCTGGGAGAGTATTTCATTATTCAGTATTTAGAAATCTCTATCACTATAAAAATTATTTCCTGAAATCCTCAAAATAATTCAGGAAAGTGTTACAACATTTAAAATTTCAATACTGTATCTCTTAAAGAAATAAAACTAAAATAACTAGAAAATTTCTTTTTATAAAATGATTAAATCTTCGTAAAAAACTTAATTTTTTTTTACTATATTTAAATAAATTAAATTCTTCATCAATATTACGATGCTTGATTTATTGATTAACACGGATTTTAACTTGAGATATTATTGTGATTTAGTGATTGTACTTAACGACAAAAGTTACAAAATTACTTAATAACGGGTATAGTTTAAGAAAAGGGTCTTTGAATTTGAAAAAAAAAAGATATAATTTATCTCTTTCTAAAATAATCTTTAATGACTAAATATTAAGAGTTACTCAACCATTTTCAATAAAATTGCTACATAGTATTTCAGAGAAGTATAATGTAACTAAAAAATAATTAGGAAATGAAACTAGAATTAAGTACTTAAAGTACATTTTGCTAGTGTGTATTGCACTGAATTTAAACAAATCTTACATGTCTATATTTTTGTTTTGTTTCTTTTCATTAAGTTTTATTGTAAATTGTTATCTGTCAAAGATTTATAATTTTTAACTAACGACGTTTATTCTAAGTGTTTAGCGTACTGTCGAAAAAACTCAACTAATCCAATTCTTATCATTTCTATACATTAGGATATCACAAAAACTTTATCACTTGATTTTCTGGATTACTTGTGATGATTAGGAATTGGATAAGATGAAATACGCATTTACTTAGCAACATTTACGATATGCATTGATTTGTCCATACAATTATTAAATTTTTTTTAAAAAATTCAGTAACATAAATTTATATCATAAAAAATATTGTTTTGTTTTTGGTTAAAAAGTTGTCTTAAGTTATTCTCTTCCAAAAGCTAGAACCTTTGTTATCTAAGAATGATAGTTCCAAGTAGCCTTTACACAACCAAAATAAAATCCAATTCATTCACTTCTCTTTATTTCGATGCCTTGGAATCACATGGGAAGGATTAGCATCCTCATTCGAATAAATGCGCAAGTCCCGGGAACATTCCACCTAATGCTCCCATTCTCATTTAATTCTTACCATCCTTACGTGTGAACGAACAAACCAAGGGCTGTAATGGGACCGTTGATTTGTTCGGTATTTATTTCTTAACTCCTTAATGACCCAGTGCTCAGCTATTGAATCACCAGCAATCTCGAAGCAGATTCCCGGATGATCGGGAGATCTTACCACCTACAGTCACGGAAATTCTAGATCATTATAGAAACTAAAGAAGGCAAATAAGAAGAAATATGGAACCTACTATCAATTTTCATGGGGTTTGATAAATTTGTTAAATAAAGAATAATGCATGTTCAGGAATTATGTAAGATGTATTTATTACATCAATACATGTATAATATTGTTACCGTTTTACCAGTATCTTTTTTATTCTCACAATTTAGAGAAATATTTGATACAATGTTCAAAAGTCATAAAGATACTCCCCATTTGGATGCAAAAATGGCCAAAACTTATTTTTAAGCTACCATTTTGAAACACCTTACTGTAACAAAATAGTTTTCTTTCAGAACTTTTTCCCCACTAACATGTTTAATTAATGGATACCACAAAAATAGTCACGAATATTTTGCGAAAATTATAACAAATTAAATTTCAATAATCTATTAGTACTAAAATCTGTTGGTTCTTTATTACATATAGTAGAATAAGAAACTAAATATAGGTACCAGACGCAAAATGAAATGTAATGTAATCAAACACAAAATCATATTTTGAAATAAAATTTAAAATAAGTCATTTTAATTTGTTATAATTATATATAGTACTTTTATTGAAAACATTCTTTTCAGGAACTACAGCGCAGGCAACAGAAGCATGGCCAGGACCAGATGATCTCTACAAATGGAACTGGAATCAATTATCTAAATACGTAGTTACTAGCTTGGACAGCTTTGCTCAAGGCATTGGACACGAGGCATTACAGAAATATAATGCATCACATCATAATGGTGAGTCTTTTCATGTACTTTATTTACCAAGATTGTAACGAATCCTATTTGCGCCTTTCAGTAATCCTTTGTTGAAAAGTATTCTTTAACTGTTGTGTTTGTAAAATCGCTTCCCGTAGAAGAACTACGATTTGAGCTAATGAGAGTGGTTATTTAAACTCTAGCAAAATGAGAGGAATATAGTCGATGATCATTAGGCTTCTATGAAATTTAGATAGGTAGAATCGACGTCTTTGGTATTCAGGTGAACAATTTTAAGCCTTTTCTGAACAAGATATTTCATCAAGCCAGACGAGCACCATTAGTTGGATCTTGGAGAAAAACAACTGATCCAATTGTTTGTTAAAATTCTTTAGATTAGTAATTACGTTGATCACTTCTTCGTATTAATTAAATATCAGGTAATAAGTTAAAAAATAAATAAAAAAATGATTGTATTAAAATTTCTGATTATTCTTCGGTGTCTCTCAATTCATCAGTGACTCCTGGGTCGTGACAAGGTTCCATTTGATCAACTAATGCAAAGTAAATGGCTAAAATTACACTTACAGGGTCAAAATGCTTCGTAATCGAATCTTTAAGTGACTAATTGATGAAAAAAAACTATCAATCATCATCTACATTATTATGTTTATTTTTATTCTACTTGATTGATTGATTGATTGAATATTAACGTCGCACTGTTCAGCTACACGAGGGCTTTTGGCGACGGACCACGTAATTTTGAACCATGGTCAAGTGACGTGGACGACACCTGAGCTGGCACCCCCCTCTCCTAACTACCACACCACACCAACGGGAGGACGTTTCAGCTCTCGACAGATTTAACGTGCATCGCTGCCCTACACGGCGGGTCTTTAGTGGTACAGGGTTCGAACCCGTGACAAAGCAAGCCACGGTCCGATACCTATACCACTCGGCTACCGCGGCCACTTTTTATTCTACTAATCGTTACATAAAGAAAGCATTTTAATAGTAAAGCGTATCCTTTCTCATATCCACTGTAGTATTCATATAAAATAGAGGTATTTTCTATTCTCTTGATTTTTTATCTACAGAAAGTTATGATTTATGCATGTACTGACTTAAAATGGAGGAAATATTTTAGGGTTAATTTTTTTTTAAAAAATATTTTCAGTAAATTTGAATTAATATAAATATCAAAAATGTACATTTTTGTATTAAGTTCTTTTTGTTTTCATAAGTAATTATTCCAGAGATTTTCTGTGGTACTGTGTTAGAAAATTTTGCTCATACTTAGGAATATAAACAAAAAATTCCAGTTAATTTTGTCTTAAAATCCAAATAACCTTTTTAATAGGGTCAAATCATACGTTAAGTTTGTTTTATCCTTATGTAAATTGTCTAAAGCGCTTGAAAAGGTATCCTGTGAGTTTTGTAACTATTCTTACAACAAAGCCCATACTCTCTTTCACCTTCTTTTTCACAAAAACAGTTCAGTGGTATACTATTACAATTAGAGATGAATCAATCCAGGAATAATCTCTATCTTCTTCAAACTGTACATGTATTGTCTATATATTTTACTAAAAAAATGCATATTTCTATATCTTAATTCTTTATATAAATTTGTATTTCTATTCAATTATAATTAGTATCAGCGTTTTTCTTGAACATTTAATCTCTAAGCAGACTTGAAGCTCAAGTTCTGAAAAAATTGAATTTTCAAGGTATAAAAGAAGGTTCAAAATTAAAAGAGTATTGGAACTCGAACACTTTTGAACTTGTACGAGTTTAAGAAATGGATAAAACTCAGATTCTTAAATATCGTTTTAATCATTAAGCATACTATAATATATAATAAAAAAAATTAATAGCATTAGCTACTATCTAGATTTCCTAAAAAAAATCAGAAATATGAAAAAAATATATATATTCTTGAACAGTATTTTTTGCTATTATTTTAAGTGCATTTCAAAACTTACTCTTAAATTATACAAACACATATCCAGTAACACGTCATTACTAGCATAAAGATTAAAATTACAAATAATAGCGAATATTTTGTCGCTATTAGCACTCCTCTATGAATTCTATATTATTTTTGGTTACGTTAAAACTACTGGGATAACCTTTTGTCCTCTCTTATAAAATTGTGTTCTTTTTCAAAAATGTAAATATATTTTTCAAAATGCACATATTATAGCAAAATCTTTCCGGCAATTACATGACTTTTTTCCCTAAAACATGTTCATACATATGTTTTTAAATCTAAATCAGCAGATCTGTTTTTTTTTTCTTTTTAAAGGAATAACAAAAAATAACTTTTATGCATGATTATTCTCTTTATCAACAAAGTAGAAATAAATTATTCTATGGATTTTCTACTTTTAGAATTATTAAAAAACCCTACACTATTAAAATCTGAAGGTAAACAAACGTATCTATCTATCAATCTATGATGCCATATCTTCTCACGAACCACACGACGCAGAAACTCGTCGAAGAAATCAAAATTTAGGGAATGATCCGAGGAATCAGTTTTGACCATTTATATTCCGATATTCCAATTAGTTAAAAAGATATTAATTAAAACGCATAATTAATGTCATTTTCACCGCCAGGGGCCATGCACAACATCTTTTTTTCCCGACGTTTTTAAACGTGATCTAATTTTTTTCATGAGACTCAGAAAAAAAAACAATTACAAAATCGTAAAGATCATTTACTACGCCACAAAATGGTATAATTATTTTTACAAAATAATTATATTTTATATTTTGTACGATTTTTTTTTTAAATTAGTCAAATGCAATACCTTTTTATGAGTATGATTTCTAAATCGTTCCACTTGAATTTTTTTTCGCGCTAATGAAAAAAATATTTTACACTAAAAAGTTCATGCTTTTCTCTTTTAGAATCAATCATTTAAAAATTTAATGTCAAAAACTTGTTTTTTACGAATTTTCAAAAAATACTCAAAATTTAATTTAAATACTTAATAAATTCTTTATGTATAAAACTAGTCTCACAAAACTCTTTTTCCATGTGTAGAACGATATTATACGTAATCTGTACTAAGATTGATAAAATAGATAAAAAAATTAAGTTTTTTTTAAATGTGTTTTTCGTTTTTTCCTTTTTGCGAGAAATGTGAAACATTTCTTTTGTTTTATTTTTTGTTTTAAAATTACGATTGTTTGCAATCGATATATGAAGTTTGAAAGCATTAACGTTAAAATGAAGCCCGAAAAATTTTTTTTACCTTGATTTTAATAAACGCACGCCCCCAAACGACTCTTATGCATTAAACCTTCAAATAACATCTGAGTGATTTGTGCATGTGCGGAAGACGAATGGATAATTCTTGAATCGAATAGATGGTTTCCGATGTTTTTAAAACGCGATCGAATTCTTTCATAAGACTCTGAAAAAATAATTATAGATTCAGAAAGATAATTTACTTTGCCACGAAACGGTATAATTTATTTTACAAAATAATTATATTTTAATTTTTTACGATTTTTTTAAAATGAGTCAAAATAGATACGTTTTTTTTAATGATACGATTTTATGAATGTGATTTCTAAATCGTTCCGCTTGCATTTTCTTTAACGCTAAAGAAAAAAATATTTTACACTAAAAAAGTTCATACTTTTCTCTATTAGAATCAGTCATTTAAAAAATTTAACGTCAAAAAGTGTTTTTTTACGATTTTTTAAAAAATAAATAAAATTTAATTTAAACACTTAATACCTTCTTTATTTATAAAAATAATTATACGAAACTTTTTTTCCGTGTGTAGAACGATATTATACTTAATCTGTACAATGATTGATAAAATATCTTAAAAATTACGGGTTTTTTTAAAAAAAAAATGTGTTTTTTTCGTTTTTTTTCCTTTTTGTGAGAAATATGTAAGCATTATTTTTTTTAAAGTTGTTTGTTTAAAAATTACCGTTGTTTGCAATCAATATATGAAGTTTGAATACATTAAATTAAAAATGAAGCCCGAACTTTTTTTTTTAACTTTAACAAATAACACAAAGCGAAATTGAAAAAAAAAACTTCCCTTATTTAAAAGGTATTTTCTTTGCTTTTCCCCGAAGGAACCCAGTGCGCGTTTGTTACACCCACAGCTTTATAAAACGGTAGTTCCCAGATTCGAAATTGAAGAGGAATGTATATTCAATTTCGCATTGCGCTATTTGTTAAAGTTTAAAAAAGTTTTTCAGTATATGTATATATATATATATATATATATATACATTTTTTCAGTATATATATATATATATATATATATATATATATATATATATATATATATATATATATATATATATATATATAGATAGATAGATAGGCTTTCCCCATACTGTATAGATAGATAGATAGATAGGCTTTCCCCAACTGTATTTTTCTAACGTATATATATTTATTTGTTTAATCAAACATTCAAAAGTTCATAAAAAAACAATCGTTTCAATAGGTTTCTGTAAGTTTTTCTTTTATATATTAATTATAGAAATTTCATTTTAATAAATATAAATACTTTTTTAAAAATGATTATTTCTATTATTTCATAAATAAATTAATTCTGTGTTAATTTAAAAGTACATCGTCTATTATATATTTTTTTATTAAAATACATTTTAAAAACATTTTTAAGCTAACTGTATGTAATTATTGATTCACGAAAATCTGAAATGTATTTTATTATTTTAGATTCTTAGAAACTTAAAGTCATACATCGACATTTAAAGCTATATCTTATCTGTGAGAGGGAGGTGAAGATAGCAAAATAGTTTTACACTAAAAAAACCCGTGTTCGGGCAATAGAGAGAGGAAAGGCACCTATCTTAAATTAAAAATGAGTAAAATGGAGAAAATTTCGAAAAAGTAAAATTTTTGGACATGATTTTAGAAATAACTCACATTGGGCCCTTGCAAACACACACACACACATAAATGCTGGTATCATGAGGAAAAGAGAAAGCCCAATCAACGCCGGGCTAAGTGGTGGAGAGAAGGGATGGACGTTATTTTGAAAAAGACTATCAGAAGTGCTGATTTTGTGAAGGAAAGGGATCATTTATATATAAAAGTAGAGATAGCCCGGCAACGCCGGGTCATGCAGCTAGTAAATAACTAAAAACAAAAAAAAACTTAAAACTAGAAATAATTTTTTTTGTTCTAATCCTATTATATATATAAAAGCTGCCTCCCTTTTACAATTAGCGACCGCCACAGGTGACGCTACTTGTCCTTTTTTGAGAGGAAAAATTAATTATTTCTCTATTCTTCCTAAGAATGAGTTCCAACCAGATAGTGCACACACGAGGTGACGAAATGCCTTTTCTTTTTGTTAGGAGTTTTCCAAAATGTGTATTATGTAGGCTTTTGTGTTACTTATCGCAACCATTATTAAATATTTTCAGTCCCTGTGCCTGCTACGCTCTTCATTATTTTGTCCTAAAATAATTACAACCATAGGACTTTCACAAATTATATATTTGAATTCCTGTACTTATAGCAGATGTTCGATTAGCAAAATATGCCATACAAGTGAAGAATGTAGTTTAAAAGATGTATTATTTTGTACCCAGCTTGACTTTTATGTATAATTTGATTTTTTTTTGCCGTTAGTTGTCTAAAAAGCGGAATTAAAAAAAAATGTTGTTTTTTTTTACGAAAATAGTCTCTTGGACAAAAAAGAAACTAGTTTTACAGTAGTCGCATATGACGTGTTACATCTGACATATTATCGTGGTAAAAACACAATTCTAACTTTTTTCCTGAAAGAAATATGAATCGGGTATAATTGGAAATACTTATCGAATAATTATATCTTTAATTAAAATTGTATTTAATTAACAAAAGGAGTAAAAAATGCAATATTTTATCAAAAATAATTATTTTTGTTTAATTTGGGGAAAAGCGACAATAGGCTAAGGATAACTAAAATATGACACATATACACGTGATTTCAAAATATTTAAAAACCGGTGAAAAACAGTGTCAATAACAGTACCACTGTTAGCAGTCAAAACATTCTAACTTGTGTTCATTTAAGCTTCAGTTCATCATTCATAAAAACTATAAGCGGCTCAGCTTTTGGCAAACTGAAGTTAAAGCTAAAATCACCACTCAAAATCAGGGGAACCGAGTGATATTTTTTTTTAAAAGAGCAGATCCGCCTTCGTTAGATGGTAAAAGTACAAAATGCAGGAAATCTTTAATTTTGAAGTGATAACTTCTATTGGCGCAAATTGCAAGAGAATGAACTTGAATGAACGCCACGCTCGGGAATGTAACACTTCTTCGGCTTTGTTCGCTTGTATTCGGAAAACATGCTCAGACAAGATTGGTTCATCCCTAAACTGAAATCACGTGACTAAAAAAGAGGGATGTTTTCCAGGGCTTTTATTCACTTTTCTCCCCCTGAAGCCGAAGCAATGCTCACTCATAAACAGGTACTTCGACAACTCATTCTTCGTATTTTATCCCTTTTCTTCTTGTGTCATTATTGAATTCCCATCTTTTTTAGTTTTGAGAATACGGTATATTAAATGGATGCATTTATGCCAACATTCCTAGTTATGTATAAATTTAAGATATTTTGTTTTATATAAGAAATGAGTGTTTATAAATGTGAAATTAGTGTTTTGTTTATTCTGTCAAATCACAATTAACTTAAAAATATGATTAATTATTTAACCTAAAGCTGCACACATTTTATACTAATACATAGATATAGTTGTGCGCTCAACTGGTCATCTTATTAACTTAGCAACCATTCGTTTTTTTTTTCTTTCCCAAAAGGTGAGCAGTTGATGCAAACTTCAAAAGAGACAATCCCTAGGAAATTTAAAAATAAATCAGATGATATTTCAACAGAATAGTATCAAGTTTTAAAGTACATAGCGGGTTATTGCGTTTATAATATACAATTCGAATGCTACAATTACAAATATAGATTTGTTTCAGATAAAAAAAATCAATTTCGATTCAGAAAATGTCAAAAGGGCAAAATATTTGAGACTACTTGCTAGAGGCTCTTTTCCGCTTAGGAACGCTAGGCGCATGCCTAGGGCGCAAAATGTTGGAGGGAGAAAAAAATTAAAATTGCAGAGATAGCGAACAACCGCCTAGTGTTTAGATATTTAAAACCCAATTATTTTCTTTCATTTTTTTATCTAAATTATCAAATCTTCGTTTCGCTATCGGCCAAATTATTATGTAAATCACTTGGCTTTTCTCCCCAAATAAGATTTTGTTTCATGCATACGGTTATTAAATTGTTCTCAAAACTCGAAATAAAGTCTTTGTCGCAACGTTCCTGAAACTGTGGGCTGTGCCCACCTAGAAGGGCACGATAACCCTACTTGGGGAGGGAGGCGTGATCATATCGTGAAAAATCGAAAATAAATCATTTAAAATAATTAGCAATTTTATACAATACATTTTAATTTCAATTAATTACAAAATAAAATACATTCTTATGGAATAAAAAATTAAATACACATTCACACTGATATAATACACACTAATATAAATGAATCAGTACTGCACAAAGTATTTGATGGTTAATTTATCAATATTCAATTAAAATCAAGTTTAGTAATTACTAGCCATTTCCTTGGGCTAGCCATATACAAAATTATACATAAATATGTATCTTGATAATTAGTACGGTTTATAATTAAACTCATATTGTATCGTAGTTTTACCATTAAAGTACATTAAAATTACATTCAACACATTGTTACGATGAATATTTTGACTGAAAATTGGGTCGCAAATATTGAAAGTTTGAAAAGCACTGCTTTATCGCAATCAACAACGCTCTTTTTAGTATCATGAATCCCTTTAGATTCTAAGCAGGATATATATTCACAAAACATTGAGAGTTTAATTCTCCCCCCTCCCCTCATACACCAACATATTTTTAATGTTTAGCATATAGATTACGGCTCAGCCCTTTTTTTACCTCTTTTTTAAATAAAAAAACTTAATTCTCTCCCCATAACAAATTATGTGCACGCCCTGCTTCAGTTTACTAGTTTTATTAATAAGATCTTAACTTAATTTTCTAACGAATTAGATACTAATAAAAATGTGAGAGAATCCACGGTGGTTAAATACACAATATATATAACACCGAAATAGCGTAACCCGGACCACTATCAATACTAACTCGCCTCAGCTCAATTCCTAGACTATCACAGATCCGAATATTAAATAGTCACTCCTACTTTAATGTAGAATGAAGTAGCGATCAATATAATCCTAGATGAAGTTGCAGTTCACAAGAGTGCAATGGTATGCACCTTGACCTAAGGGCTCTTTTTCACAAATAACTTATGTAGGCTGTCGCTTAACCTTTCCAAAACCTCTTCACGCTTGAATCCCGGATTATCATAACATTTTCCGAATTGCCATCACGCTAACTCTAACTTCTGATATTTAAAAGCTCCTTAATTTACATTTTTCCTTCACACTTCACTTCTTGGTTTTGGTTGGAAAAGAGATGGCATTAATTCTGGCCCCAATGAACCAAAAGGACATATTAATGAAAATACACGTCAGCCCGTCACAATACGAATAAGAAATTTTATATGATAATACTAATACCCCTTGCTTTTTATCCACCTAACTAATCGCTGAAATAACATTGCAAAATTTTATCACTTCTATCGTGTGATCATAAGCACGCACACTTTTTTTTAACTGTTTGATTCGAAGAAATGGACATGTCCACCGAGATCACTGTTTGCCCATTTTCAAATAAGCATTCTGCAGCATTTATGTCCCCCAATATCGTGACTAGCGGATTTAGAGTCAAGCGCTCGAGTGCTTGATGGCTACTAGAGTTGGACCAAGGCATATAGCTTTGGCTGGACCCCCATACGAGAGTAGTGAAAAGACACAGCTACGCACTCTCATTGGTCAAATCAAGTAGCATGCGCTTACGTCACATCATGTTACACGCATTCGTCTCTTTTCACGAAATCGCTCCCTAAAAAAAATCCAGCTAACGAGATGAAAGATATTACGCATCAAAAATCAGATGTTTGCTTACCAACTTTCAAAAACTACTTATTTCAGAGAAGTAATTTTTTGCAACATAATAATGTTTTGTGTACACTTTTGGATATGAAAGGATTATTTTATTCCCGTCCTTTCCTCGTGAAAATGGAATTTCGCTTTCACTTGAACAAGTGCTTCCTTCCGTATTCTTACATAAACAATGACAGAAATATTTCTGTACAAATTAAATTAAATATTAAATGCATAACAAAACTAAATATTTAATGCCTTTCTATACTGCATGATTACAAAAATGAAACGTTTGTAATTAATACCCTTCCATTTTAGGAATGTTTAAAATTATATGGGTTAAGATGAAAAAAAATGGTTACTTTATTTATATAACGGGTGAGTCACAAGCTCATTTTAGTTTTTAATAGTCATAAAAGTGGAAAAAATCAGACAAATAAGAGCAGTTTACAAGAAAGGCCTCACAAGGAAATCGGACTTTTTTCAACAATAAACATATTTTTATTTGCACCCGTATTAAATCAAAGAGGTGTACTGTTTGTAATATCTATCATGTAGACCACCGCCTCCATAAAATGCAAATCCAGGAAAACGATTCCTACTGACTACATTAGTTAAAGAATAAGTGATTGGTGGAGGTAGCAAGATTGTATGGCTACCATGTACAGCAAACTCCTCCCCAATCAAAATCTGGTTGTGGTGTCACATTTGATATCACGTGTGCACCATTAACCTCCATCAACATTGACCGAATTCAAAAAATTTTAATTGTAGTGAAGTTTTTTCAATTCATTTCAATATGCTGCATCTAGCTGTATCGGGCGTTGAAAGCCGCCTTAATTGTGTCGGACAATGTTCTGGTAGTTCTATTGAACAATTGCCATTGCAAGAATAAATAGACTGAACATACTATAGTCCTGGATATTGTTTTTTGGATCATCAATGCCCTCTACCGGTAAAAATTTTAACTACAAAGGTTTTTGCTGCTAAAGAAAATCCGACAACTTTGTAAACCCTTTCTTGGAAAAACCACACTTTTTATCACTGTTTATAACTTTTTTATGAATTTTTAGAATTTAAGCGAAACTTCAACTGTAACAGGGGTTATCAAAATTACAGAAACAACTGTGAATAGAAGTGACATTTTTGAATGCGATTCATAAGCTTTAAATTATAATAATAGTTACTATTTTTTATATAAATAAAATGTATATCTTCTGGAAGTATATGGTAGTTTTTTTCCCTTTAAAAATGTAAAACGACCCACCTCTAAGGTTTTAAAGGTAGCCAAATTGTAGAAGCTCGTCTAGCTAGAGCAAGTGTGATTGAAACAACCCAACCTTTCAGCATTTATAGAGGTACAGTGTCTAAGGCCATGACACCATACAAACAAGGGGGCAGAACTAGCTTGATAAAACAAAAAAAAAAAAAATTAGGAAAAAAGAAGCTCAGTGAAAGAGACCGTCGGGTACTGAAGCAGATGGGTGGAAACGAACAACTGCAGCAGAAATTACTGCAGAGCTCAATAAGAATATGTATTCTCCACTGTCAATGATTACAGTTAGAATGCACGTTCATAAACAAAACATTTACTCCAAATCAGCAATTCTCAAGTCACTTGTCACAGATCTTAATAGGAAACGTCTTCTAAATTGGTGTCACACTCACAAAACCTGGTTGATTGATAAGTGCAAGAAAGTAACATGGTCTAACGAATCGTTTTTCACATTTTCCGCTACAACAGAACGGGTTCATGTTTATAGAACACATGCAGAAGCGAATGATCATAATTGTCTTCTTTCAACTGTCAATCATGAAGGGGTGGATCTGTCATGATATGGGCAGCAGTGCCAAGGTGTTCTTCTGGACCAATCGTAACTATAAAAGAAATGATCACTGGAGAGAAATATAGAAACGTTTTAGATGACCAGGTCCATCCTAGAATGAAAACTTAGTTTCCTGCAGGAAATCGAGTTTTCCTGAATAATAATGCACTTATCAATAGAGTGGAACTTGTTCAATCGTGGTTTGATTATCACAACGACAAAGTTAAATATTTATAGTGGCCAACACAGTCAACCGATCACAATATAATCGAATCGTCATGGTATACTTTAGAGTGTTCAATATGGAATAGATTCATCCGTCAAAATCTCTTGAAGAACTTTCTGAATAACTCCATGAAGAACGGTACAATATTTAACTAGTCATTATTCAAAACTTGTACAAATCTATTTCTAGGTGAATCGAAGTTGCATTACATCATGCCAAAGACGATCCTACACTACTAATAAATGATTCTTTATAAATATAAGGTGTTTCCATTATATTTTGATGACCACATGTCCCTTATATAATATATATATATATATATATATATATATATATATATATATATATATATATATATATATATATATATATATATATATACTGCTGGACAATTGCTAAGGACGGATAACACTATCATCCATAGCAACCACAAAATGAAAGGAAGCAAAATGTGGAAAATTAGAATAAGTGCTCGATATTAGTAAGAAGAAGTATGAGTGTGCAAATTTTTTCCACGTCTGTTCATCACGTGATAGCGTTCATAAGAGCTTTAAAGGTTTTGACGCGTGTGGACAGTTGTTGTTTCAAGTCAAAGTTTTACAGGAAAAATTTAATAGATGCACTTAAAATTTTTGGCAAGTCTTCCTGACATCACATAGAGGATTTTATGCGTGGCCGAATTATTGGAAAGATCGAAGAAGGGCGAAAAAAACATATGTTGCCAGGGAGTTCGACATCACTCACAGCGCTGTTTCACGGCTGTGGAAGTCATTTAAAACTACTGGAATGTGTAGTAGACGGCACGGGGGAGGTCGTGTTAGAAGTGCGACGCCTGCAGAAAACACATATATCGTCCTATCAGCAAAATGGAACAGGCGCACCACAGCTCAGAAGGTGGCAAATCAGTTTCTTGCTGCCTCAAGAAAGCAGATCTCCCGAAAAAATGTTGCCAGACGTTTGAGGGGAGGAGGACTATACGCACGCAGACCTCTTGTGTGTGTCCCATTGACCAGACAGCACCGTACTGCCCGTTTGCAATGGTGTCGTGAGCATCACAATAGGAATGAACAGGACTGGGCATCCGTACTATTCTTAGATGAGGGTAGGTTCAGTCTGTCATCGGATTGTAGACGCCAACTGATGTGGCGCGCGAGTGGTACTGCTTATCGTCCAGAAAATATCCAGGAAAAGGACCGACATCCGACATGCAGTATCATGGTGTGGACCGGCATCATGATCAATGGCCGCACGCACCTACATGTGGTTGTGAATGGGACTATAACGGGCCAACGATACATTGATGAAGTTCTACTTCCTCATGTTCGTCTTTTCCGTGGTGCTGTAGTTGATAAATTTGTTTTTATGAACGACAACGCAACATGTCATCGAACACTCGCTGTTCAGGATTGTCTAGACAGCGAGGGTATTCAACGTATTGTATGGCCAGCGCGTTCTCCAGATCTAAACCCCATTGAAAATGTGTGGGATGCTTTGGGGAAGCAAGTTGCTGGTCGAAACTATCCTTCGACAAACAAGAACACCCTCATCCGTGCACTCACAGAGGAATGGGATAAATTGCCTCAACAGCTGCTGGATAATGTTGTGCAAAGTATGGTACGACAAGAAGAATGTTGCATCACACTCCACGGTGGACATATCCCGTACTGATACCTTTCTTTAAGGTGCCTGCTGACTCTTAGATGCATTGTTCCATTTCTCCGTACGCAGATCAAATGAACATTTTTTTCTTTCAGATGTTTCACAGCTTTTGTACTTTCCAGAACAATAAATATTCTTTATTCTAATGTCTGAACAGTGTGGCAACTATATTTTATCCTACTAGGCCTCATGTCTCGCTTAATGTTATGCTACACAGCAATTTGTGATCCGTCCTTAGCAATTGTCCAGCAGTGTATATATATATATATATATATATATATATATATATATATATATATATATATATATATATATATATATATATATATAATATATATATATATATAATATATATACATATATAATAAATTTATGGTATACAGCGCCATAAATTTAAGTAAACAAAGAAGAGAATAAAAATATAACAAGGCAGTATAAATGAGAAATAATATAGCCGCAGTGTGTGTGTGTGGTATAATTTCAGACGCCTGGACTTAGAAACAATAATGGAAGCGCTAAACATAGTTTCAAAACTAGCCAATTATCTATATTACTGAGTAACAAAGAAATAAAATGGAGTACGACTAAGATTTAATTCATATTGTACATAATAATCATAAACTAAAAGACTAATTCTCAATATACTAAGTTAAAAAGATAAGTAGAAAAATCCATTTTTCTAAACCAGAAAATAAGCTATTAAAAATATATTATCTTTTTTAAGACAAATGAACAGCACAAAATCTTCGATCTTAAATGGAACCGTAACTGAACAGGAAAGCACACACAACTACAAAGCTGAATTAAATAAGCAAATAATTATATGTATATATATATTATACTCATCGTTTTTTAATGTAAAATACATACTAACGCAAACTTGACAGGAAAGTAGAATAAAATATTTCAATACGAGATGTAATCAAACAGTATCGATCTATATTTGTGAACACGCAGAAACGAATTAAACGAATTAAGTGCCATTGACTGGAGAAGAGGAAAAAGCATTCATGAGATCCCGCTTGATATTTTTTCTGACTACGTATAGCGTCAATAGGTCATAGTTGTTTTTTGAGTGAATAAATGTAGCTATAATCTTACTCGGATATTGATTTATTTGTAAAATAATCTGGTGATTTACGGAAAGATGAGATTGGAACAGTGATATTGTTTTGATTTTTGCTTAAATCTTAATGATATCAAGTAGAATACTCGTAAAATTTGTTAGGTTTCCTAGAAGGAGTATTAGAGCTTCTCACTTGCACACAAGCGTGTTACAACCCCTCCAAAATTAGTCGCAAATAGTGAACAACCAACTGTGCACTTTTAGTCTCCCCCAGAAAATAAAAACTACAATATTACCAACCCCACGCGGACTTAGGTCCTGCTCGATCGTCGTTCAATAGTCCGTGAATTTAAAAATCATGAAGGTATTAGTGTTCAGCCAATTTTTCAATTTTGACTGATGATTTAGGAATGAAGAAAATGTTCATGGTAGCAAATTAGAAATGAGTAATTACCGTAACGAGCACCTATCGCATAGCGGCCGATGCCTGTCCTATCTGCCCAAGCTTTCGTGTTCGTATGGTGTGGGAGTTTGGGGAGTGAGGCGATGTACTTCCCTTACTTGACTTATTTTCACGATTACAAAGTCTTTTGGCAATAGCTATTCAGTGTTTTTAAAATTAGCGTTATTAAAATTTTAAAAAGTCAAAATTATCTTCATTTTAATTGTCTTATCCCGATTGTAATTAACAAAAAGGAGGGGTAAAAGTGTAAGAGAGGTTAGGACCTCTCAGTTGGGCACCTAGATATGTGAGAGGTAGAGAAGAAACACTCGACATGATTCAATAAATCTATTTATTTATCACACGATAAAAAGACACAATTTCAACAAATAATTGTAATATGCTAACCACGAAGAGGAACAAGGATGGTAAAACACGGGCAATTAGGATACCATCAAACGGTCCTCACCTTAATAAAGTATCTAACCTATAATCCGATTTAATCTAATATGAGTTCAATCGCAGTGAACAATCGGCACTGTAAAACTTCCTCCAAATGCAATGTTTCTAAAACTGTGGGGGTATGATAACCTTACAAGGGGGTGCGAATATATCGAAAAATCGAAAATAAAATACTTAAAAAGTACAAATTTACCGAAAAGAAGCAAAACGAAGTACATTCTGACATATCAAGCAATAAAATTTCAATTATATATAGTAAGTTAATTTGAATATGACGATTTTCTTCTTTTGAAGGGTTGGTTATGAATAACGCGAATTGATAACCCAAAGATTTCCTAAGAGATTTAATTCAATGAATGCGGCTAGATCCGCTCAAATATTTCTTTAAAAATGTATCTATTAATCTGGATATTGCTTCTGTTAAATATTTATTTCCGGCGTATTATGACAATTTTTACTAATAATGAATGTGTTCTCTTATGCATATGAAAAAATTATCTTTTTAGATTTTGTATCAGCGGAAGAAGTGTATAGCAGCATGGTGAGTGATCTTCGGCAAACTTGTCCCATCGACCGTATGTGCCGGACACTGGCTAACGCCACTACTTCCGCCCTCTACAGATATGTGGTCACAGCAACACCATCCACCCCCGTGAGTTTAATTTTTGAAACATAAAACTTTGAATGCATATGTAGGGTAAACCTTAAAACACCCTGTTCTTAACACTCTTATTCATTAATTTCGACATATTTTTTTCTTCCTTTCTTAACGAATTTTCAGCTTTTTAGACAACTAAAACGCAATAATTGTCAAGACATTTTAAGCAAATAATTTAAATGTGAATTGGTTTGATTGTGAGTACATTAATAAATGCAAACATCACGATGAATTATATTTTCAATGAATTAAATCTACTTACTTTATTCAAATTAAAATATAAATAAAAGTAAAATAAATAAACATTAACTAATTTTTCTGGTTATTACATTTGGCTATTTAACCCAAAACATTCAAAAATGTAGGAAAAAAATCTTCCATAGAAATTATAAATATACAAAACATATATTCATTATCTAAAATGATTATAACAAAATTAAAATTTAAATAAGAACTTTAGTAAATAAACCATTCAAAAGAAAATAAGAAATACAAATTAATATTTACTGAAAGATATATATTTTCATAGTGCAACATTTCTCATTTACAAAAATATTCTCAAATTGTATATGCTTTGCAGTATCAATATAGCATATACGTTGCATATTCTAAATACATACACAGCATATAGAAAAGAATTCGCACATATATTTTCATCATATATTAATACAATGCTTTTCGAAATTACGTAACACATGCTAGATGATAAGACATTGTAAGGCTTGTAAATTAAAATGGATTACCAATTATTTATTTTAAAATTAATTTACTTATTTTAAAATGGTATTTAATTAATAAAAAAAAACATATATTTAAATACTTCTGCTCATTTAACGAATGTTTAAAGAAAAAGAAAATTAATTGCAATTCGACGATGCATTACAAAATGATAAATTGCAGTAAAAGTAAGAAAATGAAAGGAAAAATAACTATAGTAGAATATAACAAAAACTTTTTTTCGAACATTTAATTTGAGTGCATGTTTCGAATTTCAAAGTAAGAAATTTTGAATTACAGAGTGAACAGTGTTTAATACAAGATGATTCTGTTGAGTTAAAATACATATCAATATCATTATTTTTAAAATTTCTTTAGTGTCTTAATAGTAAATCCTTTTTGTAAAGTATATAGCCCCTTACACAAAATAATACAGATATTTAGGCAACCATTTCCTCCCCGCCCCGAATTCTAAGCAGCTTAACCTAGGGAAAGTGAACTAGTTATTAATTTTCAGAACATAATTGATAATTCAATGAAAAAAAGGATCGAAACATTTTTTTAATAAGTTACATTCGAGATATATGATTGATTAATCTTAAATCATTGTAATAATATTATTTTTTTGCAAACTCTACGCTACTAAATCATTAATTATATTACAACATTTTTCATAAGAAAAAATTTTGTTGAACTTTAAAACGATTTCTGAAGTATAATGTTATAGTATAACATTATACTTAATATAGTCAATTCAAAACAAACAAATTATGTACATATACGAGAGATTGTTTAATACATAGATTACATAATGATTTATTCCTATTTACGCATTAAAAACTATTTTGATGTACATGGAATATATCATTTCATTTAAGCAGCTTAAATCATATCACTTTAATTTAATACTATAAAATATGATGTGCATTTAATTTAATACTCAAAATGTTAACCCTATAAAACTTAAATTACGTTAATTTATTTTTTTTCCTTTTCTTTTGAAAAAAACAGAACTTTTTCTACATTTTATGCTTTGTTATACCCTCATAAAATTTTCATCTGAGAAGTAATTTTTATTGAGAAAAAAATTATTTAAAAATATTTAGAGCGCTATAATCTCTTAAATTAAGAAACTATAGTAAAATTTGTATTCCCATTATAAACATAAGTACGAGATTAAAGCGTACGTATGATAAGTGGTATTATACATTGAATTATCTTTACTATACAATGGTAGAGATGACTCATAACAAAGCAAAAATTCATTAAATTACTCGAAGGTAGTTTTTTGACTTATGAGTACTAGACAAAAATATAGCTCAATATCATTATTTGTTTGAAAAACATTCTAAGAATTTCCTGCTAGAACGATAATAGGAGTCATAAATTAGAATAACTAATAAAATAAATTAATGTGTTTTGATTACTTCAAATATTCTCTTACAGCAGATTATAAACAAAATGTTCTGCAATTTATCAGCAATATACTGTACTTGAAATGTTTTTATGTGTAGCATAACATTCATTTCTCTCATGATGCATTGGATGTTATTTGTCAGAAGCACAAGCGTAGTTAATAAAAGACTCCAGTTGACCGAGATTGATAAGAAAAATAAATTTTCTTTTCTCCTTTCCTCTTTTTATCCTTTTTCTTGATTCTGAAGAAAAGTTCTCCATTTTAAAAGCAGATTGAAAACTCATACTTTTGTGAAAGGAAACTTCTAAAATGTGTTCGAAGCAAGATAGTTTCTTCTAACTTTTCAATTCCTTTGGGGTTTTTGGATATATATCTGCTTCGCCAAATAAAAGATGCCAAGAAAACGCAGATCCGTTTTTATCATGGAATATAAGTTGGTTAAGTAATCGATATTTTGAGATATTTCACTGTAGTTATATCCTTTTCTTTTCTTTTTCTGCATCGTTTTCCTTTTCCGGTACCACACAGTGAACTCAGTGAGAAAGAATTATTCAGATGTTATTTTTAGCCTTTTAATATTTTTTTATATATTGAGGTATTTTAAGCATGTAATGATTGATTGTTGAATTGAAAATATCCTAACTTTTTTTTTTTTATTTTTGTTCTTTGATTTAAAAAATAAGTTAAAGAAATACTTCTGATTTTTCAAAAGTTTTGGTTTTTATTCAGAGGTTTCATTGTTATATAATGCACCAAGTTTTGCAGGAAAAACTCTGATCTTAATTTATATATATTTGTCTCTTTAATTTGTAAATATTAAGAAGCATTAAACATATAATTCAAAAAATACTTATATTAATCGCGTTAAATTTTGTGATGTATTTTTATAACATTTTCCAAACATATTGAGTTATAAATATTTTAAAAAATTTCTGTATATATTTTCAGTTTTTTCATTTATATATTTTTTCTTTATATTCTTTCTATACATGGTCACTTTGAAAGTAGTGTTATTTCAATTCATGCTTCATATTTCCGAAATTAAATTTATAAAAATGAATTTCTCTGAATTTAAAGGATGGAATTAATAATTTTTCTAACTTATTAGAATCCATTCAGTTAAGCTTGGACATAATGCTTCAAACAAGTCATCTTTAATATGTTTTAAATTCTACAGTGTAATGTATGATATGTGCAAAAAAATTATTTAAATTGCACTGAGAAAAATTTCTATTATAATTTTAACATTAGAACTAAGAAATGTGTTTGAAAATTATGTCTATTAGAAGTAGTAGTTTACACGATGGATCTTCTCGGACAATGTAAAGGTTTTCAGTTTAGATTTTTTAATATTATTTGGTATTTTCTAAATTTCTCAACATTCTGTATTGAAGATGTAAAGGAAACCTTAAAAAATCAATGACCAATGCGATTAATAAATTGCTAATACCATATAGTATTTAAACCAAATGCCAAGATATTATTTTGAGATACCATTATACAATAAACAATAATCATAAGAGTTATATGAAATCGATATTTTATTATTTTAACTATGCAAAATCATAGAACAAATAAAAATGTGGCTTTTTCTAGGTTATTTTCTTAAATCTCAATTTCTTGTTACTAACCCTTATGCTGATATACTCTGTCTTTGAGCATCTAAAAAGTAAAGCCTATAAAATAAAAAACCCGATGGGAATGCCTCCTAATAAAAGTTATAAACACTAATGCATTGCAAAATATATACATATATATAACTACCCCAAACTCATCTATTAACTGAGAAGTTTAATATTGTTTTTTATAAGCTCGTAGATAATGTATTATTTATTAACTTCGCAAACATCGATACAATATTAAGTCATTTAGTGACATGCATGTTAGTTTTGAGTCATGGCTAAGTGCTACGCCATGGACCTGAAACGGAAACCCTCTACAAACTACCATACCACGCCAACAAAGGAGTCACTACAGATTTCACGTGTATATACCTTTTTAAATGATGGATGGTTATTATCGTCTGGTCTTGTATTTAAACTATACAGGAAGTAACTCTAAAGCAAACTCAACTATGAAATTAACTCAGAATTTTTTTTCTGATATGCTTCATCTTTTAAAGAATTCACATTTAATTAATCATATAGGGGTATTCAAGCTGTTACCCTAAAACTTTGAGAGTAAACTAAACAAAATTCCTGTAATTGTTTTTTTATGTTATAATGTAGTCGGTTTTTGAAGTTAACTTCTTATGGCACGGTTGGGAGAAATTTCTGTTACACGTTACCAGTTACGGATAGCGATGAAGGTAAGGTAGAAATGAATGAAGTTCCGAATTTTCCCCTCGTTTTAAAAAACGCCATCTAATTCATACTATCTATCTCAGACAAAAATAATTACAGAATCGGAAAGATCATTTTTTTCGCCACGATATGGTATATTTTTTAACCAAAATAATGAGTTTCTATTTCTTTACGATTTTTTTAAAATGAGTCATAATTGATATACTTTTATAAAAATGGTTTCTAAATCATTACCATTTAAGTTTCCTTTCGAGTTAATGAATTGATATTTTATTTTAAATAAGTTCATGCTTTTCTCTTTTAGAATCAGTCATAAAAAATGACAATTTTTTTTGAGATCTTTCAAAAATACTCAAAATTTTAATTAAATATTTAACAACTTCATTATTTATAAAAATAATCTAACGAAACTTTTTTTCCATATGTAGAATAGTATTATCCGTAATTTGTTCAAAGATTGAAAAAATAGATTAAAAATTATGGCTTTTAAACTTTCTTTTGTGTTTTTCGTCTATTAGCCCTGAGCTAGCATCCACCCCCCTCTTCTCATTCAACAGCAGCTTTAACAAGCCTTTCCTCTTTTAGCTTTGCAATACATACTTTGTTTTGTTTTTACGTTACCTAGAAGTGAAAATATAATCAATTTTATGAATGAAAACAAATCTGGAGTGAGTCTTTAATCTACCCGAAGTAGGCAAAAATGGTTCAAAATCTGTCAACAATTAGTTTAAGGAGAGTTTGTTGGATATACAGTTTTAAAATTCTTTTAAGGAAATATTACAGACAATCTATTGTTTTAAAATTTAGTTGCAACACAACATTTCTTCCAATAGTTTGACAATAAAAGATTATGTTTACTAAATTTTTTCAATTGAATGGAATTTCTAAATCCAGTTTAAGAAATTGAGTTTTTAAATCGCATATATGTTTTGGTGTAATTAATTTGATTGTTGTGAAAGTGTTATATAGTGCTTCATTAATTTGTACTTTAAGACTACAGTGGTCAGTATTTTTTTTACAAACATGCCCCACATTTTTACTGGCTCTATGTAACATAAAACTAAAATCATATAAATTTTCGTGAGAAAAAAAATGAGTATAGTTTTAAAAAATTTAAAAATTTAAAAACGTTCCAAGTGTTTTGATTTTTTTTTAATTTCTTATTTTTACCTCATTAAACTTCTTTAAGCAATACTTTACAAATGTATGCATAAGAGTACGCACGTTCCGTTGGTGTGTGCATGTGCTACAACAATTCATAAATCTCAAGGCAACACATACTCAGAAATTGTTTACGAATACGATCGACGTCACTCTCCATCATTATTATACGTTGCTTTATCACATGTAACGAGTATTGAAGGATTATATATTACGACAAAAATAATGATAGAACATTTTACCATTGTGTCGAAGACGATCGTCATCAACAATTGATTTGCAAGAGGAGTTTAAACGACTTTCATTGAACATACAAACTATCAATGAAGATTTGATTAATTTCATAACGAACAGACAAGGTTTATCGATTTTTACTTTTAATTGCCAAAGTCTTACAGCCCATGCTGTAGACTTACAAGAATCAGTAATAAGAAATTCAAATATTTTAGTTTTATCAGAAACTGGGCTGGGCAATGAAAAAGTGATATATCTATTCCAAATTTCAACTGCATTGTGAAGTATAAACGACCAAATACGAGAGCAAGATGAGTTGCGATATATCAAATTTCTAGCGATGCTGTTAACATTATAACTCCACCCATGGAATGTTCTGTCAGTCATTCCGATATTTATGGTACCATACAATCTTCAGCGGTGAATTTGTGCTTGTCTGAATGCGTAATAGATAATGGACAAAAAATTATAATTGCAGCAGTATATATTACTCCGAACAAAAAGTTGGATGACATTATCGAGTTCCTTCATTGATCGATATAACCATACACATCAAGAGGTTCTGCTTTACTTAATAAAAATTATGATAAAGTACTTCTGATTTTAAGTGGAGATTTTAATGTCAATTTTGCTTTAGACAAATCTCTAAAAAAATTAGAATTTTTAAAAGACAATTTCCCCTTATCTCTACAAAACAACATAATAATATCAATGACAAATCAAATACTACGATTGATGCAGACTTTCCGAGACACTTAAGCGATATTGAGTGGAAAACATACATTTCTTACTTAAGTTACCACAAGCCTTTGATAACAAAAATGTGTACTGAAGCACCCATAAGCATAATGGAAATAGACTAATGATGATGATACTTTTCTCAAAATACATACAATTTTTTTTTTAGTATTATGTATTGAAAATGAAAATTTTGTCTATACTTATACTTTTCCCATCCTAATTATTTTTTTAAAATACTGTTTGAAATCATAATGATAATAATAAATGTGTTAATTATATATAGGATTACTTTAAAATAAAACTTTATTATACAATTCAATACATGTAAGCCAAAGAAGTTGTCTTCTAACGCGTGTTCACACTGATACACGCTTTCTTTTTCAACAAGAAGATTACGAAAGAAAGAATGGTGAAGTCTTGAAACCAAGAATATCTCATTTCTAATAAAGGGAGAATAACAAAGAAATTTTTCCCACCATTAATAAGAGACTATCATGCCATCATTTTTACTCTAACTACAAAATAACCCAATTTCTCACTGGTCATGGTAATTTCAAAAGCTACTTGAACAAATTTAATTTAGGTCCTTCATCTTCCTGCAACTGTAATATTGGTGGAAAAGAAAATGTAGAACATGTAATCCTTTTGTATTTCAAGTAGGTCAGAGAGAGAAAGATCATAAGATTGGTGTTCAAGAGACTTAACATTAATTGGACACCGAATTTTCACCAACTGCTTTCCCCAGAAGTGCTTTCAAAAATTTCTGTGAATTTGTTGTAAATGTTTGTAATTCTTCTTAACCTCAATTTTTTTAAAAATTTTATTTCCCTCGAATGTGTGTTTAATACTTACTTCTGTAAGTCCCGTGTGATACTTTATAGTGCACGGGGATTTTATAATTGTTTTCAATAAAAAAATATCTGTAAAAATAAAAAAAATTCACATTAAAAATATTTTTTTAAGTTTGAAATTAAAAATTAAGTATTTTTACCACATATTTAAATTCATGCTTGTACTTTATATCTATCAACTGTTTGCGATCTAAGGAATTTCAGTGGTCTGAATCAACATAATCACATAAATGTTTCTGAAACATTTAAAAGAAAATAAATTTATGATAGCTTTTTTTTTTTTTTTTATTTTTTAAAATTACGCTTGCCAACACGTCATCTAGGTCATAACGCGTCTTTCAGTCCAGTATAAATCAGATCTCGCTCTAGCAGGGAAGTGAACTCTACAGTTTTCTTGCGAGGGAACATGGAGTAGAGCGGGGCGAACAGATAGATGCTTCCCGGTCATTGTCATGAATTTACAGAGAAGGCAGAGCGGTGAATCAGCCAGGCTAATCTTAAGCAGAAGGGCTTTCAGGTAATCATGTTCGGTGATGACTCTGAAACATGCCACACCCTCCACCTAGGTAGGGCAAAAAACTGAGCACGTCTTTGGCCGTAGAGAAGACGAGACTAAGTTATGCCAACTGCAAGGTCACTAAGAGTGGAAATTCTCTTATGTCGATGTTTGTCCCTGAGAAGTCCCTTGGCGTTTGGAAGAGGCTTTCGAAGGCAAGGTGGATGCAGTTTTGAAGCCTCTTTCGCCAACTTGTCGGTTTGTTCATTTCCATGAATGTCGCAATAAGATGGGATCCATTGCAGAATAACCTCTTTTCCAGTGCAAAGGAATGAGCAAGAAAATAGCGAAGGCTGCAGCAGAATTAGCCTTAACCATGGTGCTCCAACGATGAGGTCAGCTACCCTACACCCCAAGATAAAGTGTAATAATTTTCCTTTAACATTGACGAGATAGTTATTGACATATATATTCACTAATTGGCTTCGCATGAATCGTTAATATTAGAACAGATTTAAAAGAATCAGTTAATATATACTAACGTTTTAGCATAAAAACTTACATTTTTTTATTGTTGCATATTATTTAGTTATATATTTAATCAATACCGTTTACGTATTTGTATAATTCTAAAATAAAAAATAAAATGCTTACAAAATGTTCGCATTTTTAAAAGTTTTAAATAAAAGTATAATCCAATACTTCGTTTGGTCATTTTTTTCTCAAATAGAAACGTATTTCTGTTTTTAGGAAAGATTTTCCATCTATGAATATTTTATTTAAAAACAAAATTATTTAAATGCCTTTAAAATAACTTTTAAAATATGAATAACCCTTGGCATCATAATGTTAATTATATAACGTTTCTTAACACTAATGTGACTTTTAAAGATGAAATTATACCTGTACATCACAGAGGCAACGCATTGAGGAAGTCTTAAAAAAATATCCAATATTTCTATAAAGAGATTCATCAAAAGCAGTTATATAATTGGTAAAATATTCTTTTTCGATAAATACATAGATTACTAAAATGAGAATTGTTAATAATTGGAAATTGTTTTAATTTTTTTTTGAATAATTTCATATCTTGTATTTTCTTTTGCAAGCGCTTCAAGCGCTTAATTGGTTTGTGTAGTTTTTGTATTTTTTGTAACGCAAAATACAATGAAACATCCCTTAAAAATTTAAGGTCCGGTTCCAATTGCTATTTCATCAAGTAAATTTATATCAACAAAATATTTTTTCAATCTAAATTAAAATGCTTTTTCATGAAGAAGTTCTTTTATTTCATTCATTATTGAGTAGAAATAGCTATACTTTGTTAAAATAATGTTAGTTCAATATTCCAATTTATAGTTTTCAAAAAAAATAATGTAATTTATATTATCAATGTGGATTTTTGTGTTTACTGTTAGCTGAGAGAATGATTTTGAACTATACTTTTGAAATGCTGCATGCATACATTATATCTACAGCGGTTTCCTTAGCTGATTAATAATATGCGAACGTTCTGTACTTTTATTAATGCATGGAATGTTTCCCCTGAATAAATATTTCTTGGAACACAATGATACAACAGTTGCAAAGTGAAAATTCATCTCCTAAATTATAAAGAAAATTGCAAAATGCTCTTGAATTCTTTCCTGTTTGCTAAATGTTTCACGAAGAATTACCTTACATTTCTCACTGGTGTCCAAACAGAATGAGTTATTGTTCCATTTTATGCGTGAGTGAGAAAGAGAGAGAAACTGCATTGCTGGTAGTTCTATGGACAGGTCTGAGGCAAATTGGAATAAATATCCTCATTGGGATATGAGAAAATAAATGTGCTTAACAAACGAGAAACTTTATATTCGCAGTATTTAGTTTCCTTAAGAAGTAATCAAGAAAGCATGATGTCGCACACAAAACTAAGTAGTATTTCTTGCTGACTGGAGATTTTAACAATTGTCTCTGGAGGCATGGTCTACTGTTTTCACGCTTTCTTATTGGAACTCATTTTCCTTCGCATTTGTACCATTAAGAATTTAGATTGAAATGCAACAATTGTCGTTTATATGCGTTGCATCACGTACATAGTTTCGCGATAAAACATTTTTCGCATGGTCTGCAATACCATAGTTCTTAAATGAGAAGTGGAATGTCATAACATTGCGGATTTCCGACAGTTTCATTATCAGCAAAATAATTTTTTTTAAAAAATAAAAAAAGGTTTCAGAGCTAACAATGATTTTTGTAAAAACGAGAAGTGTGTAACTTTCCAAACACACATACAAAAGAAGACGAAACGTAAAAAGACAGAACGTAAAATATTAAGCCAATGCCAATTAGTAAGCTGTTAAATTCAGCACGATTATTTACTACGAATCTCATCCTTGTCCTGATACACCCCCACACATTTATATATATATATATATATATATATATATATATATATATATATATATATATATATATAAAGATATATATATATATATATATATATATATATATATAAATAAAGAGGCTTGATTGTGGCATGCTCATCGAACAAATGTCAAAATACAGGAGAGGAAATATTCAAATACCAAGTTTTATATACAGAGAAGATCAGAAAAAACGTATAATAAAAAATACCCTCACATGTTTAAACGAAGATAACAATTTATAGAAATGACATCATTGTTTAGGGAATTATAAATCCCGGGTAGTGAGGGACACGAAGGCAATTAATAGTTTTGTATTTCTTAGAATCACCAATAAGTCTATTAAAAACTTAAGGTCTAAAGAATGGGTAATAAATGTACCAACATAAATATCGTTGGGTGTTTGACCTAAGTACCTAGCTCTTCTGACCTCACATAACCACACATCTTTAGGATTTTCAGTGTCTATAACGTATTGACTCTTGCTCTATGTTAATTTAAAATACTTTAAAATTAAAATACGGGAGAATAAGAAAATATAAAAAATAAGATTATTGAAGTGCATTAACTGCAAGAAAATAACTTCAAATCGTTGCACGCACCGAAAATAAATGCAGAATTTAGATTTTTAAAGGGTAATAGGGATTATGAATTAGATCTTTGAAATAAAGGAGTTTCGATTTATGAGTAGATAGCAGTTTGAATTATTACATATATATATATATATATATATATATATATATATATATATATATATATATATATATACGTAATAATTCACTTAAATTTTGTTTAGATGGATTTTATTTCATAATGGTGTTGAACCCTCCCTGTTTAGTTTACCCACCTAAGAGGAAACAATCACTAATTTATCTCCTTAAACCTGAAGGACCATCGTGTTTAACACAGGATGATGCAATATTTTGCATTATCCGTGCATTCGGTCCAATCAGAAAAGTTTTTCGAGAAATCATATAATTCTAACAGCTTCCGGTATAAAACAAACTATAAATGGCTGAAATCGCGGGATCAAAAAAAGAGTGATTTTGTGAGTATATTTAAAATCGCCCAAAATTATACATATATATGCATATATATGTTGAATAAAATCTCGTATTGGCATTATACTCTTAAAATTATAATAATAAGAAGCCTTAACAAAGCAGATAACATATACATATACATACATGTGTGTGTAACTTCTTATGTTCTGTGAAATATCCGCTCTTGGAAGTTAAAGAATTATTTTAGTTTTAATAACATTTTTGTCATTAATATGTTAAGAAGATCATGCGACTAAAAATACCATTCAAGAAAACTTTAAGTTCATTCCATGAAGTGTGCAATTTTTAAGAATTCATTTAGTGCTTTTGTTTTAATGACGCATGTCCATACCAAATTAATTAAGAAAAAAGTACTCCATTACTTTCTAAAGATATTTTTTAAAATTGTTTTTATTCGTATTTGTTTTATTCGGAAAAGCATTGCAACTGGGCGTCCGCTAAATACTACATCTACTATGCATGTGGGAAAAACATCAGCAAACGAATTGGATTTTAACTTTTGCAAATTAACAAACATTTCTAGATGATTTATTTCAAGTAGCTCTTTTACATATCCATAGTCTTGAATGCCTTAAAGTAACATGTAGTGGGGTTCAAATTGAACGGAATCTAAATGAAAAAGTAAATTTTTTAAGAAGATCATTGTTTATTGATGCCCACGGTAATTTTTGAGTAAGGTAACTATTTATCGTTTCAGAAGGAACGCTACTTGTGCGTTAGCTAGTTTCTGATTGTTGTGTATTTTACAGAATTTAACATTTCTACCAAGTTACATGTTTTATGGTCGATTTTGCTTTTAAAAAAGTTGGCAATAATATTTGAGTTTTACATCAACATATAAGAGTATAGTCATCATTATTTTAACAAATTAATTTCAGCATCATGTTTGTACTTGTATCCAATAAAAAATCCTAGCTCAAATAGGATAAAGTATATACATTTTGTTGGGATAAATAATGGCAAGATATAATATGAATGAGTAATTTCGTGTCTCGGCGATGATATTGATAAAAAAATTCGTGGTTTATCTCTAATACTCCTTGTGTGTTGCTTTTAACGCGATGCTAATATGCAACCAATTTAGTTTTTGTTTCCCTTTCTCTTTTTCTAAGGAATATTTAAAAAAAAACTAAAACCTTTTGAAAGGTTTGAAGGAAACTCTAAAATATTTGTCATTTAAAAATATAGTTAAATGGAAGAGATGATTAATAATAATTAAATATCTGAGGTAATCAGACAAATATTGTAAGGGCATAATTTACGAAAACTACTTATTTTATAAATAACACTGAATAATATAGTTTTCATTTAGTTACCTTATATTCCGGCGTATAACGTGCACTTTTAACAAAAAAAATAAGATCGAAATTTACGAAGGAGCGGAATTAGCTGGGTATAAAAACTTGAGTTTTATAAAAATAAAAAAAAAACGAGATGGGCATAAAAATATTAGACATTTATATGAATCAAAATAATGTTTATTTGAAAACAATGATGTACCTTATGAACTAAGAATTGTAATTCTTAAAATATTCTATATTTTCAAAAGCCTCTGGAGTAATATCTTGAATAAATGACTTCAAAACATAAGCTCATTGTATACATACATTTTAGGTTTATTCGTAAAAAAAGAGGCTGCGCCTTATACGGCGAATATACTAAAAAAATAGAAAATGCAGCTTGAAAGTATAGGTGCACGTTCTAAGACGGCGCGCGTTGTACGCCATATTTTACGGTGATTAATAGTAGAGACTACGTAGTTGTGTATGAATTTTATTTTATTTATAAAATGTATATTTCATTCAATTTGTTCATAGCTGTTAAAAAACTCTTTGAGTTGAAATACGCTAATTTATTTTGTGTGGATTATATGACATAAAACTCAACTACAAAAATGCAAATTTTAAAATGAAAATACTCTAAGGTTGAAACAAATGAAACACGAAACGAAAAATATGTTCAAAAGAGAAGCTTTTAAATAATCATAAAAATCAAATGTTTTCTAATGCCACTAATTAGAAACTTGTCAATAACTTAATTATTACGTTAAATGATTTTCAGAAATCCTTTTGAAATATTATAAGTTTCATTTGACTCTGAGCAACCAACGAGAAAAATTTCATTCAGCTTATAAAACCAAGAATGTTAGAAAGGTAACTTTTGAATCGAGTTTTATAGTAACATAAAAAGGAAAAAAAAATATTGAATTTTTGATAAAACGGAATTTTGGTTCGTAAATGGTAAAAGTGATTGAAAAAGTAGAAAAATTAATATTTCGTGTTCATATTCACTTTGCAACATCTTTGATTTTATAATAGACTGCCTCCACATGAAATTTTTATTAAAAGTGCGTGGCGTCTAATGTACAATATGATGATTATTAGTCTACAGTTTTATTCTAATATATTTCATATCTAAATTATATTTTATTTTTTATAATTCAGACACTGAAAATACCAAATATTTAAAAAATGTGTCACATTCTCTATATTTCTATACAATTTTTCATCTATTAATATGTTAAAATTTAATTGTTCTGAAGTAAAATTTACGTGATTCGTTATCGTTTAAATTCCTCCTGCAATAAATATTAATAAATTTCCTTTAATTGCAATTGCGTATTCAGTTAATATATATTATGTCCTCACACACACAATAATAACTGATTTAACTACATTCAATGACATAACATTTTACCATTATTTTTAATTAATAAGTTGTAACAAATGGTAATTCTTTATCTCTCTCGTGCGTTATATTAATGCTTTATATTAATGCTAGCGCGCGCGTGCTTTTATTTATAAAATTAACTGTAATTTTAATTATGGAAAGTTCTAGAACTTTCGATGGCAATAGATAAGGAGATGGAATATTCAGTTTGTAGATAAAAGTCTTGAGTTGTATGTGGCAAGAATTGCTGACATTTTTTTTTATTTTCGTGTTAAAACTGGCGCCCATACCCGTGGCCAAAGAACTACGATCCCGTAGACGCTGTGACGAAACGCCGCAGAAAAATGAAAATTTAATCGCCTCTTTAAACCTTACTGTCCCGAAAAAAAATTACTGGTATTGCGCCGCAATCCTTCTAAAGCAAGAGAAAATCCCTGGAAATCAAGAGAGAAAGTGAATCATCCTGACTTCAATTGTCTGAAGAAAAAAAAAAAAAAGAACATCTATTTCCTGTTAAAAGTTTTTGCAATAGTGTTTTATGCATTTTTCATATACAAGTGATAGCAATCCTGCTACAGTGTGTTAGTGCTAGGGATAATTTTATTAATTATTTCATTGATTTTTGGTATTCTTATGCATTAATAATTCTTAATTTTGCTGTATATTAATTTATTTCCTGTGAGATAACGTTTCCTGATTAATATTTTTTGAATTGCACATTAATAATTACTATTTTGCTTGATATTTTACTGATTTCCTATTGAATTTAGGTATCATTACATGCCTGATTATTTTAGTTTTGTTTAGAATTTTCATTGCACTGAATTTTTGTATCATTACAACTGATGATTCCTAAATTTTCTTTATATTATTTTATTATTTGAATTAATGTTCCTTGTTGGTATTTTGAATATGTTACTAATTTATTTACCTATTTTAATTGTTTTTAAGTGCATAATAATTTATATGATTTTAAAGCTAGCCATATTTTAAAGTGTATTCCCATATCTGTAAGAGCTTTGGTGGACAATAAGGCCTGAACCTCAGTTGTTTATTTTATTTATTTACAACTCTTAAATTTCTCAGTCATGTCATTTCTGGGGAAAGGGGAAAAAGCTGATCTCATTAAGCTTGCTATTGAGTTAGGTGAATGTGAGTCGAATGGGGAAGAGCTAAAAATAATTGAATTAAGGACAAAAATTTTAACAAATGATGCTTATAAAGAAGACCCTGAATTTGAGAAATGTATTTTTGAGGGAATCGAATCAAATAGGATATATAGACGACGAAAACAAACAAAAAGAGCAAAAACTGCGTGAATTTGAGCTGCAGAAAATACGACTGCAAAATGAGACTCTAAGAGTGGTAACAAACCCCCTACTCCAAACAAAAATTGAATTAAAAAAGTTGCTACTAACATTCAGTCCTGAAGTTGATAACATGGACCTATTCCTCACTTTTTCGAACGGCAAATGAAGTTATTGGTTCTTGGTGAATATCTGTGGGTACCCTATCTCATTGGTGCCCTACCTAGTGATGTAACCTCCCTCATTGCCCGTGAGCCTGAGGAGAAATGCAGGGATTACTCCCACATTCGAGGAATGCTTCTGCAATGGTTCAAATAAACTGCAGAAAATTCCGGGAGCTGTTTTTACGTCACAGAAAAAGCCCAAATGGGACGTGGAAGATTTATTATTATGAAATCCGAGCATATTTCGAAGGTTCGCTCAATGAGCTTAAAATCGATTCATTTGACGGATTGAAGAATTTGATGATTTCCGATCAAATGAAAAAGAGATGCTCTCCAGAGTGTAAGGAACATTACTTGGATATCTGGAAAGATGTTATCTCACCGGAAATGTTGGCAGATAAGCTGGAAGCCTTTGACAACATCCGACGTTCCCTACCCAGTGGACCTAGTAGATACGTGAAGGCAAGTGAAATCGTAAATGATGGAAGACAGGTATCATTCAGGAAACCTGAACGCCGTCCCAAAAGAAAATATTCCCATCAGGTGCCAAATGAGAGATCCCCTCTCAGATACTATGACTGTGGGAAACAAGGAGTGATAAAATATGGGTGCCCCACCTGCAACCTCAACGCCTCACAAAGAACAGATGTAGCAACCAAGCACATCAATGCTTACACAGCTCAAACCAGAAGTCCTCGATTGACCCTAATCGACATAATTTTCTGTGGAATAACGGGACGTGTATGAGCAGACACAGGATTTTCACGTTCAATTGCTGGGGAAAGGATGTCCCAGATATTTAAGGATAAGGGACTCCTTTTCCAGGAAACCACATTAGCAATCAGCTTAGAAGATGGTCAAAATACCCCCGGTGAGGCCCTCCTAATCCAAGTAATGGTAGAAATTGAGGCGAGATCAGTCTCGACCGAATTCAGAATTCTCCCAAAGGCAAAGGGAACTAGAATACTTCTAGGAACAGATTTCCTTAGTTCTGCTGGTTTGGTTCTAGATGTGAAAAATACTTGTTGGTACTTTTGGAACAATCCTACCCACAAGTATCCATTTGGTGAAGAATTGAACACCCCGTCCATAGTCGAGAAGATGTCCAGCAGCACCTGCCAATTAAGGGAAGGGGTAGGGTGAAAGTTTGAGCACTTCCCAGAAGGAGAAACTTAACCTCCTTTTGGAATCCTTCCAAAATGTCTTCGGACCAGGGGGAGAAGCAACAAATATCTTGGAGCACCCCATTAACACGGGAAATAGTCCTCCTATCTCTGTACCTTTATACAGAATGTATCCTGTAAAGAAGGAAATATTGAGAATGGAAATTGAAGACCTCGTCGAAAAAGATATAATTGTAGAATGCGAATCTCCTTACGGAGCCCCTGTTGTACTGATTCCAAAGCCAAACAACCAGTTTCGCCTGTGTATCGACAACCGGAAGTTGAATGAAGTCACGGTCTCTGATACTTACTCACTTCCACGAATGGATGATTTACTGCAGGAGGCAAAATATTCTGCATACATCTCCACCATTGACTTAAAGTCTGGTTACCACCAAGTGAATGTTAATCCTGCTGATAGGGACAAAACCGCTTTTGTTTGTCCATTTGAAAGCTACTGTTCAAAAGGATGTCCTTCGGACTTAAGAATGCACCCGCAACCTATCAGAGACTGATGGATATTTTCCGAAGAGGGTTACATGTACTTGCATACCTAGATGACATTATAATTATGTCCCCTACATTTAAACAGCATCTAGCAGACTTGGAGGCCGTGTTTAAGCGCTTGATGGATTTCAAGTTACGAGCAAACAGGGAGAAGTGCCAATTTTTCTGCTCACGAGTTAATTACCTGGGCCTATGGATTACACCCCAAGGAATAGAAGTCGATCATGAGAAGACTTCACCTACTTTAGGGATTCCACCTCCTAAAAATGTGAAACAACTGCAGTCCTTCCTGCAAACCTGCTCATGGTACCGAAAATTTATAGCCAATTTTTCTGAGATTGCCCGACCCTTGAGCAACCTAACTAAGAAAAAGGCTTTCTGGAAATGGTCAGAGGAAGAGAAGAAAGCATTTCAGACCTTGAATCAATGTTTGGTGTCTCCACCAATTTTGAAGCAAGCAGACTTCTCTAAACCTTTCCTGATAAAAACTAATGCCACGCAGAAACGGTCCCTACGTGATTTTAACACAAAGATCACCCTCATCTTACGAGATTGGTAGTCTTGATAATCCGGGGGTAGCTCTTGGTGTTTACCACACCTCTGCTTTAACTCCTTGTAATAATGACAAAGTAAAACCCCTTATTCCTCTTCGTAAACGTGGCCGTCCACCAAAGGTCCCACAGACTCCTGGTTCCTCATCGGGACGCCGTCGAAACCAGAGGGGGAGGATGTAACAAATAGTAATTCTTTATCTCTCTCGTGCTTTATATTAATGCTTTTATTAATGCTTTATATTAATGCTCGCGCGCGCGTGCTTTTATTTTATAAAATTAACTGTAATTTTAATTATGGAAAGTTCTGGAACTTTCGATGGCAATAGATAAGGAGATGGAATATTCAGTTAGTAGAAAAAAGTCTTGAGTTGTATGTGGCAAGAGTTGTTGACATTTTTTTTATTTTCGTGTAAAAAATACGTGTTACAAAAATAAATAGAACCTTTAGTATTTGAAAATTATTATTTTATAATGCTTTTTTTTCTGATATCAATAAAATGGTTTTATTTTAATTTATTTTTTAATGTATATAACTTTGAACTATATTTTTCTAACTTTAGGAAAAAATTTTTGAAAGGTTTTCTTTTTTTATTTTATTACATTTTTCTTTTGTTTCGATAAATTGAAGTTCTCTAAATTATAAAAAAATCCAAATGGTCTATTAATTATTGAATACATGGATTACTGTAAGCAAAATATAAACATCACTCAAACAGAAAATATTATGAGACAGTATGTGAATGGTTTATTTAAATATAAAAGAAGATAAGAACAACTAAGGGCTCCATCCAAATAAATAGGCATGATTTCTTTTACTATTCAAAGCCTGTCTTGGTATATTCCACCAGCCTACAGATAAAGTAGTGCCTATATATTTATTTTTGCATCACGTCCGTTACTAACGGTTCTTCACGTCACTTACCAGAATCTGGATAGGATTTCTAGAAAGCCTATCATAAAACATCGACCATCATTAAATAAGTATGAAAACAATAAGGAACTTTGATAGCCTAATCTTCAGAAAAATACCAAAACTAGACAGTTACAGAATGCAATCTATCCTGCCAGTTTCATCTTCAGTATTGGTCAGCATCGTGTATTTGTTTTTCGGTGTGGGAATTCTATACTTACGCGATTGAGTAATTGAAGATAGAAAAGTTACAATTAGATTAGAGTTTTTGTTCTTAAAATGTACAAGTATAAAATTTATTGTTCATTTTCTAACATTGCACTAACAACAAAACAGTTTCTTGTGTAATCTTTATGCGTAACACAAAACATTACTTAAACACTTACATTAACTTAAAGCCATATTTCTCTCTCTATCTTCTTCTATTTAGTTATTTATTTTTAGCTCCCCCCACTGTTTGTTTTTCCTATACCGCTTCAAAAAAAATCTAACATAAATGCTCTTTTAAGGAAAAAAAGCATCTTTTAAATAAAAAAGAACTGTGCTTATAAAATGTGACTAATAATGTGCATATCAATTAATTAAAATGTGAGATAGATTTATCGGCTCAAAATAGAAAAAAAGAAATATAAGAACAAAAGTTAAATTATAAAATATCTGAAACATGCAAGGAAGAAGTTTATGAGTACTTAAGTGTGCTTGTCAAAATCACACATTTAAAAAATTTGCATGCTCCCCATTTAGATAATTAGTAATTGCACTATTTCCTTTGTTCTTTACAATCCAATAGTTTTTGAAGTAATTCTACACTGAGGAAGAAATAAATATATTAGCATTTAATGTAACAGTTTTGAAAATATTCTACGTAAGGTAATATTGGAGGGAACTTTGGGAAGTTCTCTAAACAAATTATAAGATATGATTAACAATGAAAAAAAATTTAATGAAAATATGATACAAATATTACGCATAAAAAAAGTGTTTCGAAGAATATAATACAGTTATTCTATAAATATAATAGTGATATATTCTACATAACGTAAATGATGTAATTTCAAAAAAATGCCATGGAATTCATTTCATTCACAGTTTAATGATCCCACTAATTACAAACTTTTCTTTGTTAATTTAAAGCGTGTCTTTGTTTTCATATTGATAATTTAAAATAATAGCTATTTTAATAAATAATTTTTAAAGATTTTTGGTAATTATATATTAATAGAATATTTTATAAGACAAAATCGAAAAAATAGATTTATACAAACATTGGTATCCCACATGATGTCGCTTGATTGAAGTATTTACATGAAATAAAAATAAGACTTTTAAGTACTCATAAACTTTGAAATTTTCAGAGTTTTGGGGAAAAATATATGATAAAGCTTGAACAGTTTTGAGCATTTTGGTGCCAAAGGTTTGTTGATACTGTGAAAACTTCCGAAGTTATGGTGAAGTAACTGGTGAAACTTAAACAAAACTTGCAACTGCCACGCCCACCTTTCACAGCAGACAGACTGCATTCCCAGTACATTTTAATGTTTTACGGATTAGTTTATTAAAAGAGCCACACCTAATACCAAAATAATTTTATGAGGGAGTAGCATAACTGCAACTCAACTATTAATTTTGATTTTTCTGAGGCAGTTTGTTTATTTAAAATTCGATCTTTGATTTGTAATATTTTTCATTTGTCATTGGAAGCGTTTCTACAGGAATGTTACTTTGAAGAAAATACAGTTGAACCTTGTTTTTGCGCGGTTGATAGGAACCGTATAAAAAAAACCGCACAAAAAATATTTGAAAGTTTCATTATTGTTTACATATAACAAGCAAATTCGTCGATATACTGCGGAGTTTTTTATGCGGACGCACAAAATTAAAATCTTATAAAAAAAAAGAACCACACAAAAACTGGTTCTACTGTATCGTCTTGAAAGGAACCAAAGAAGAAAAAAAAAAAGACTGACTTCAAAGCAACAAATGCGTAAATAAATTTTTGAGCAGAAATGGTTACATTTTGTTTGAAAATATTTCGTCAAACGAAATTTCATCTGCAAAAAAATCACACATAAAATTTAAGAAGCTTTGTGAAATGATGTTTCCCTTGGATTTCAATATTATGGACTAATCGGCATAAGTTTATTATTTTTCCAAATTGAATAAAAAATACTTTGTTGCTCTGTGTGCCATGGGAAAATAAAAAATGAGTGAAAAATCTAGTGAGGGATTGTCTTCCGCATTTCTATTCACAAGCAGAAAATGTAGAAATAAACAAAAACTTAATTCCTGTGAATTGATTGGTATAAGTAAAATGTACCTCAGATCATTAGATGGTCTTGTTTGGCCATGCGATACATAGTCCAAGGATTGTCTTCTCTCGAGAGGTTTTGTTCACTTATGTGTTCACAAAGCTAGTCTCTCAGAAAGATTACGACATAATAAATGCTAAGATAGCAGATGCAAGTGAATCGCTTGTAAGTGCATCAATGAAGAAAGTGGCTATTGAAGAAAACATTATTGATGGTACCGCGAATTTTGTTGTAGTTAGCGGCGATGGGACCTGGATGACCCGTGTACATACATCTCCTATTAGAGTCTGCCCTTTGATTGGAGCTCACTGCGGGAACGTCATCGAAATGGAAGTGATGTCTTCTTTTCGTACACTATACGACTCCTGTAAAAGGCCAACGTTTTGACCAAAATATAGTACATTTTTGATTAAACACCAAATTTTCTGACGAATGGAAGTTTGTGGAATGGGGAGATTATTTTTTTTCGGACGGGACAAAAACATGGATTGAAATGCCGGGAGTACATAGGTGATGTTGACGCATAATTTTTTCCATATATTGCGGGAAAAAAACCATATGGAAATAGTGTCACGATTGAAAAAAAAAGTGCGTGGGTAGCCGCTTCCGGAAGATAAAATTTTTATCGGAGAAAAAACAGTTTTCCGATGGTAAAACGATTGGTGGGAAATGTCGCCTAGCTGATGCTGTTATAAGCAAATTGAGGACTTATCACGGCAATGTTATGAGTTTTCGTTAAAATTCCCAAAATAGAAATGAGATGAGGCAAGTTGTTTTGGGGCTGTGTGGGCTCATACATTCAGCCCATATGATAAACCGAAACATTGTTTTTGCCCTAATGACAAAAATAGCTGATGTAAGTAGAAGGTTTCAGTCCATAAGAACATAGTGTTTTTACACTTGTTGGCCAGATCCTTATGTTTGTCATAAATGTCACCCTTATAGCAAGGTGATGCGATGACGATGTTTTACTCTTCGTAACTTTGCCACTCATATTACGGGCACATTAGTTTACATTACAGCACAGTGCAACGGTACGCGCACAGCGATTTAAAGCTTGTAAGTGTGTTTTTTCCAACATTATTCTTGACAAGCACATTTGCCTAATACATGTCCACTGGAATACGTATGGGTCCCAGATGACCTGGCGTTTCTGTATGTCAAAGTACATATTGTTTTCGTTATTTCTGGGCAATCAATATTTTCTTTTAAATAGGATGTTTACATATTATACTTTTTTAGTATTATTTTTATAAGATTTTAAGAAAATATATATTAATAAGCAGTTTAAACATAATATTTTACTTAAATAGGCAATGTTTATGCAACGGAAATGATTCTTTTTAATTAAATTTCTAATTTAAGCAATATTGTTCATTTACTCTTTACAATGCAATAAGAAGTAATGAACAAAAGTAAATGATCGTAATTAAATTAAAATATAACCATTAAACATAAAGCTAGTTCATCTTACAAGATGCTACAATGTATAGTAAGAATTTCCTTTCTCACGCATATGCATACTCTGGTATTGCCTATTAATTATCTCTTCTTCGAATTCAGATTTTTTTTATTTCTAAAAACAACACGAGTTACCTTTAAAATGTGACATTATTTAACCTTTTTAGTGTTTTATTGTCTAATTTTTTAATATAAATTAAAAAATATCAGTCTTATAATCTCCTTCAAAGCTTAATTTTTCATATTTATTTGGAATTTTTCTTCTTAAAAAACTAATCTCATATTGAAATGAGATTTATATTTTTAGAAAATAAACAAAAAAGGAGAAACAATGTAAATAAATCAAAAACCTTTATCGAAACACTCGAAATTGAACTCGGTGTTTCTTGAAAACGGACAAAAAGGTTCCCACATTTATTATCGTTTTTGTTTTGGAGTCTATTTCTGACAGCGGAAAAAAGAAAGAATAAAAGGCAAGCATAGAAACAAAATGTATCTTAAAAGAAGAAGGGACGAAATCCGTCTTCTGGAAATAGGATCTCAATATGCTTCATTCGGGGGAAACGTGTTTTTTCCCTACTTTTTTATTGTTTTATTTTTGAAGAGAAAAATCCCGAAGAAAGATTCCGTGAAACATTGAAGGAAGAATGAAGCAAGACAAGAAGGATTCGACATGGGGATAGGATTAGGACACTGAGGATTCCTTTTGCTTTGAATCCAGAGGCTTTTTCTGTGGGCTAGATATTTAAGTCCCCTATGAAAAAAAAAAGAAAACTCGATAATCTATATTTTGATCAAATGAACGTATAGAAAAATTAGTTTTACTCCTCCTCTGAGGACTATTCAGTTTGAATTTCTTTTTCACTTCATCAGTCATATTTTCCAACAAAAGATCTTAAAAAACTTTACAAAAGAATTGAGTAACAATAAAATATAAGAAACTCTCAATAGTTTCATAATTCATAATACTATACACCTTAAAGTAGCGTTTTTCAAACTGTGGGGAGTGATAATCTTACCAGGGGAACGCAAACATATCGAAATGTCGAAAACAAAAGGTTAAAAAAATATTCATTTACTGAAAGGAATAAAAAAAAAATAAAATACATTATGAAATATTAAAAAAATACACACAAATACTATGAAAAAAATATGCTAAATTTAATACTTATCTTAATAATGTATACAGTTTATAATTAAAGTCGTATTGTAACTATAGCTTCAAAAAGTAATGTATTATTTAATTCAACATATTTTTATTGCATGAAAGGGGGGGCGTGATGTAAATTATGATTAAAATTGGGTCACAGACTTTGAAAGTTTGATAAGTACCGCTTTAAAGATTAAATTGAAACATGTTTGATGGCTTTTTAAAGGGGTTTCGGGAAACCTTAACATTTATCCGTGCCCTTAAAAACCATGACCGTGAAATAATACTTTTTTAATGTTCAATTTCTATTTTGATTATAAAAAATATCCATTATTGTCTGAAAAAGCGATCGTTAACCCGTTCAGGACCATGATTACTTATATGTGATTACGCTTTTCTTTCTCCAGAACATGATTACTCTTTCCCTGCTCTGAAGCCCATGATCACACCGGTGTGATCCGAGTTTGGAACGTTTTTACGTTAATTTTGACAAGGTACTAGATGGCGGTTAAAGTCTGTTTTTTAACACTGTTTCACAAAACTTCGAACTTCAACATGTGATTTCGGCTCTGAGTATTTTTATTTAGATCCGGGATATTTATGAATGCAATAAACTGCAATGTTTAGATTTTTTGAGAGAATAGGGGGCTTATTAGTTCTTGTGTGTGATCTCTTTTGCTCTGGATTTCCTGTTGTATTTTGAGCAAGTTGGAAAAAATGGAAAGCTCATTAATTTATTTGGAATAGGACATTCAAAGTAATAGTTCTAGTATTTATTTTACTTTTGGTTCGTATTTACAATACTAAATGTATTACTCAAAATAATTTAAAAAGCAGAACTTCATAGAACAAAAGCGATGATTTATTTTTAAATTCAGAACAAAATTATTTTATCCTTAATGACTCATTTTTAATTCAGTAGGAGCAAACGATTTGTTTTCGTTGTTATGGCAAAAATAGTTACCATAATCACAAGATCATAAAGCTATAAGCCAGGGGTGGTAAAACTTTATGTATCAACGTACCATTTTTTCTCAAGAACTGTTTAATAAGGTATAGACGTGCCATCAAATAATTTTGTCTTGGGATTATTGGAAAAATAATGAAACTAAATACTAAGAATAAAAAACTCTGTATTTACTACGAAAAAAATACCTTTTGCACTGTATAGCTGTAAATGTTTTAGTTATACGTATAATTCGAATTAAAGTAACTTTAGTTTGAACTCTATTGTTGCAGATCATGTGTGTGTGTGGATGACAAATAACTTATATCAGGATTGTAAGATATTACTTTTAGTAGAATGCATGTGTGAATTGGAGTCATCTGCCAATCGGTTTTTACGAATTAATTATTTTTGCTGTGGTTCCATTTTTTGATAAGAGGATTTGCGATTTGTTTCAAAATGCTATTTTATAGACGATGTTCTGCATGCCAATATTTTCCAGAACATAAAACACACACAGCTTTGTTGACTTTACTAATAATGTCATATTTCTAGATTCCCCAAGTTTGAGATTCTCTGTTACACTTATTATCTTGCCCTTTTTATTCTTTTGCTGAGCTAGCCGTGTTAAATAACACTTAAAAGTCGTAAAAGAACACAAACAAACTTTAAAATACAGTTATGCCAATTGCTATGTCCTATGCGTAGACAAACTTTGCATCATAAGCAATTGTAGTCTACGACGTAACTCAGGCAAGACAATTACAAAAGAGTGTGCTCCCCACCGCACCGCGATCATCACTCGTGTTCGTTCCTAATACTTCATAGTGAGCTTTGTTATTTTGAAATCATATGCAAACAGTTTTGATCCCTGGCGTGCCCGAAATATTGTGTCGAGGGCCAATGGTTCATCCTCCCTGCTAAAGATAGTAGAAGGATTAATTTAATTGAAAATAAAGACACGATATACAGTGGACCACAAAAATGTTCGAACCCTTGCAGTTTCCTATAAAATTTAATGTTTTCTACTAATAAAAATTAATATTTTGGAATTCTAATTTTTTATGATATCCACAACTTGTTCTTAATGAAATGAAGTAATATTTTTTTTAAAACATATAACTATTATTTTAAAATGAATAATCAAAAATCTACTAAAAATTACTCCACAAAAGTCTTCGTACACTTTACAAAAATCTCAAAATGCTTTTAAATATTATATTTTTTTTTCATAATTTAGTACTTCATAGGATATCTTTTAGTTACCACAACAACTTTTAAACGTCTTTATTTAGATATAATAAGTTTTTTTGTACTTCCTGCATCGATTTTCTTCCATGCTTCTGTGATTAATGTTTTTACTTCCCATTATGTGTTTACATGTCAAAAATTCTTTTTTTTAATCAAATCCTCACCAAATATGCTTCAAATGGCTAAGTAAAGTGATTGAGGAGGTGTTTCCAGAATTTGTGGACAGCTGTTCAGACCCAGCTGCCTGAATTGAGAGCAGTGCGCTTGGTTCATTATCTGTTAAAAATCAAGTTGTCATCAATATCTAAATTTTAGACGGATAGTTACAATTTTTTCTTTAAAATAATGAATAGAGCTCATAATTCACAGTATTATCAAAAAGTACCAAATTAACTAATCTTGAAGCCACACCAATGGTTCACTGACTCAACTAGATTTTTGGGACTTTGTTTCAGAAAATTCAACATTGGCAGCAAATTGATTGGGATGACAGAAAAGTCATCATTTTTGGTTCCAATGGGTGTATAATAGTTTGTAAATGAAAAAATGAGGAATTTAATATCATGAATTTGCGTGGAACAAGAATCCCTCCACCCCCTGCTTCAGCATGATTTTAAAGATAATTTTTAAATAATCCGCCCAAAACTTGTTTATTGCAGACAACTTTTTTTTAACAGGGTTTTAACTGCTCTCAATGTAGGCCACTGATGTATCTGCAACTGTACCCAAATTCTAAAAAGAAACCCTCCTCAATTTTATTTAGCCATGTAGAACATATTTGGTGAGAACTTGAGTAATTAATAAAATAAAATGACATATAAAAGCATAATGTGAATTAAAAACCATTCTTATATCATGCTCATGTTGATTTCGTCGATTTTCGGGAACAAAACACAGTAAAAAACTAATTACTTAATAAATAATTAGCATTAATTTATAAAATTAATGCTAAATAAATACTTAATTAAATTTAATGCTTAACAAATTAAGTATTTGTTAATGCTTAACAAACACTTAATTAAATTTCACGTACTATGTACTTAGAATTATAATCAATAGGGAGAAAAATCAAGGGCTTTGGGGGTCCGGACCCCCAGGACCCCCTTGTGTCCGCCACTGCCATTGACTAACCACAGTTGTCAAACTTTTCATAATTCAAAGTGTTTTCTTTACTTATTTTTAAATCTAAAGCGCGTTTCATATCAATTGTGTTCTTTTTTATATCATTGTATTTACATGCAGCTTTAAAATTAGCAATTTTAATGATATTAATTCCTGATCAAATCAATTTCGGGCGATACTTCCAAATTCATAAATTCAATGACTCAATAGGATTTTCAGTTTTCCCGTCTGAACTTCTTAACAATTTCAAGTGCGATAAATCTTTAAAAGAAGGTTTAAATAAGTGTATGATTTAATTAATTTTAAAAACACCCTAGGAAACTGTATACTTTTTAATACTATATATATGTATTACAGAATTACAATACTATATATATGTATTTTGTGTGCTATATATATATATATATATATATATATATATATATATCAGCAAATGTTTAGACATGGGAACCAGTAAGCTTCTATAGTTAGAAACAGTCATTGGGCTGAACAGCCATACGAACTACTAAATACAAATATTATAATAATGTAAATAATCCACATGCCATATGAAGAAAGAAACCTGGAACCTAGACATAGAAAAAAAAATATGAATCAAATATAAAAAAAAATCCTATTGTAATATATTAAATAAATAGTTTAACTGGAATTCACTGACATATCTGAACGAAAGAGCATTTAGTAAAAAGTTGCTAAAAATATTTTCAAAAGTATGTATTAACTTTTTAACTCTGAAAACATGAAAACCGTATACAAATTTAAGAAATAATATATTGGAAAGAAAATACATATATAATTCAATAATAAAATGAGATTAAAGAATAATAAAAAAAAATTACTGCAAAATATATAACCGGTTGCGCCGGTTATATTTTTCAGTCTAGCTGGAATAAAATGAAAGAATATAAGAAATAGAGAAAACAAAAACTTAAAATTATTTCAGAAAAATGATTTTTTTACAAACTAATGCATAACGAAAATTATTCAACCAGTTATCATCTAAGTAACGGTGAATATATTTTTTAACATTAGTAACTATGTTACTCATTACCACACATGTCCCTCATTAATTAATTAAAAGACATATTTACATTTTAAAAAGGGAATAATAATATTTTATCATTACAAATATATATATATATATATATATATATATATATATATGAGTATATATATATATGTGTGTATATATATGTATATATATATATGTATATATAAATATATATATATACATATATGTATACATATATATATATATGTGTGTGTGTGTGTGCGTGCGTGTCTGTGTGTATGTTTGCGTGTAAATTGCTAATCCATATAAGTATTTTAATAATAAAAAAAATGAATTCTTCTATTTCATCAAAAAGATTCTCATTTTATTTACTAGCAAGTTAACTATGTCATATCAAGATAGTTTGCAATAATTGGACTATTACTTAATTTAATTGTACTCATAAAATTAAGTTGAAACTTAATATATTAGGAATATATAGACAATATTAGGAAACATAGGAATACTTCAGGTCAATATATACGTAAAAATAAAAACCACATTACTAACTATACAACTAGTTAAGAAAATATATTGAAAATACAAATAAGCTAATTTATGTATTACCAGCAGGTCTTTCTTATATATTCATTAGTCAAATGAAATGTAAAAAATCATATTTAATCAATACACTATTATACAATAAACACTATTGTTTATTTTATTTTTCATGAATATTACTTGTGAATCCCTTACTATAGTAGTTTCTGGCCTGTTGTGTTGAATCTCTACATTTTATCTGGAAAGAACAAATTAGACAAAACTGAAAAAATTGATATTGTTAGATATACATCCAGAGCATGTTTCTCATTCCAAGGAGTAATATAGAAGATGATATAATGATATTTGTAGCTATCACATTTTCATGTTATGGTTTTTCGAAGCTTATATTAATTGTTTATAACAAGAATTGCAGTGAACTAAATTGTTTCTATAAAGGTCAAATACCAAATGCCTCCAAATTATCGCAAGAATTTTTATTTGTAATGGTTTTGTACTGAACCATTACAAGTGGGATTTAATTAAAAACCTTTATAGATCAATATGTACCAATAATGAATAATCTCGAAGCTTAGATTTATGGTTGAGGTCAAGTTTCAAGGGATATTTTTCTTGTATTATCCACGCGAATCTATTTGAGAAATTTGAGAGTAAGTTTCCGCATATTACTTGCAACAACCCGTATTATTTTAAAAAGCAGTTTTGGATGGAATTGGGGTTGAGGCTGAATAATCGATTTCTACGTCGCAATCCATGGACATCATTTAGGTTGTTAAGAAATTTTAAATTATCTGTTTTAGGTTCATCCTACTTTAAAGTGTCCATATTTAATACATTTCTTATAAAAATAACTATAAAATTGTTTCCATAATTTTTTAGGTAATTAAATGTATAAATTATTAAGTTCCCTTCGTTCCGATAACTTTCAAAGGATTTTTCTACCGATAACTCTCATAGGTAATTTGTACCTTTTCTAGAAATATTTTGTAAATATATTTTCAAATATTTTATTCAAATCAGACATTCCTAATACTAAGCTAAATGATATATTTTCTTTTTAAATCTATATTTTATAAGAAAAATAAATAACTTTGCGTTATGCAAATCAAACAAACGAATATTTTTGATTGAATAAAATTTTCTAAAAAAATTAGATACATTCGTTTTTCTAAAAACTAATTTCAGTAAATATTACAATATGCAAAAATTTGTTATGTAAATGATGTGGACATAAAGCAATATTTTCTAAGAAGAGGTACATTGAACATTTAAAATTTACATTGAAAAAAAAGTAAAAAATGTCATCAAAACATTCCTGCTCCAAATTTTAAAATCTAACCCAGTGGTTCTCAAACTTTCACTACAGGCGACCCAATTTTCAATCATAACTTTTATCGCGCCCCCCTTAAAATAATAATGTATTGAATGCAATAATAATGCACTTTGACGCTAAAGCTACAATACGATCATAATTATAAACCGTACAAATTAACAAGAAAAGTATTAAATTTTGTATGTGTTACTTTTAAGTAATATATATATATATATATTACTTTTTTGTTCGATTCACTATAAAAGTGTGTGTTTTAGTTTGTTTTAAAACTATAATTTATTTTATAATTACTTTTACTAAACACGATAAAAATCAAAATTCCAGTGAATAATTTAATTAAGAGAAAATATACTTACCTACTTTCAAGGACTTTTCAATTTTTCTTTAAAAATTTGAGAAAAAATCCAATAAAACTAAAGAAATTGTTCCAAATGTTCGTGTCCTTAATAAAGGACACAAATCACAGACACTTTTCGCTAACAACACAGGTACATTATTTTCCAGCTAAACTGTCATATTTTGTTCACGTTTTTGTAGTTGTGCTGTTGTTCGATGATCTACAAATATCATTTTGAACTTTTTCTTCCTTGTGTCTTTTTCACAAGGCGAAGTGCTACATTATGGGGTTCATAGTTTTCTTTATAAAGATCTTTAAGCAGCATTTAAAAATTTCAAATCGACTCAAAAGTTTCATGTCTAACGCTTTTCTGATATTTACTTTCGCTATCTTGATTAATATGCATTATTTCAGTAGGTTCTTCAATTGCTTGATTAGTTTCAACTCCCTTCAATAGGGGTCACAGATGCCCATTTTTGTAATATTCTGCTCATTTACATTTATAAACCATAATAAGTCGTACAACACAGCAATCAAAACCTCAAAATTGTTCATGGGGAAAGTGTAGCAGGTTCTAAAATATTCTTATCCATATACCATAAAACTATTTCACATGGAAAAAGGTGAAGCAAAAATATATTATATATATTTATAACTACCCGAAAAAGGACGCAGATAACCGTACCAGTAAGTTCGAAGGTCAGCTAAAGTAATATTTTATGTTAAAAGAAACGTAATATAAAAAATCTCATCGTAGGATTGCAGCAAAACAAACAAAATATTTTTTAATTCGGTTATAGATTCAAAGATGGCTAATGAGTGTTTGAAGTGGAATGTTTTATTTTTGATGATCACCAGATGATAAAAATAAATTATATCAGTGTAAATGTGTATTTTTATTATGTCAGAAAGCATTTTGTTTTACTTCATTCCAAAAAATTATTTTAAACCTTTTATTTTCAATATGCTCGCGCCCCCCTCGCAGGGATACCGCACCCCCCAGGGGGGCACGCCCCACAGTTTGAGAAACACTGTTTTAGCTAATTTTTGATATTTCATTTGTTTCACTTTTTTCCCATTTATAAGTTTATGTCTTTGAGCATATTGATATGTATTTCCTTCGCTATCCAATCACTGTCAAATTTCCTGATGCAATATGTAACATACTGCAATGATTTGATGTTTTTTTTCTTTTTAAATGAATCATTTTTTGTAGTGTTACCTTTATTATATGATACAACATATTCATATGTTCCGAAGAAAATTGTTTTGTGAGTGTTGATGTTTTCTTATGGGGACACGCGACAACGTAATATTACCGATGCTTTCGTTTGGAATCTGCATATTTTCAAGTTGGTCTTTTAACAATTTTGGTTTTACAAGTTTTTTTTTAAAGATAGGACTACAGGTTTCAAGAATGCCTGGAAGTTTAGGACGGAAAATTTTATTTTCCTAGGCCAAAGAGGAATTGCAATATTCATGATTCTTTCGTTCATTTAAATCTGTTGCGTGAGTGATGGGGATTAACTCAGACAATGATATAGCGTAGCATTTCTAATTGTGATAGAGATAAAAATCAGGTATTTTTAAAAAGTCGTGAACTAAAAATATAAAATGTCAAAAATCTAAAACCCATCTTTTTTAAAGTAGTAGGTTTGCGGCATTCTTTAAGGGTCTCTTACAGTTAGTTGTGTCTCTGTCATTCCAACTCTCTCTCTGCAACTCGAATTTATTCCGCATACTCAGTATGATGTGCCACAACCATACGCCAGTACGTTGGTCTTCCCTCTAAATAGGAGCCCTATATTTTTGAACCAGTACCATCCCTCGACTACTGCTTCCAACGATCATGCACAGTTGATACATTCTAGCTAAGTCTTACTGCATTATCGCGGAGAGAAAACCTACCATCTCGTAACATTCTTACACGACATCGTTCTAACTTAGTGGGGTGTTGATAATGGTTTATTCTTTTTCTTAAGGTTTTATCGGCAAACATCAAATTAATGCGTCAAATTTACAGATAGATAACGCTTATAAACGCTACATCACGCATTTAAAGAAACCCGTAATTCCAAACTTTAAGTGGTGCTACTAGAGCCACACTTTAACGCGTAGCGCCAGATTTGAATCGATGTCATTTTCTAGATATATAAACACGCCTACCAAATTTTTTTTATCTAATAAAAGTCTTCCTTGGTGAAGGGACTTTTTCCCCATCAGTATATTTATTGTATTACATGATAATTATTTTAATTACTTATTCATTATCAATATTATACAAAAAAATGTAGTAAAGTTTATTTATTCTCCATAAAATGAGCGTTTGTTATCGTATATGTAATTTTAAATAATCTTAGAATATGCATGAAATAGCATATTATAATGAAAGTGCCTTATGGGTACACTATTAAATTCGCGGGTGCTATACTGACGACTTGATTCTGTTTTCTGACTCCTTAGATATCATTTTAACTTTATATAGTTCATGACAACTCCTTTTCCATAGCAAATTAAATAGTATCTGAAGATCGAATATTTCACTGAGTGACGCTTATTTCCGAACTCTCAGACATTAATAAGAAGTTTCATGGCATCTGAGCCAATACTATTTATTTTATACATTTAAACATGCCTTTAGGTAATAAAATAGTTCAGCACTAAAAAAAACATGTAAAACTCAATTTATGGGCTTCAAGTAAAATTTTATAGAACTGCAAATAGATTACTTTGAGAAATAACATAAAATAATAAATTAGATATATATTTTTAACGATTTTGAAACAAGGCATTCTAAATTCTTCTCTGTAATGAGTCAGATGAAAAAACAATAGAGAATTTCTGTTTTTTGAAACATTTTCTGCATTATTAATTTTGTGTTGGATTGAATAAACATAAAAATACAAGAAAATATTTCATTAGAGTAATTTCATTCAGTGGTCTTAGAAGCAAATGCGTTGTTTTTATATTTATTTATTTTTAAAATAAGATATTTAGTGAAACTCAAATGCATTCTCGAATTCACTTTGAGAAACACGATTTTTCAAATAAAAACCTCTTTTAAAAGCAATAAGTAAGTAAGTAAGCTTTAAATTGCCTTTTCTGGAGGAAATAATCTACATTGTCTCAAATTAAAATGGTAGTTAATATAAATAATGCAATGTATTTACTAATAACACATCAATTGTTTTTTAAACTATTTATTTTAAACGGGATTTTATATTAGGAATATACATTATCGTACAATTGGAAAACATACAGATATATATATATATATATATATATATATATATATATATCAAATTTCGGACCTGATAACCAATTAGTTTTTAAGATATTTGAAATTTTCTGAACTTAGGTTTTTCTTCCGGTTTTCTTTTAAAGCATTTTTCCCTCTTGAAATAAATCAGTTAAAAATATTTTTGAACCAATCAAATCTTTCAGTGTAAACTTGATTAATAATTTCAATTATTTCTGTTTGCTTATTGACATTTTTCAGTACTGATATTTACTTAAGACCAATTTCAAGAACAGTAATTGTTTTGCTAAATATTTTATACAACTTAAAAGCTTTTTCTTTATTTTTTTCTCCTGTTTAGAAATCCTACGACCAATACGTTCTCAGGTTTCCATGACAAACAATATTTGGTAGAGACGGAATACTACTGAAAATAATGTACCTAAAATTTAGCCCTTGGTTCATACTACAACTAGACTTCCGAATACAAGCGGAATATGTTCATAATGTACTAAACTACATTATAGTTTAAATAACTGTATACTATATTATAGTATTTTAAAGTCAGCCAATAAAAACTCAAACTTGATAAACTGCCCGGTTTAAATTTCTAAGAAATGAAATTTTATATGCAAATTTGGTGATAGCTAAAGTTAGTATCATTATTATTTTTTACATAAATGCTTCTTCAAAATATTGTGAAGATATTGTGTTATAATTATACTGAACAGCCTGTCGTCTTAACAAATTTTATCAATATTAGGTAACAACATATTTTGAATTAAAAAAATCACTCCTGTTTAATTAAAGTAGTGTTTTCATATATAACGTAAGTTGGAAAGTAACATATTAAAAAATTAGAACTTTGGGACATTATTAGTTTTTGTTTAAAGTGGGCCCCTAAGGGTGGGACTTTACAATTTAAAATATGTTTTTCTCGGAGTTTTTAATTTTGATTATATATGTAAGTGCTTTATATACTTTAAGAGGCTTCATTTCTGTACAAATAGTCTTGGAATTTTTGTAGATACATACTTTGATGTATATACCTTTGGATTTGGATCTGAGATCTTTAGTTATTTCTTTAAAAAAGTATTAAAAGTATTATTTCAAAAATGTTTATGTTCTTTCAAGGTTTAGTTATAAAAATAATTATTTTAAAATCAGCAAGGAAACGTATTTTTAAATTTATATTTTTTGTTCCCAATAATCTAAAAAACATAAATTACAAGACTAAAAATTTCGAAAAATTAAGCTTTTTATGAGTTTAACAAAATACAAACTTCAAAATTCTGATTTTTTTATATAAATTATTAAATAATGTTTTATTAATCTGTTTTTTTTTACTTTTAGAATCGACCTACAAATATAATCTGAACATAAATTAAAACATAAATTACATTTATTATTACTATCTCCAAAAATTAAAAAAATGTGTGCTGTGTAACCTTTAAAACAGAAAACCCAATAAAATTCAATGAAAAAACTTAAAGATTTGATCAATGCAACAGTCATTTGCTAAAAATTATTCATGAATCAAATAAAAAGTATAAGATTGTATAACTACCAATAAACTGTATTGAAAGTTCCAATGTTCATAAATTATTCAACAAATATATAGTTGAGTTGATTATGCTTTCTTTTTTCTAGGTAAAAACCCTGGGATACCCTTCATCATATGCTTTCCATCCATGGGACGTCATAGCCTTCTTTGATCACATGGAACATTATATAGAATCACCGACAACAAATGATTACATCTTCAGAGACGAACTACATCGTATGGTCAGGGCTTTTGTCCGCTCTGGAGGCAAACGTTCCCCCATTCCTGGGTGGGAACAATTCCCCAAGAACATTGCTCTCTTTACCCGAGACAATGTCACCATCATCCAAAATTATCATCAGGACAAATGCAGTTTTTGGAAAGAAAATGGATTCGAAGATTATGCTTGGGTCAGTTAGACAAAACTGCGGGAGGAATATGTCCACACGTATTTATTGAACTTGACAACGTTTGCGGGTACTGCATTTTGAACGAGAATTTCATTGACATGATTATGGATTCAACGTGAAGGTCAATTGACATGATGGTTCAATTGTTTCAACCTGCCCTCATTTACAACCATGTCGCTTTTTAAATGTTTATAAATGCAGATTTTCTTTAAAATTTAAGAATTGTGAAGCTACGTAACATTCGTAATAGAACAATTATCGAGGTGTCTTCTACTTGTTCTTGTACATGATTTCATTTAATACATAAAATGTATAATTTTCAGTTGTTGGTGTTGGAACAAAAGTTTACAAAGTTCATTATTATTGTTATTGCTATTATTTTTATTATTGTTATGCTTTATTATTAAATTATTGAACCATACATTTAAAATGTATCATATATACATTATTCGGGTTTTTAATATCCATATTATGAATGAAAAGTAAGATATGCTATAATATGAATAGAACAATTTTATCAATACGCTGTGTAACATTGTAAATTTTCTAAGAAAAATGTGAGATGTGTAGAGTAATTAATATTAATGGGGATATATATTAGTTTGGCAGTGTATCAAGTTACTTTAAAGCTAACATTACAGTAAAAAATCATTTTGTATGACCTAATATAAAAGAAACATAGTGAACAACTAATGTTTGTAAACTTATTTCATCATTTTTAATATCTTGAAAAAAGTGTTGAACAAATTTAAGTACAGGGATACATAATTTAATTTTTAATGATATATTATTTCTATTTTTTGTGTTTCTGAAATTCATATAATTAGGGCTAGAAAAGTAAAAATTTAAATGCATTTATTATTTTAAAAAATTAATTTCCAGTAATCTTTGACATAAATAGTTAAAATTATTTCTCGGTATTATATAACAATTATATAATTGTGTCTGATTTTGTTTTCAAAAAGAAGATTCTATGTATTTTAGCTCTTTGAAATGACAGTAGCATATATATCAATACGCATAGAAGAAAAAGTGGGAGTAGTAAATGGAATATGTGCCAAATTAATGGAATATGTGCCGTAATAAAACCATAGTTAGCTTGTTATTTAAATGCAAAATACGGATTTTCCCCCTTTTTTTTCTCCTAAAAATCTTTCCAAACACCTGATTTAAATTTATAGTTTTCGAATAAAAAAAAACATTCTATGATAAAACATATGACATTACAATTTAAGTTCACCAAACATTTGAAAAGTTATACATTTTAGCATATAAGCTCTTAAACTCTGGTACGCAAAACCCCGGTGATTTTCAGCTTCTCTCTTCGGAGTCCGTGATCTCCAATTTAATGACAAGATTTTCCTCTTACAAACTTTGAAAGACTTCGAGGAAAAATTTGAGTATCTGTCATCCTAGACTAGACCACTAAATTGCCCCAATGAAAAGCTCTAATAGAATATGAATTTTGATCAAGGATATTATTTCATTTTTTTAAATGTATTTATTGCTTGCTACTACAAAGTCATTCCTACAAAGTACTTTAAAAATTATATGTTGTTTTCTTAAAGGAAAAAAGAAGTGTTAAAAAAGAATTTAAGTAGCTGAAACAGTCTTAGGTTTATTGAAGATCTTAGGATTATCTCTCATCAATATGTTGAAAGTCTGGAAGAGGGTCCACGACATCAAGTTGATACATAAAGAAGGTCGCGGTGATCACGAAAGTTTAAGAACCTATGTTCTTGGATTGGATTGGATTAGTATAATTTGCTTCCCAAACCAATTATATTAGATACGTCGTTACAATCTTATTTATTCATGTAAAATATAAACACCTCCCGATTGAAATAAAAAGAGCTATATAATCTGAAAGAAAAAAAATGCTGTAATAACTTGAATATTTATTTAATGCAATTACATAATTTTCTTTTAATATGCATAATAGTACTAACTAACCCACCAATAAAAAAAATAAAATTTATTTATAAAATGTTGGTTTTTGTTAACATATTGTGCAAATTTTACATCTCTTAAATAATCGAATCGAATGCAATTATTTTAGATTATACCAAGCCTTTATTACTAAGATATATACATAGTCAAAATTAAATTGACTAATGAAAAACCTTTGTAATCTAAAATGATTCTTAAGCTCTGCACTATCGACAATCATTAACTTTCAATTACACTTTTTTGGGTTACTAGTTTTAAGTAATTTATCTTAATAGCAGCTATTTTATAAAAAAAGAAGGAGCTAATGAAAAAAAAATGAATCATACATGCAATTCCAATGCTTACAATAATAAAATTTTAAATTTTGTTCCTTACATTAAAGTAAGTTCGATGAAAGTCAGAAGTATAGATATATTTTAACGACTGAATTTTTCGTTAGAAACTTAAATCATAATATGAAAATTAACTTTTGAAATTTTTTGTTAAGACAATCTTACTGTATTAGAGATTTTACGAATATTGAATATTGTAAATTTATAGTTATGAAAACTATTCTAAGTAAGAGAAACATTCAAATATATATACAAGTTTAAAATATTGTTAAAACACCAATTATTTATTTATATCTTACAGATTCTCGTATAAACCATAAGTAACATAAAAAAGTGAAAAATAGTTTTTAAAGCCCTTACAAGATCATCCAATTTTTTTTTTAAATTACTTTTCTTATTTTCTGCTTTATGCTGAGCTATTTCAAAACTAATTAAAGTAATAAAGTTTCCAAAAAAAAAGAAAAGAAGAAAAATAAATTAAACCTATAGTTAATGTTGTGGTATGAGTTCAATTCATATATATATATAATTAATTAAATAAAAATTGATGATTACGTCTCAACTCTATTGCAATATTAATGATAATTTTAAAATTTGGTAATATATTATGGAGAACTTTGTTTTTCTTATTCCATGTAAAGACTTGGATACGTGTTGCATTTTGATTTTGTTGCACTTTTTAAACTTATGCAAACGTTGTATTTGTAAACTTAAATTTGTAAAAATATGTACATACCTTTCTTGTCTATATAAACTTTGTAACTTATTTATGTTGAGCTGCATATTAAATGCTGAATGTTATAAGCCAATGAAGTCTTCTTAATCATTTTTTTTTGTATTTGCTTTCTTCACTTCAATATCTCTGGTATCTAGTTAATAAAAAAAAATTCAATCAGAACAAGATTCATTTTAAATATGTCAGAATTGCTGGCATGCATATACATCTTTAAATACTAATATTATTTATATAACACATAATGGCCGTGGTAGCCTAGAGGTCAAGTCACAGACTCGGCGCTGGCTTTTCATGAGTTCGAGTTTATGCCGCTTTAGGCCAAAAAGAGAGAAGGGTCCTGCACGTTAAATATGTCGCGGTTTTAACGTCCTTCAATTGGTGTGCCGAGGGGATTTCACCTCTAATGGCATCCTCGTCAATTCACCATGATTAAAAATTATGAGGTCCGTCACAAAAGCTTTTGAGTCGCCAAATAGTGCAACTTCAATGTATATTCCCTGTATAACACACACACACACACACACATATATATATATGTATATATATATATATATATATATATATATATATATAGGTATTTTTCTTAAATTTTAATAACATTTTCCAAGTATAAATAAAAACTACCAAATTTTCACTTATAACCTGTTTACAAAGTGGAGCAAGTGATTTCAAATTCAACTGAACAAGTAGATAAATGATATGGGTTTAGATGGAAAATAAACGTTTAGTACGACGAAATGTTGGAAAGCGAAAGAAAAAAGTAGTTTTGTAACTTTTTTACTAGTAAATATATAAAACATACATTTCTCATTATTATTTAATGATTCAAAAGAAGATATTTCTTCCTACTATGCAATAAAGTTTGTTACTTGCTACCTTTTTGGCTTTTCTCATAAAAATTCAAAAGTATTTTATATGTATATAATTCTTATAAATTTCTGCATGCACACCCACCAGCGTTTTCTTCTATAGTCACATCATGCAAAAAATAGTTTTTTAAAAATGATTTATTCAGATAATTGGATATATATATATATATATATATATATATATATATATATATATAGGGTGTCCCCGAATGCCGTGTACAAACTTGGAGGTGTGGTAGAGAACATCGTGAGGAGCCAAAATTACATAGGGAAGCATAGGCGGAAACGTAACCCTAATGAGATAAAGAGACACAAAGACAGTAACGCCACAATACAAAATGTACTGCAAAACGCTTTATTAAATAAAAAAACAATACTAAGTAAAAAGTATGTTGTGAAAGCATCAGACTAAATGTTCGAAATTGCAACCATTGGCATGTATGCACGCACGGCACCGACGCGACATGGATTGCCGAACATCTTCGAAAACACCGGGCATTTCACGGATCCTAGCAGCTGCGATTGATATCCGTGCGACCAGGTCCATTTCGGAAACGACAGGCGTCTCGTACACGAAGCCCTTCATAGCACCCCAGAGAAAAAAATCCAGAGGGGATAATTCTGGGGATCTAGGAGGCCAAGCGACGGTACAACCACGTTCAATGCATCTGCTTGGAAATGTCCGGTCTAAATGCTCACGTACATATCTTGCATAATGAGAGGGCGCTCCGTCCTGTTGAAACCACATGCGGCGCCGAATAGTTGCGGGGACATCGGTAAGCAGTCCTGGAAGTACCTTCTGTCGAAAGACGAGATACTTGTGAGAGTCCAGTCGAGGCGGTAAGATGTATGTGCCGAGTAAACTGTCAACCCCGATACCCACCCACACATTAACAGTGAAGCGTTGTTGCATGGCTCGCGGTCGGGTGCTATGTGGGTTATTTAAAGCCCACATGTGCGCATTGTGCGTATTGAACACACCTTCACGTGAAAAGGCTGCTTCATCACAGAACAACATGGAACTGGCAAAGTGCATGTCTGCCGCAATTTGGTTAAGAAACCACTGTGCAAACGTAACACGTCGTGGGGGATCATCTGGCTGTAATGACTGCACTCTCTGTACATGAAAAGGATGCAAGGCTGTACCCCGCAGTACACGATGGATAGTTGTTGGAGATCTTCCGGTTGAAGCAACAAGTGCCCGTACACTAGTGCCGGGAGTTTGGTCCACAGCATAAAACACACCTTCTTCGAATATGGGTGTTCGCGCTATTCGCCGCCGTCCAGTACCTTCAATCGTAGCTCTGAAGGATCCACGTTCTACCAGGTTTTGATGCACCCGAGCAAACATTTGATGATTCGGTTGCCGCCTCGTTGGATCCCTTTCCCTGTACAACCGAACAGCAGCACGTCCATTTCCGTCAGCTAGGCCGTAGATAAAATGGATATCCGCCAACTCTGAGTTCGTAAAACGATACATGTTCATTGCACGCTGTCCGTGTCTGAAATGAAGAAACCACATTTCCTACCTTGCGAGCTCGCGTACAGAGCCACCTATCGCTTTCCGTCCATGATTTCCTATGCAATTTTGGCTCCTCACGATGTTCTCTACCACCCCTCCAAGTTTGTACACGGCATTCGGGGACACCCTGTATATATATATATATATATATATATATACGACATGCAGAAGAGTAATGAGACTGGCAACGTAGCGCTGTTGTCATTGATAGAACACGTGTATCAGTATCCTTTCTCTCCTCAATCCTCTCTTTTTCAACTCTTTCCGTTAACTACACTCTATAACAAAAAAAGGTGCATTAAGAAAGGGTTGTCTAATAGATATAAAAATTGATGGGTATAAAGATTATGTACACGGAATGCAAAATGATTAAAATTTTAGAAAACTGGAATGATTTATTTCAGAATTGCATAGTTACAAAGTAACGAACTCAATAAGGTGTTAACTCACCTCAATCGTGGATGTACACAACATGTCATAAAGAGATATAGCACCATATAATGGTCTTCTGCGGTCTTTCTTGCCAAATTTGCTCCAATTGTAGGACCAGGTGTTCAAAAGTTCCTGGTAGATGCAGTAGCCTTCCCATTATATCCTACAAATGATTAATTGGAGAGAGATCTTATGATTTGGCTGACCAAGTAAGTGTATGACAAGCCATAAGACAGTTCATATCAACACGGTCCGTATGTATTCTGGCATTATCTTGTTAGAAAAAAAAGCCAGGGTGTTGCAAAATGAACGGTATCAAAAATATTTTCAGAATGTCGTCGACGTACTGCTGTGTTTTAAGTGCGCCTCTAATGATGACGAACGGGGTCCAGCAGTCAGAAGAAATGGCATTCCAGACCATAACTCCTGGTTGAGGGCCTGTGTTGAGCGCAATAGTGAAGGCTCAATCGGCACGCTGTCTTAGGTGTCTCCTCACAGTCTTCGATGATCCTCAGGACACAGTTGCAAGCGAGATTCGTCGCTAAATACAATGCGTTCCCAGTCAGCATGATTCCAACTTGATTAAGCCAAGCACAACTGTAATCTGTCTCTACAGTATGCATAGATGAGTAGCAGGTTGCGTAGGGGTCAGTACGAGAGTAAATATTGCTTTATCAGCCGTCTGCGAATGGTCATGGTGAACACTGGTGTGCGGGTCACATGTCTGAGGGTTTATAACGATGCATTAGGAGTTGTGAGAGCTGATGTGACAATCAATGTGTCCTCCCATTCTGCTGTGACCCCGGATCGACAACAACCATGATAATGTTGAAATCTGCCATGGTTCACACATTCCTGCCAGCAACTTCTAAATGCCGCAGCGCTTCAACCCATATGACGACCGATTATCCGATTTGTCCAACCTGCCTCTTTGAATATAATTATACGACTTCTTTCAAACTCGGACAGTTGTTCGTAATGAGCTCTTATCCTAGCATTTTTTCAGTCTTTGAGAGGTATCTTAAATCGCAATGCAACAAAATTTTGTCCATCAGATTGAGAAACTCTTCTTATAGACACCTGCTGAGTGCGCGGTTCCGACTCCCCCTATTCATTCATTTTACACCAATCTTTAATCATTTGCATTCTCGGTAGAAATGTCTTCGTTTATGTAATTTCATTAAAATCGGGCAACTCCTTCTTGGTGCGTCTCTTTTTTTGTTATAGAATGTACTTGACTTTTGTTACTGCTGTTAGCAAAGTTGTGTTTTGGTTGGGTGTCACGCAAAAGGGAATATCAAATTAGGAGCAACGTAAGTCCATTAAATTTTGTGTTCATCTTGGAGAATAAGCATGTGTAACGTTTGAAAATTTAAAACAGACCTATTGGGAACATACCTTTTCCAGAGCTGAAGTGTTTCGCTGATACAAAATAGTTCTGGTAGGCAGAAAACACGTTGAAGATGATTACCGTTCAGGGAGGCCTTCAACTTTGAAAAACGATGAAACTATCGAACGTGTGTACACTATTGTGAGATGAGACTGTCACTTAACCTTAAGAATATTGAGTGAATTATACTTAAAGGTATCCCACTACGTTCGGAAGCGTGATTTTAAAAACTCTCATAAATAGATAATTTTCATTATATTTAGTGTCACTTAGATTAGAATGCATGCATAAACTTGTTTTAATGACATTTTGACAAAACACAATTATTTAAATACAATATTTCGGTAAAAATTAACTTAAAATAACTTTTTTTCAACATGTTCTCCTTTTGTGCAAAATGGATCTATTATAATAATATTTTGTCTGTGTGTAGCGCAGACCTCTGTACCGAGGCTCAACAATGATTCTTGAAAAATTCACATTATTTTCAGAGTTACAACCATTTGAAATAATTATTGGTGCTTTTTCCTTAAAATCTCTTGCCTCTGTTGTCGTAAGACATGGATAAACCCACTTCTAAGTTATATATTTCAAAAATTCTAGTTCAGCCTCTGTACAGAGGTTTGAGCTATATACAGGCAAAATATTATTATATTAGACGCATTTTCTACAAAAGGAGAATATTGGGAAAATAGGTCATTCTATGTTCATTTTTGTCAAAATATTGTACTTAAATAATTTGTTATTGCAATAATATTCTTAAAATCATTTTATATACATTTTCTAATCTAAGTGAAACTAAATATCATAAATGTTATCCATTTATACGCTTTTGTAAAATCACAGTTCCGAACGTAGTCGGATATATTAAACCGATGTTTCTCAAACTGTGGGGCGCCCCCCTTGAGGGGCATGATAACCCTGCAGGGGGGACAAGCATATCGAAAATCGAGAATTAAAGATTATTTAAAAATTATCAATTTTACTAATCGAAAGCAAAACAAAATTTATTCTGACATAATAAAAAATAAAATACACATTTACTCTGATATACTATACTTATACGAGTAAATGTATCAGTAGGGCACAATGCATTTGATACTAAGTATCAATAATAAGTTAAGAACAAGTAAAAAAAAATTCTGGTGATTTTTTTCCAAGGGCACATATCATACACACACACGCACACACAAACTGCATAAACAATTTAATACTTAATGATTAGTACAGTTTATAATTAAGGTTGTATTGTAGCCTTAGCGTCAAAGTATTATACATTATTACTGTATCATTACATTGTTATTGTATGGGGGCGTGATGAAAATTATGAATGAAAAGTGGGTCACGAATATCGAAAGTTTGAGAAGCACTGTCTTAAACAGATTCACCGTGCATCAAATTTTAACAAAACATTTATATGTGCAAGAGACCTGTGGCAAAATGGTGCCGAAAAACTGCAGAATTCAGCAGGAAGATGTTTGAAGAAACAAGTGTCTTGCTCTCCTTAACAAAATCGCTAAATCGCTTTAATCGTGGGATCGCCTGTGATGAATCAGGGATTTTTGAATATGATCCTGATACCAAGAGTCAACTGAGAAGTGGCTCACTGCAAACTGTTTTCGACTAAAGAAAATTTAGATGAGCAAGTTGAAGATCAAATCAATGCTAATTTGCTTTTTTGACAAAATGAGAATCGTCCCTAAAGAATTTGTTTCCTCAGGAAAAACTGTCAACTAAGTGGTTTTATGAAGACGTTCTTAAAAGGCTTTAAAAAACGGTCACACACACACACACACACACACACACACACACATTCGTGTGAGACTAGAACATTGCAGACAAATGGATGCTCCATCATGACAGCGCTTCATGTCACACTGCCCTCTCCTTGACAGAAATTTTGATCTCAGAAGGTATTTCTATTTTTCCCCAGCCCTGTCTATTCATTTGACCTCAGTCCCTGTAACTTTTCCTTTCTCCTAAGCTGAAAACTGTCCTCTAAGGACGTCATTTTGGGACTTTAGAAAACAACAAATAGAGTGTGATGGATATGCTGAATGCCATACCGGTTGATGACTTCCAGCACTGTTAACAGCAATGAGGATAACGTCTCAATGGTGTGCAGCTGCTCAAAGTAACAAAAAGTTAACATTTTTTTTAAAATAAAATAAACATCAATTTATAGAAGTGTTATTTTAAGCGCATGATGATTTGTATAGGAGTAACCGAAATTATCCGAAACTTGGGTAATAATTTTATCAACTAATAAGCACCCTAAAAGGTTTCACCCAATACAAATCCTTGAATGAAACAAATATATTGCAAGTATAAATAGTTTTAAAGTCCATTATTTGTTCAGAAGGGTTAAGATAATTTTATCTTTTTTTAATGTAAAATGTAATATATTGTTTGATGATTTACGCACAAATGATTAAATAAACGGTTTAGCAACATTTGCCATTTTATTTCACTTTGTTGTCTTGACACGTTTTTGAAACATTCAAAACAATAAATTATTTAGGGACTTGAGCATTTCCAAAGAAACTGACAGACAAAAATACTTAAATGTCCTTTCTTGGTTCATTTGTTTATCAAATAAATTCTCAAAGTTACTTTAAGTTTCATTTTAAATAATATCTTGATATTGAAACACGCCACATATGGTCTTTTTTCTACAAAGTAGCTCATCTTGTAGGAAAGTTGGATTTTACAACAATGTTCCTTAAAAAATAAAATTTTATCAACCGTAAAAGATGCTACCAGAATTACCAGAAGGTGTACTTTATTGTCATTGGTGTTGCAAATTTGACACAATAAAAATTATATCGCCAAGGAATCATAGGAATGCATGTTTTAAATCAGAACGATTTTAAAAAAGTTAATTCCTTTGAACTTACGCCTGCTTCTTAATTTACTGAAATTTATTTTAAACAGGATCAACGCAAATAGTTGCAAGAAAAAAATATTTGTCCAATGCAATATTATATTTATTAGTATCGCTTCTTGTTGTACTGAATAACATTACACTATTAATAACATTAAAAAAAATGAATACTTGAATGAAAACTTGTTTCAGTCTGTCAACTAGAATAGACGTATTCGCGATTTTTCTAATTATACTTATCTTCTTTTTACGCGCCATATAGGAGAAAATTAACTTCTTAAATATTAAACTTAAATATTTTTTTAAATGACATCTTTTTTTTAGCATGAAAATTAAATCCTGGCATTAGTTTTTTTTTACGTCTGTTGTTCCTAGGAAAATAGAACTTTCAAAAACTGTACTTTATGTATTATAAAGATTTCCATAAATGAATTTTAATTATGTTTGAAAAATCGGATTTCATTTTTTTTTCAAAACATTTGACGAAGACGCTTTCTTGAACCAATGGTTTCCAATTTTACCTGCGTTCATTCACTTCTTGCTTATATCTTTTAAAGAAAATCACTTTCTCCCTTCCCTTTCTTCAAAAGATATTTAGGGAATATATTTCTATTTCATGACGAATCACGCTCTGTTACTGGAAAATCACTCTATTGTGAAGAATTCAGTTTTCATTTGACTCAGTGCTGACTCTGCTCACGTCTGATAAGTGCATTTTATTGCTGTGTACATCTTTTTGAACTGGTCTTTTCTGCGAAATTTTGGAAGAAGCGTATATTGTTTCAAGTATGCGAGATATCGACGTAAAAGCCAAAAGCTAGGCAGAAAATGGGGATTTAATCCTAGCTACTTTTAGTGTAACGAAATGTTTTAAATGTCTCTTTAAAATCCTTTCCAAAAGATTAAAAAGTCCTTCTTAGCAAATAGGATTATTTTTAGATTAGAATTCTTTGTAATATACCCTTCTACACCATGAATAAAATTAGGAATAACTATTACGAGATGTGCATCGGCATGACTTTTACAAAACTAAAATATGAGTTTCTTTAAAAGATTAAGCGAAATAAAACATGGAATTTACTGCATTTTTCCCTTCATGACATGTATTTAAATATAGAGAATTTAAGAGCATGTAAAGAAACAAGAAATCTTGCAGAATAAGTAAAGAAAAAATGTAATGTAACATACATTATTTTCAGTCATGTTTTAATAACGTGTTGGCCAACAAAATAAGGGGTGTGATAATACAACACGCATTCTAATAACCATTAAGATGTAATTAGATCAAGGATTACAATTTGAAACAAAGTTATATGTAAAATTATTCAAACAAATAAAATCCTTATTGAAAACAAGTTTTGATACAAAATGATATAACTGATATAAAGAATCTCTACATAACAAGTTTTCTCTTTCATAAATTTATACAGGCGGTTTATATTGTAGGAGTAGTTTTGTAACTGCACATTCATCAAAAAAAATATTAAAACTTCCTTCATAAAATAAGTTTAACAAGTATTGTATGAGAAATGCAGCTTACTCTAATAGAAAAATCCTAGATTAGATTGTAGTACAAGTTCTTAAGATTATAGTACATATTACTAAAATATAGTTAACTGAATTGATGAAGAATTATGTTGAAATATGCTTCAAAAATAGAATTGATAGTTCTAAAATGTATTTCACGGAGAGTGATATAAGAATTTCGTGCTGCAATATAAATAAATTAGCAATATTTATGAGATGAAGCGATTTCTAAATTTTCACTGACAAAATTGTCTTTTATATTATTGAAGGATGCAGCTATAAATGAGGAATTCTTTTCAAAGCAAATAATTTCTCCTCCTCTCTAATTAGAAGTTTTCGACACACTTGTAAATGTTGTCTTAGAGTGATAGCAGTTAAAAAGACAGCTTTTGTGTAGAGAAAAATATGAATACTAGGATGTGTGTGAGTGTGTGTGTGTGTGTATCTCAAATTTTAAATATAATGTAAAACCATTAAAAGTATGCAAAACAAATTTATGTATAAAATACATTGTATGGAATTATAATGTTAATTATTAAACACATACTGTAAATTTTAAGGCATCCTTAATTAAATTACTACTAATTTCAGTACATGTTTAAGTTTACGATAGTGGCAGTTAAATTTAAATAATGAGGCTATGTGAAGGTAAATTGTGAAAAAGAAATCATTAATATAGTTTAAATTAAGTTATTTATGGAATCAGAAAAAAAATGTTTGCTTCTGAATTCGGAACTGGTGATATATCTCCAAGATACTACATTTATTTGTATCCTAAAATAAATCAATTCAGTATGCACCTTTAAAGTGAACTTTAATTTATAAATATGAAAAAAAATTACATTGGTATTCAAAATAAAGAACATTTCACTTTGAATTGATTTAACCATAAAATAGTGTTTAAAAGGAGTTTTTCAAATATCTATAAGTTATATAGTGTTAATAATTTTGTCATTTGTCATTCAAAATAAATATTAATATCGTACAAAAATCACAATGAAGAAGTAAGAAATACAAGCCACACTAGTGTATTTTTATACTTAATATGATAATATATTCGGGTATAACTTTAACACAGTGCTTCTCAAACTTTCAATAGACGCGACCCACTATTCAATCATCATTTTCATCGCGCCCCCTTCGTGCAGTAACAATGTACTGAATTCAATAATGCTATACTTTGACACTAAAGCTACGATACGACTTTAACCTCTTATGCGCCACCGACGTATATAAATGTCTCGCTCGGCCAAATCATTAATTTTCTGGACGTATATGTACGTCTTTTCGAAAACGATCTTTTCTGTGCAGTGCTATTCATAAAATTATTCCGAGGCCTGTGGAATGCAATTAAGGATCTTGACAGTGTTTGCGAAGGATTTTCGTATTTCAGAGGATTTGCTTATTTATTTCTTTTCTCCTCCTCCTCCTCCCCCTAAATAAACACATCAAAATACGCTCGTCTGCGTGGAAAACGGTGGCATTGGGGAGCGAATCACGTAACTTTTAATCAGCATTTAAGGAATTAATTATAAACCGTAAAAATCATCAAGATAAGTGTTAATGCAAGCTCATGGGGTCACTGATAATTATCAAACTTGTTCTCCACTTAGTACTGATAAGTAAATTATGAAACACATTGCGAAGTAGTAATACATTTATAAGTATATTACATCAGTGTAGATGTGTATGTTTTTTTATTATGTCATAATATATTTTGCTTTGTTTTCTTTCAGTAAATTAATAATTTTTTAAATAACATTTTGTTTTCGACTTTTCGATATGCTCGCGCCCCCCTTGTAGAGTTATCACGCCCCCAAGGGGGCGCGCCCTACAGTTTGAGAAACGCTGCTTTAACAGCTTTATACTTAACTGAAATTGTCAAAGAAATATATATATATATATATATATTGCTTTCAGATTTAAGATAAACTCATGCACAATATGGTATCTAAAAATGACATAAAATTTAAATACAGCATAATTATAGAATAGTATATTTTTATGAGATTTAAAAATATAAACAATTATTCTATGAATTTTTTATCTGTTTTGTCTTATCTATGATTTAATAGATTGGTTGACTAATTATATATTCGTACGTTTTAAACCTAATTTGAAATGGTCATTACTAAGATTATCTAAGTAAAATTATCTGTCCTTTCTTAAAACAAGTCCCAAATATTACTTAAAACTTTTAATATGTAAGCAGACTAACATTTATATAAAACATATATGTACATTGAAGCTCCAGTAATCGTTTAAATGTCAGTCTTATGTGCAACACTATAAGAAAATTAGTGTACGTAACGAACAATAAAAATAATTCTACTCAACTCTCTTCCTGCATCATGTCATGTAGTACTTTGCACATCCGTCTCATTTCGTCAGAACAATCATGGAATGCATTCCATTCCTGCAATTTTATTCCCATTATCAAAGGTATCTGATGAACATTATCATTGTGCAGTAGGTAGATCTTTCGGCTTGTAAGCAATGCAACCACTTAATGCTGACATTTGTCACTCTTATAGCTTTTGTCTTCGTCGAGACTAGTTTCAAAATGAGAGTAATCTATGCAACGCAGTATTTGTCTCATAAAAATCTTAGTTCGTCGCATTGTTCAGTATATTATTTCTTTTTTGAATCTCATGTTTGAATTCCCCATAAATTGTATTTGTACTGTTTATTCATTAAACAACTTTTCTGGAGTGAATTGTTTATTGCAAGGAAATACAATATATTTTTCAAGCTCTTTTAAGGAAACATGTTTTTTCGTTCGAGGAAATAAGCATTATATCAACTGGGTTCAAGAGTAACAATCAAACTCTTAACAAAGATATACTTGAATAAAAACATTTTCAGTATGTATCACAGCATTAAAAATCATTCACGTAGCAGAACTTAAAATACAAATTTATCATAACATAATTTTTTTAGTTAGAAATGTATTTGTTCACACCATTAAAAATTTTTATTTGGATCTTTTAAAATTATGACGAAAAAAATAATTTCAAACATAAGTACATTAGTAATTAAAGTAACAATACCCAAAAACACTAAACGAAGCTATCTTTAAGGGAACAGGGACATCATATACTTTCAAATAATCGATTTTTCAATTTTATTTCTAAAAAATAGTGCTTATTTTTCTGAATCTAAAAATGTATAATACTTATATGTTTGTTAATAAAATAGCCCTAAAATATGAAAAATAAAAATGTAAATAAATGACCACGCCCCTTTTGACACGCCCCTTTGAACTTTAAATATGTAGTTTCCCTGTATTTTATCTATATTAACTTTTGATTGTTTTTTTCGTTTGAATGTTAACCCCGCTACTTTTTAGCCACGCTTGTGCGTGAGCTATTGTTCCAAGCTGTGTGACAAAATTTCTTACTTTAAATTTCGGTTTATGGCAATGTTTTGAACCGAGTTCGTCTATTCCGAAGTTTCTTGTGGCATACAACTACTTAATTTTACATTAATTTTCGTAAGAAATGTTTATTTTTACTTATAATTATTAATATTCATAAGATTTTAAAAGTATCTTAACTTTTTTTAAACGAGTAATTATGCCAAGAATAAAAAAATTTGGCAGAAGTATAGTAGCAATCAACATAAAATGTCTAAATCGACTGAAGAATTGCTTTTGAATTCCGTGGAAAGTTGTTCTAGGAGAAAAATTAAAATACCGGATTTACTAAAAGAACAAGATTCTCAAAATGTAAACATAATCGTTGAACTGGATTTATTATCTTCCCTTATGAAAAATCTCTTATGTTGTAAATATTGCTGTTCTTCAGAGAAAATTGAGCTGAGAGAAGATTTAAAAAGTCGTAGAGGTTTAGCTGTGAGTTTGGAAATAATTTGTCACAACTGTGAAGAATCGACGAGTACAATGTCATCAAAAATATCAAATAAATGTTATGATGTTAACCTAAGGTTGACATATGGAATGAGAGCTATTGGAAAAGGTGGAGCTGCTGCTCGAATATTCTGTGGGCTCATGAATTTGCTTCCACCACCTGCAAAGTTTGAACGCCATAATTCTTTGTTTTTAAATGTTTTAAAAACAATTAGTGAAGACTCGATGAATGCAGCTGTTCACGAAGCAGTCATAGCGAATGATAATAATTCAAATATAGCTAGGGCTGTGGATGGCACATGGCATAAAAAGAGGCTATTCTTCATTGAACGGAGTTGTATGTGCTACGTCTGTTGAGAACGGAAAGGTTATCGACTTTGAAGCTCTCACAAAATATTGTTCTTCATGTAAGGGTAAAAAAAAACCATGTGAAAATTGTGCTAAAAATTACGAAGGATTCAGTTGGGGAATGGAATGTCGGGGGGTATTAAGTATATTTCAGCGATCTGAAACATCACGAAAAGCATGTTATACGCAGTATCTTGGTGATGGGGACTCAAAAGGATTTCTTACTATAAAAGAAGCAAAAGTATATGGCGACACAGAAGTTGAAAAATTAGAATGTGTTGGCCATGTGCAAAAGCGTATGGGCACAAGGCTGAGAAACATTCTAAAAATGAGCAAAGGCATTAAGCTATCAGATGGGAAAAATATTTCGGGACGTGGACGGCTAACGCTTAAAGAAGTGGACTCAATCCAACATTATTATGGGCTAGCAATCCGTAAAAATTTGTCATCTGTGGAGGACGTGAAAAGAGCCATATGGGCTATTTATTTTCATAAACTAAGTACTGAGGATAATTCTCAACACGCTTTGTGTCCTCTTGGTGAGGATAGCTGGTGCGATTATAACCGTAGCATTGTTACGGGGGAATTTTATATTCACAAGCATTATTTACCCGAGTCAATTTTATTGAAAGTGAAAAAAGTGTTTCGGGATCTCACAGAGAAGGACTTATTGAAAAAAGTGCCTTCATGGAAGAACACAAAATCCCAATGAAAGTTTTAACAAATGTATTTGGGAGCGAATTCCTAAAACAGTTTTTGTTGGCATTGAAACTTTGAAATTTGGAGTTATGGATGCTGTAATTTGTTTTAATGATGGATATGTAAGTAGGATAAAAGACTTTGAAGCTCTGGGCATTAAATCAGGATACAACACGGAACGTGCCTTACTTATAATTGATAACAAACGAATTTTTGAGGCTGAACGTATAGTAAATAAAGTGTCATTGGAAGCCAGAAATAAAAGAAGGTCTTTAAAAAGGAAAATGGATAAACAGAATTTAGATGAAGAAAATGAATACCAATCAGGGAAATATTAATCAAATCTATAATGTAAGGAGAAATTTTTTTGTTAAGTTTTATTATATTTTTCTCGAATGTTTAATATTTTTAAATTTAGGTACACTTTAAAAAACTATTGTAGCATATTGTTTGAAACCTTTTATATATATCTAAACAGGATACATGTGCATACAGTGAACAAAATATCTTTTAGTATGTGTCTAATTTTTTGAAAATTAGATTTTATATGTAAAAAAACAAAATTAAGATTTTCATAATTTTAAGGTTTTATGATTATTTTTAAGAAATTATGCAATTATATAAATATAATTAGTTAAAAAACAGATTCATTATGTTTAATATGTTACTTTATATATATTTGTAAATTTTTTTGTATATTCAAAAGAATATTTTTGTAAGAAATGGTACCTATACATGAAAATATGTATTACAAGATCTCGAAAATTATGTTTATGTTAACTAAAACAAAGGGAAAAAAACATATGAATTTAAAATTACTTTTGTAACTCTAGAAAATGGTTAAGGATTATTATTAGTCATATAAAAATAGGCAAGGAAATACTAATTAAGTGTATAATATGTGAAAATATTGTTTTTTTTAGTTTTTTCACTTTTTCTCAAAAGCATATTTTTTTTGCATTTAGGTACATTTTTAAAAAAAACTATTGCACTGTATGATTCCTGATTTTTTATACTTCTATACAAAATGCCTATGCATATAGTGAACCTAATCTTTTTCCTATTAAAATAGTGCCTAATTTTTTAAAAATTGTTTTATGCATAAAAAAAGCAGAAAAATAAAAAAATTTCAAATTTCAAAGTTTCATAATTTTTTTAAAGAAACTATACTAAAATTTTACTAAAAAAAAGGGTTTCACTGTATTTTATGTATTGTTTTATATATGTGTAAAAATATTTTGCATAAAAAAAGGATACTTTTTAAAAAATGGTACCTAAACATAAGTATATATTACGAGTTCTCAAAAATTATGTATTACTTTAATTAAGTAGTAAATTAAAACTTTTGGAGTAAAAGTTATTTTTGTAGTTCTACAGAATAATTAAATTATCCTTATTATAGACATAAAAAAATCTAAGCTCTATTGGAAATTTTAAATGATATATGTCTCATAAACAAAGGGTCTTAATTTAGGCATTTTACTCTTTCGAGCATGTCCTGGTTCCCTTAAAATCATATATAAACTCATTAACATGAAAATTTGTGCACCGAGAAGTAATAGTGATATTGTTACGAAACTTGGCATAGAGTAACGAGTCAACTGATATGTAAATGATCAGAAATGCAGCTGGATCACGAATTGTGTAATACGACCATCCGTATTGAACTTCGATATCTTAAGGATTATAAAACAGACAAACAGAGCTTGTTTGCATGTATTGTGTTGCAGAGAAACGTTTTTTAACTAGAGATGATATTACGTCACCATCAGAGACAATATAACAACAGTGAATGATGGAGATGGGAATAATCGTAGGGATGATGGAAGCCGGGTGTTAAGTTTGGCAAGTATAGCTCGCCACCCAGGTTGTTATGACTTTACTGTAAGGAGGTATTGTGAATAGTGGACAAGAGAGAGGGTAAAGCTACATGGCGACTACAGGCTCAGGACGGGATGAACAGACCAATGGTCGAGAAGATAAGAACATCATACGAAACGTACGCATAGCATCAACTATCTCACTGTCAGCACCCATACATAGGTAGCATCTTCAGTACGGGCATCAATGTCAGATCGTGCAATCGAAAGACGCCGGTCTAAAGGACATTTGCTATTACAGTGCTCATTACTTGTACTGAAGTAGATTACATGAATGGCTAAAGTTACCATTTGGTTGGAGCAATGCGCCTATTATTTTTCAAGAACTATACGTCGAATACACTCTAAACATAAAATGAATGTTGCTGCAAATTATCTTGTTGACATCATAATATTTTTCAAACATTATGCGAAACATTTGGAACGCTTAAAACAAAATTTCAGAATGATTTGTTTGTAAAAAATGTATGATACAAATGGACCATATGCCATTAGTTTGGCTCACAAAACCAAAAACACGCTTAGAATAATGGCTGTTTCACTGGTCTATACAATTAGATATGTATAAATACGATATTAAATATGCTATCTAGAGCAGTGCTTCTCAAACTTTCAATATTGGCGATCCCACATTTCAATCATAATCTTTATCGCACCCACCCCCTTATACAATGATAATGTATTGTATGCAAAAATAATGCACATTGACGCTAAAGCTAAAATATTATCTTAATTATAAACCGTATAAATTAATAAGATAAGCATATTAAATTTTATATATGTTACTTTTTCTTAATATATATTTTATTTTTCTTTCTCGAATTTTAAATTGGAACAGATTGCAAAATGCGGTGGCTGCTTAGAAGACAAAATATGGATCTCAGCCAAATATAAAAATTACTCAGAGTGTCAATTTCAAATCGTAATCCTTCCTTTGAAAAACTTTCCTCTTCAAGACAAGCTCATGGAAGTTGACAATAAAAAACTTTCTCTTAATTTAGTACTAATAAATTAGTTACAAAATACCTTGTGCAGCACTGACACATTAAAAGTGTACTGTTTGAAGTACCGACTCTTCACACGAGTTCGATTTCTTAAAAAAAAACTAAAACATTTTGATATAATAGCTGAATTTTCACAGGAGGGCAAACTTAAATGTGTGACAATGTTTACGAAAACGTAAAATGATATTTCAAAATGAATGCTCACATTATATTTAGTTTAAGGGAACTTTAGGTTTAAGCTTCATAGAATGAGCTTTTAGAATTAATGTTAAATGATGAAAAATATTATAAAATTCCTATAAAAAATAATTGTTTTATTTTTATTTTTTAAAGCGAGAAAACTTCAAAATATTTATCCCTGGAACAGGCACACACTCGATACTAACGTTAATGATCTCGTGGGGTTGATTGAGTGACCCGAGTCTTTTTTTTTCATAATTAATTTTACTGTACACAACACAAATTGTGATTCTAGTGGATAATTTAATTAAGAGAAAATATACTTACCAACTTTCAAGGACTTTTCAATTTTATTTTGTAACAAATAACAGTTTTGTCAAAATTTGCGATTTCGTGATCTGAGTACCCCACGTGACCACTTACGGGTTAAAAGTTTATTCAATAATAATATGGATGTTACTGCTAAAACATTGTGTAAAACATTTTTCATTATGCTTTATATGTTGAAGAGTACTCTTAAAAATAAATTTTGACCAAGTAATCCTTCAAATTTATCTCTTTGGTTTTTCAAATATCATAAAACTCTATTACATGGAACCCCCCTCAGAGAAATAAATTATTTACAACTTCCCTAAATGAGAAAAAAAAACACATAAGAGAGGGGTTATAACTAAGTATACCAATAACTTAGAAGGTCAAAAACCTGTTAAGCAAACATATTCTGCTGCCTACAGCTATAATGTACATATTTCAAAAATAATAACACTGAGAAATTCTTTATCTTTCTAAACTTTATAGATTCTGGATTCAGTTTTTTTTCTCTGAAAAGGTAGTATTTTAGGTTTAAAAAGAATCTCCCATCATGGGATTGCAGCAAATCAAATAAATATTTTTATTTGGTTAAATGATCAAAGATAGCTAATTAAGTATTGAAGAAATTTTTATTTTTGAGGACGCAATATCGCCGGGTGATATATATAAATAACATAAGAGTAAAGTTCATTTTTCACTATGTCTGAAAGTATTTTGCTTTAATTCATTCCAATAAATGAATTATTTTTTAAAATTTTCTTTTATTTTCGATATGCTTGTGCCCCTTCGTAGGGCTATCGCTCCCCCAGGGTGAGCGCTCCACATTTTGTGAAACGCTGCTCTAGAGATATCCTAGAGAAAAACACACATGAATGGGTTGTAACAAAGGTAAAAAAACCACATGTCTCATCTATTGTCCTTGGATGAAATACATGAGGGCCAGGAAAATGACCACTCAATAAGAAAATTTATAGAAGTTAAAGCGGTTTTATGTATCTTTAAGAAAAATGTTTCTAACATTACAATCCTATATTCTTAAAAATAAAAATTACTTAAAATTGGTAATGAAAAATTTTGCCATCTAGGAATAAATAATAATGGTAATAATTTAATCACTTCACATTACTATTTTCAAAATATAACTGACAAGTTGCTAATTTTAACAAGCATTGTCATACACGTCAGATCAATTAACAACCTCGACAAAAAATAATCGGCATCTTACAGTTTATGCCTTCTGATGATGAAACATCACACTTAAAGGCAATAGTTAGTGTAAGTGGTCGTATCCCCTATGATTCAACTCAGAAATATTTAACTTCAAGTATTGATCACCATACAATATTTATTTGGACTTTCACATGAAAAAATATTACTACATAAACTTACACTAGTTTTCTAAAACAAATTTCTCCGATTCAAGTGATGGAAATCCAACTTTCTCATTTTCTCATTTTAAAAAGCATTTTAACATAATAACACTAATCAATTGTTTAGTATCCTCTTACAGACCAGATATTAATGGTAAAGTTGAAACATTTGGTGAGAAAATAGTCCCAAATTTAAGAAGAAAACTTATTAAAAATCTTTTAAAAAAGCACATGGTTAAATTTTTAAAAATAGTAAATGAAGTACTTAATTAACACTTCTTTCGGTAACTAAATCCCAACCAACTTATTCAGACTTTGATACAGTGCTTTTCCAAAATCTGTTAAAAGAAAATATTTATCCTTCATTTAAAAAAGAAAGAAAAGTAACTGTTGAGTGAACAAAGTTATATAATGAAATAAATTAAATACATTATGATGCTATATTTTTTGTTTGTTTATTTTTCTCAGAGTTCTAAGTTTTTGTTTGTAAATGAATCTGTGTTTATAAATATATAAAAGTATATATAAGCTTGCATAAAAGTAACGAATGCATACATAAACTGCTATTTGTTGAAAGTGCAACACCATGAAGGAATGATCCGAATAAAATGAAATTTGCAGCAAATGTCAATTAAAGGATGGTATGCAAATTAGAGAGATGTTATGCAAGTTACAGAGTCAAATCAGTTAAGTTTCTGATGCTGAAAGCGTATAGAGGACTGTAGCGGGTTTTGTTAGTGACGAACGTTTAGTAGGAACTAAGTACGCCTCCACGACGAAAAAGGATGAAATTTCAACAACTTGGGGGACTTAAACGGGAGAAAATCTTCAGCCTTCGTGAAAGATGATTTATATCTGACACAATAGCGTGAGTTGTGGAGCAGTTCCACGGTAATGCGAGTTTGGAAGCAGTAAATCGACGAGCACTGAAGAACTCGAAACACTTGGAGTGGACGGAGGAAAGTGAATGAGAGCGATGATAGACACCTGGTCCTTATAGCGGTAATTGGCAGTGCAGATTCCTCCAAGCAGTTGGCAGTGCATGTTCTTCTACTTCTGTACGTATATTAATGTCGATTTTGTCGAATCATCGATGTATGCTGCACCGAGGACTGAATGCAACTATTGCTTTATTTATGAACCCTCTCAAGGTAAACCATCAACGGCTGCGTATCCAATGGGCTTATGTGCTTAGTCCCGGCAGGCTGATTGGCAACAACTTGTCTTTTCTAAGGAATCTGAATGTAATTTTTGGAACCACATGATGGTAGCCACCGTGTTAAATGCTATGCCGTTGAACTCTTCATCCAAAGTTTATTATCGATTATTATAGACGATCTCATTTGCTACAAATTGAAGATAATCTGAATATCAACATGAAAGTTCCATCAAGTTATACAGCATGAAGTCGTTCCACACCTTCAAGTCGTCACTGAAGCTATCGTTCAACAGGATAATGCACAGCTATATTATGCAAAAAATGGTCGAGATTTCTTTTCAGCTCAGCACATGCTGCTTGCTCTTTCCTCGGATGTGTCGCATATTGAAAAGGAGTAGGATTTGGTTTGCTGGCGTCTGCATTCTACAGCTTCAAAAGACGAATATTGGATGCTACTACAAGCAAGATAAAATTCTCTTCCACGAGCAGACATTCAACATCTATTTAACTCCATGACAAGATGTTTAGTAGCACACCTTGCAGTGCAAGGTGGCTACACCAAACAATAATTTAGGATACTTAATACTGTTTTTTTTCAAAATATTTTAATTTATAATGTACTACTACGAGTCTTTAGTGTATTACTTTTTATTTAACCCTCTCCCTGCGTAGGTATTTCATCAAAATAGGCTCAAAAATTGCTTCATTCTTCACTACATATTTGAATTCTTCATTATAAAGCAGTGCTTCTCAAACTTTCAATACTGGTGACCCACTTTTACAATCATAATTTTTATATCGTGCCCCATTATACTATAATGATGTGTTAAATGCAATGATAATGCACTTTGACACTAAAAATTTACAACGATGTTAATTATAAATCATCCAAGTTATGAAGATAAATATGTTAAATTTTGCATATGTTAATTTTAAGTAATATATACTTTATTTTTCTTTCTCGAATTTTTAAATTGGAACAGATTGCAAAAATTTGGTGGCTGCATTGAAGACAAAATATACATTTTAGCCAAATATGAAAAAATACTCAGAGTGTCAATTTCTAATCATAAACCTTCCTTTGAAAAACTTCCCTGGGCAATCAAGCCCATTGAAGTCGCTAATACTTATTAAACTTGCTCTTAATTTAGTATTTATAAATGCGTTACAAAATACCTTGTGCAGCACTGATACATTAATCCTCCGAGTGGTTGTCTCCTCCTGAAAAATCATTCCGAAAGCGTTTACTTTTATTTTGCCATATCCCTCAAAAATGCCACATACTGCATTCCGTTCCCGTTTTAAAACTTGGGAGGTCATACGGGGACAATTTTATGACTTATTTCGGTCTCTTTCTCAACTGAGAACCAGGAGATCACCCGTTTACAGCTAGCTATTAAGTTGTATTGGGCAATCTTGTATGGAAGTTGTAAGGTCACTTGGTTGTTTTCCCTATATGTTCAGCCACAATAAAATTAAAACAAAATGAAGGGTAAAAAAATGGTGTGTTAGTAGTTGAAAAATAATTATATATTCTTCATACAAAATTTATATTTCTGTCAATTTTAAAAATTAAAAAAAAAATTTAAAACAAATTATTTGGGTATTGCAATTTGAATCAGAAAAAAACATCCAGCATTCATTTTTGAATATGAAAGTATGAAAACTGGCTCACTTTCCTATTTTTTAAAAAAAGTAATGAGATAACAAAGTAAATGTCCTATCTCTTTTTGTAAACAATAAGACAATAAACAGTGCCTATGGTGGTACAAATACGATGATTATATTTATGAAATAAAACCGATCTTTCTCTATTCTATTGTATTTTTAATTTAAAATAACATAAAAAAGGAATTCAATACTTTTAATTTATTTAAATTTAAATCATATAAATGATATTTTTATGTAAAATGAATAATTTGGAAAAAAATCTAAATTTTCATTCCTCTTTTTCGAACTTGTTGTATTAAATAAAAATATGTTCTCTACATCGGCATTTGTGATGGACATAACACACATCCAGACAATAATTCTTAATTTTAATGGGGGATATACTTTTTCTACAAATGGTCACACTTCGATAACTACATTTTCACACAATTCAGTCATTACAAATTCTATTATGAGAAAAAGTTCTCCCCAATTAATTTTGTCTTTCAAAACAGTATACTTAAAACAATTTTGTTGTACGAAATTAACCGATAATTCTCAACAATGTATTCATACCAAATTTTAAAAACAATTTTAACCTTTGAAAATGTATCCTGTTTTAATTTTTTTGAGTATACACAGATATTGCTTGTTGTGGGGAAGACATAGTATGACATGCGGTGTATGATTTCTTGAAGTATGTTTTCGTACGTGTTGATTATTTATGAAAATTTAAATATCACTGAAGCTGATCATATAACTGCAAATGAGCCTTATTTTAGTGTGTACTGGTATCAAAATAAAACACTGGAGGAACCGACGAGATCAACTAATGCCGTTGTTTGAGTTCGAATAACAGCCACAGATGGAGATGGTACATATGTTTATATTACAAGAAAATAAATATTTACAGTTAAAGTTTACACTAAAAGTTAGTAATGCGGTTAAATGAAAATTACACATTTGAAGGTGCTGCGGATTGATGCGGACAAGACCTTGAATCTGTCCGTTGCTTTTCCAGTTTACAAGATGTCCCGGTACGGGGTTCCCAATTTTCAGTTGGGGTAAAAAGGCGGGAAATGATGGCGCACTCATTTACCGTTAAGTGAGGAGTGTAGGAAACAATTACCAAATATAATAATCTAAGACAAGAAAACTATAGATGGGAAATCTAGAGTGATAAAACAATAGCTTAAAACTCTATTTTAATAAGCGCATGAAATCCTAATAGCTTAACTTAACTCAAAGTTATCGTAAGAATCTTAGCTTCTTTAATTTACTTGAACAGCTAAGGCCCGCCCTATAATCACACGTCGAAATTCCGATCCTTACCGTAACAGCACTGTTTTCCGCAACTCAGCTGATTTTCCTTCTATTTGCAATTACTAAACTCCCTTTATAAATATAATAGCTAACCTGCATATCAAGGTTTCTTCTTGAGGGGGATGTCTGTGAAATAACTCAGTTAATAACCCCAAAGATTCTCCAAGAAGATTAATATAAATTCACGTAAAGCCCCTTCACAGCATATAAAAATATATTTGTAATTCTAAGCAATGTTGATATGAAAAGTTATAAATCCCCAGTGGGAATGATCCGTGCCAGGTTCAAGTAATGATGCATAAGATTGATGTAAATCAAGTAAAATTGTGAAATTTACCAAGTTCACCAGTGACACATCATTGCCTGAAAATAATGCAATTATTCATCAATTCTTTCAGATCTTCATTTTCAATGTGAAAGGATGATAGAGAGTTCACAATTTTTCACAGGAGTAGTAGTGACGATGAAAATATCAACGAAAATGATGTATGATTTTTACATGTAATAATACTTTTTTAGTACTTAGTAATACTAAAATAATATTTACTTTATATTAGATGCTTATAAACGTAATAAAACTATTTTTAATTGGATTTCTTAAGCTAACGCAATAGACTAAACGCCCTATCTCGCTCGCCCTCCCCTTACACTCACACCAACAGCAGACTTTCAATGTGTCTGATAAGATGTAAAAACCATTAAAACTGTCCGGCTATAGAGGTAACATCTTTTTATAGGTCCCCAAGTAACATATATAAAATTCAGCTTTTATGCTATAACGGAAGTATAATTATTTTTTTAAAGTTAAGAGGTGTATGTCAGGGGGCCGCAACTATACTAAGTGTCCGGCAATGGATGACGTGATTTCTAATGTTATTCCGAAGAAAATATAAAACAAAAGTAGCTTTGCACTTTATGGAAGTTAAGGTACTAATTTATACACCTTTACTACATGTTACCTGCGCAAGTAACCACAATCCAAACTCCATACTCGCTGATCAATCTTAGCTGTGTTGGTGACATCCACAGAGAAACTTTCAACTTTTATAAAATAAGGAAGGTCTGGCAGTCGTGGGCTCTTGGGCTATAACTGGGCTCTAAAGAAATTCTTCCCCGATTTTTTACGATTGCCCCAGGGTCAAAACACGGGGTTCCTGCGATCCATAAAACTTCCTATCAGTGTCCTGCTGTGTGGCTTCCACCGTCCCTAACTATTTTTCAAGAAGTTAAACCTTTAAAAGGGGAAAAGGATTTCAGAAAAGTATGGCTCAACCGCCTTTGAGAATGTTACTTTAAGGCAAAATTATACACGCGGTGCATTTTCGGAACATTTTTACAATGATGGCATTTTACGTACAAAACGCTTGGAGGGTTAAAAGTGTACTATTTGAAGTACTCGCTCTTTGCACAAGTTAATTTTTTTTTAAAAAAAACTTATAACATTATTGATATAATAGCTGAATAATCAGGAGAGTAAACCCAAATGCGAGACAATGTTTACTAAAATGAAAAAAAGATATTTTAAAATGAATGCTCATATTATAATCAGTTTTAAGCAAACTGTAATTGTTTGCATCACATAAGGGGCATTTAGAAATAATGTTAAATAATGAAAGATAATATAAAATTCCGATGAAGACTATTTGTGTTATTTTTAGAATTTAAAGCGGGAAGACTTCAAAATGTTTTATTCCGGGAGCAGGCACACCCTCGATACTAAAGTTAAAGGTCTCATGGAGTGATTGAGTCACCCTAATCCTTTAATTTTTGTAATTATTTTTAATATACACGATACAAATCGTGATTCCAGTGAAAACTTTAAGAAAAGTGTAAGTGTACTTACACTTTTCTTACACTTAAGTAAGAGAAAGTGTACTTACCTACTTTCATGGACATTTCAATTTTCCTTTTGTAATAAATAAACAGTTTTGCCAGCATTAAAATTTCGTGATTTGTGTGCCCCGCACGACCACTCCTGGGTTAAAAGTGTATTCAAAGTAATAATATTAATGTTGCAGTTAAGAACATGTTTAAATCATTTTCCATTATGCGTTATATATTTGAGAGTACTCAGAAAAATAACTTTTGGCCAAGGAATCCTTCAAAGTGCTCTCTGTGCTCTCCAAATATCATAAAATTATTTTACTTGAAACCCCGCCCACACACAGAAATATATTATTTACAACTTACCTAAATGAGAAACAAACACATAAGATAGGGCTCATATACCTAACTGCACCAATAACTTAGAAAGTCAAACAGATGTTGAGCATATATATTCTGCTGCCGACAGCTATAATGTAAAGTATATCGAAAATAATAACAGTGATGAATTTTTTTCGATTCTGGGTTTGGGTTTTGTTTTATCTCTGAACGAGTAGTATTTTAGGTTTCAAAAGGTTTCGTAATAAAAATCTCTCATCATGGGATTACAGCAAATCAAATGAAAGTTTTTTTTTATTTGGTTATAGGATCAAAGATAGCTAATTAGGTATTGAAAATATTTTTATTTTTTATGACGAAATATCGCCAGATGATATATAAAATTATTTTAGAGTAAAAGTGCATGTTTTATTATGTCTGAATCTATTTTGCTTGAACTCATTCCAGTAAATTAATTATTTTCTAAATCTTTTATATTCGGTTGCTCGCGCCCCCCTCGTAAAGGCTGTTATATCCCTCGAGGGAGATGCACCCAAAAGTTTGAGAAACGCTGTTTTTAAAGTTAAAATTTACAAACATTTTTGAAAAAGAGTTGTCATTTTAAAATATAGATTTAGATCAACAAAATATAAGCATAAAAACATAAAAGAAAAGATAAACAGAAATAGCATGGGTTGCACAACTAAACAGTCGACAAAAATGTGTACCTGCAGAAATCGCGGGTTACTCAAATTTTGCTACAACTACGTTGCCCATGAAAATCGCGGGATGTGCCACGAGATAGTTTAACCTCTAAATGGCATGCACGTAAAATCCTGCCATTCGAGAGATGCTTCGAAAATGCACCACACAATTTTTTTTGTCTTCAAGAAAGGTTTTCAAAATCGTTTTAGCCGTATTTTTCCGAACTCCTTTCCCCCATTTAAAAGTTTTAACATCGTGAAAGATAATTAGGGAAGGTCACCGTCACACATGAGAAGCGTTCAGGAAAATATATGGCTAGCGGGGAACTCCGTTCTTACCCTGGAGCTATCGTAAAAGAAACTGGGAAGAATTTCCCCTCAGTAATTAGTGTTTGTTAACTTGATTTTAGAATTTATTGGGTTTGAATTAAATAAATTCTTTGATGCATTTTTCCTGATATAACCATTTTTTTAAAGTCTTAAAAAGTCTCAACGCATAAGTAAAAAAAAAAACAATTATGTATTCACTTTTCGTTTTACATTAATTTGAAGCTTTAACAAGTTGGTGTGTGGGAGGGTAATCTGCTAGTTTACATAGTTGTACAATTTACTATTTAAGTGTCTCATTTACATGGTAACATTTCACATTTCTTCCTTCTCTTTAAATTTATCAAACGGAATTATAAGTTTTTATTTAATATCTCTTTTTAAAAATATCGATAATTGTATTTCATTGCTTTCGTTTTCATAGCTTAATCAGTTCTTTCAACTTTTAAAACACAATTGATAAGATGTCAAAAATAAATAAATAATTAAATAATAATAATAATAAACCAACGCTTCAAATTTTAATTATTTTAAAGTTTAAGTATTGAAGTTGAATAATTTTTAAACTATTGCATCAAATTATTTGAACAAACTGCTTACGCACTGATAAAAATAGAAACGAAAAAAAAACCCATTTAAAACTATTAGTTTTCTTGTAATTTTGATGCCAAGTTTTAGAGGATTCTTACATACAACAGTTCCTAGTTTTGTATTGTTATGATACTGAATTATATTTGAATTTTAAGTGCTTGAAATTCAACTTACTTCAAAGGGAATATGATTGAGATTTTTCCAATAAATTCGTATTTTTAAACTTGAATGTTTGAATAAATAGTATTCAAAAGTATCTGAAAAAATTTACAGTTAACATTTACGAATATAAATAAAAATAAAGATCAACTTTAAATTTAATTTAAGAAAATGTCTATTAATGTAAAATCCATCAAAATGTATCTCCTTTTAAGGGCTAACTGTAGAGCAAGTAATTGAAATCCGGATATTTTTTGTCATCTTAACCATACAAAACTTGGAGTTTTTTTTTTATATTAGTAATTTCATTTAAAATTTCGAAACAGTATATGTAGTAAAAGTTATGTAGTGTGCATATATATATATACGCAGTTAACAATTATTTACCATAACTGCTAACAATGATTTGAATACAGTATTGAATTCACATTTTAATAAACTACATCTTTAGCATTTTTTAAAAAAATATTCCGTGAATTTCATACAACTTACATGCTATGATTTCAAAACTGCATGTTATGAGCAAAAAATATGCTGAAAAATTTGATTAATATACAGGGTAATAAGAAATGAATGAACAGATAACAAAATTTTATGATTCCCAGATGAATAAACAGATAATAATTAAGATGTCATTGTAAATATAAAATATGAAATTTTTTTCGTACTTAACATTTCTTCATGTAAAGTAAAATTTGTTCTTACAAATAATTAATGTGACTTCCTGTAGTTATCAGTATAATATATTTGCGAACCTGGTCACCCTAGACTTTTACCTTAACACAGACATCCAGTTTCCTTGGACTGTTTACACAATCTTCTTGCTCTCTTATATGTCGGAGCATTTATATGGTACTTTCTCTGAAGTTCACTTTGAACCGTAAATACTGACAAACCTTTTGCAAACCAGAGCACACAAAATGCCTTCTCCGCTGCGACGCTATTTCCTCTTGTGTTCACAATTATAACATTACGACCACCTATTTGACAAAAACAGAGAGCTACGAACTCAAAATATTATATTTTATATTTACAATGACATATTTATGATCATTTTTTGTTTATTTATCTGGGAATTATTAAATTTTGTAACCGGTTAATTCATTTCAGGTAATCCTGTACATAAATTTTTACATAGAAGCAAAACTAAGAATATAAAACGTTGGTATGTAAAAAAATTGTGAGTATATCTATATATAATAGTTTTTGAAATATTTATTTTAAAAAATATCAGAAAATATATTAGTGTGTTATGATCTATTCAATATTCAATAAATATACAGCATAATAAAGTAATAGTTTCAATATTAATTTATCTACTATTAAAAACTATAAATGATATTGTCGCAAATGTTAAGACTTTTATAATTTTAATTTCAGACTTTAACAGATTTATGTAGAAAATATAAAACGAGCATCTAAAATACATGAAAAATTCAGTCTGCAATACCATGATCTTGACGAACAAATGATGGCATTTTCACTTGGTAGAGCAGAGTCGGCTCAGACAGCGGTAAGTTGGGCATACAGTGAGTGGGCCGCGTTTTTGGTGGATGCCGCTCTCACATTTACGGTTTCCAGCAAAAAATATAAAAATTACAAATACAAAAATAAGTCCTGTAATTTTGGAAACATTTGAATAATAATGAATTGTGTAATTAACTTTCAGAACCTTGTTGCGTTTGATAATGTCTCAGGTAACTAACAATACTCCTTTTAAAACTTGTGCTGCAACAAAATGCCCACATTTTGTACTCTAAAAATATATATATATATAAACTATAATGGTTAACCAACTATAATGGCTAGATATATCAACAATAAGTTTTATTTTTTACCGAATAGGATTATATCACTGCGTAATCCCTCTTAGATAAAAATTTATTTGCAATAGTTTGTAAACAAATGAAATATTTTTCTTTCAATTGTGTTTATTTGAGGAGGAAATTTTATTTATTTTATTTTCATAAAAAATACAAGTTTTAAATAAAATTTTTTTCAAACATATTTGCATAATAATACGTTTATTTGTGTATTGCATTAAAATTTCGAACTAACCAAAATTATATGATTTTTCTCCTCAAAAAGCTTTTAGGATTTTAGAAATATTGTTACAATCCATGTACTTTTTAAATATTTAAAAATGAAAGATAAATTTTTATTACTGAATTCTTAGGCCTCGCTTATCAAGATAAAAAAAAAAATGATTTTAGCTTTACTTAACTCAGTGGCGCAACAGCCCATGAGAGCCAAGGTCTACTCTGTCCACATTAGTATACGTGATCTTGAACCCTAAGGTATATTAACAGATGTTCAGGTTAGTGGTCAGTCTAACGCGAAACTCCCAATGTTATATTCCCAAGCAAGTTTAGTACTCATTTTATCGACCCACTAAAGATATGAGTTGACCTTGCTCAGCCTACGAATTTGACCTCTGACCTGTGGTGTGGAAGCGCGATGCTCTACCACTTAGCCACTAGGCTTCACTGTTTTCAGCTAGTTTATAAAATAAGAAGATGGATATGATTTTTACATATTAGGAATATTTTGACAACAGTAAGTCATATATTTATATTTACGTTTCTCTAAAATTTCAAAAGAAGTAAGCAATTTTGCTAAGAAATTGATATTAACATAAACTCCTTGGCAAGTTAAAAGCGAAGTGTTTTATTTTGATACAAGTACACACTAGAATAAGACGCATTTGCAGTTATATATATCCGCTTCGGTAATATTTAAATTTTAAAAATAACTCTACATGTACGAAAACATTCCTTCAAAACCGTACATTACATCTTGTACTCTCTCTTCTCCACAGTACGATTATTTTTCTATACTTAAAAATTTAATATAATAATATTTCAACAGAAAAAGTTAGGTGATAAATTTATATATCAACTTGATACTTAAGAATAAGATAATTTCGCAGGGTTCTAAGTTTGGAATGTAAGGAGCACATTTCTAAATGCAATTTTTTTTTCTAAATTTGGCGTGAGTACATTCTGACAATCTGAGTTGAAACCGTGGTGCCAGTAGTCGAGCGAAGGTGTTGTTGGAGAAGAGTAGCGTTTATATTTAGGTGTCTCCGAGCCATTAACACTAAATAACGATCTTCATTGGGCGTTGTGTCCCGTCTACGACCTTGTCCTGGTCTTCGGCCTGCACTTTCAGTCTCCAAAAAACGGTTCCAGTTTGGCCCCCTTCTAACCTACCAACAACTCCCCAAGCTTCTGAATTGGTTACATGACTTCGATGAGACATCGTACTCATCGAAACAAAGCAGTCGCTGATAGCCGATCATCCTTGTCTTCATTTAGGTTGAGAGTCAAATTTCATTCGCTGCCGCTGAAGCGACGTTTTTGACGTCGAACTCAAAATGAGCATACTCCACAGTTTGAAAATCAGAAAAATTTGCATTTGAGATTCTCTTCCATTCGACAAAAAAAAAATTCGCTTATATCTTTATTTTATATAAAACTTACAATATCCTTTAATTGTTTTGAGCAGTATATATATATATATATATATATATATATATATATATATATATATATATATATATATATATATATATAAGAAATATGTATTATATATCAAAAACAAGAAATAATAGATAAAGAACATAACAAGAAGTAGCGTAATAAAAATAGAAAAGCTGAACATGAGGAACAAAATTATAGAGAAATAAAAAAAAAAACTACAAAAAAAGAAGAACCTAGTGAGTCAGAAAGCAATTTCGGACTTAGGACTGAATAAGTGGTGTTAAACTAGTTTGAAGGCGCCAAACTTCCCCCTTTGCAACTCGGTAGGAAAAATAAAATAAAATAAACAAAACTTCAGAGTATGGATAACTCAGAGAGCATGATAAAACCACTCACTACTATTATGTAACAAACTCTCCCAAACTCTTAAAGCAGAAAAATCACAAAATAATTATGTAAGAAAAGTAGAAAAATGCTAAAACAATTACATAAGAAAAGTACCTTTCAAAAAATAATTTAACAAAATTTATTTACTCATAAAGTTTTTACGAAGAGAATCAAGCGTCTTGCCATTAATGAAAATCAATTATTCACCAAGTTAAAAAATTCGAAACTACATAAACACATCTTTTGAGCTGACTTTTAAACCAGCCAGCAAAGACAGGTATAAAATGACGACAATCAAATATGGTAAAATTTGAATTGGTTGATTGTCAAAAATGTAAATTAGCTAGGCTCTAATTTGGTTGGTTGTCAACAATGTGTAAGATGTTAAAGATGTGGGTGGAAAAAATGTAAACTGTGATATGAGTGTTATGATATAATCTTCACAGCAAGACCACTAACATGCTGACTTTGAAATCCTATTGTTGTGTGGTGATTTTGGAATTCGAAGAAGCAAGAGGGTTAATGTATTTGTGATGAATATAAGTTCTTAAGAAATTAAAAGTGTATTCATGATCTAAACAACATTGAAATTTTTTTTATATTATTGTATTTATCTATTTTGTGGGTAGTTAAGTTATCATTTCTAAATAAAAAATTCAAAATGATATTTCTGTAAATTGATATATGTAAATTACTATTCCATACGGGAATTTTAATTATATGGAACTTAAACGAATCTATTTTGTCAAAAATGTTACTGACTACATTATTGTTAATAAGATGCAAGTCAAAATCCAAGAATTCCACCATATTATTATCGAAGTTAGTTTTAAGGAGCTTGAGATAATCAGGGTAGGACGTAATATTTGGTTTGTATTCACTATTTTTACCAAATATTATTATATCATCTATATAAAGATACATTAAGTAAGAATCATTTACAACATGATCTATTTCGAAAAAATGTAAATATAGGTTCGCTAAACAATTACTAGCTGGACCACCCTGAGGTACTCCTTTGATATGTTTATAAATATTCTGATCAAATGTAATGAAATTTTCTTTTAATACGAGGTTAACAAGAATATCAAATTTTTCTTTTTTCATTGAAGTATATAACTCATATTTATCATAAATTAACTGTAGAACATTAATCATATCGTCAATATCTATAGAATTAAAAAGGTCCTCGAAATCAAAAGCATGCATGGAAAAAATTAACATATCCTTAGTAACTCTAGCAATCTATCCATATATATATATATATATATATATATATATATATATATATATATATATATATATATATATATATATATATATATATATATATATCTATATATATATATCTATATATATATCTATATATATATATATATATCTATATATATATATATATATATATCTATATATATATCTATATCTATATCTATATCTATATATAGTATATATATATATATATATATAGTATATATAGTATATATATATATTTATATATTTATATATTTATATATATATATATATATATATTTATATATATTTATTTATTTATATATACATATATATATATATATATTTATATATATATATATATATATATATATATATATATATATATATATATATATATATATATATAAATATATATATGAGAGAGAGAGTGAAATTATAGTAGAATGTTGAAAAATAGTCTACTTTTTATTGCGCTTTATCATATTCATCACATCTGGGGCATTCTCTCTAGCGTCTGCAGGAGTCTGGCCAAACTATTGGCAAACTGGGCTAAACATGCAATAAAATGATGTACCTCGTACAATTCCAGTCAGTGTTGGTCGATTTGATTCTTCTATAGCAACCAAATCTATATTGAATGTACATTTTGTAATTTGCGCGTTAGGGGTAATTCATGGTATTAAGTATTTACTGCAGAACATTGAAACAATATCATGGATATTTTTTTAAGTCGTAAGCGAACTTTCGACAATATTAAAGCATCAACAAGTGCACAGTCGAGCTTAGTTCCGAAAATTAAATCAAGGAAATATTTTCACTAATACTTGTAATTTTGGATTTACCATTACTGAAGAAAAAAGTAGAAGAAAAGCCCCTGTGTGTTATTTGCTTAAAAATATTGGCAGTAGACAGTATGAAAATCAAAAAATCTTAAAATACATTTGGAAACGCATCATAGGGAGTATATTAACAAACCTCGAGTGTTCATTGAATTAAAATCAAAATCATATAAAAAACATTTAAAAAAAAATCTTTGTGAATGAAAAAGCTTTACTTACTTTTTACAAAGTATCATGTAAAATAGCCAGATGTAAAAACCCCATACTATTGCCGAATAACTTTTTTTGCTTGCAGCAATTGAGATCGTAGAAACTATGTTTGGAGACTATTTTGCCAAAGATTTGCATTCCATAACCCTATCAAATGATACTGTTTCCAGTCGAATTGATGATATCGCTGAAGATGTAGAGCTTTTCGAAAAATTGCGTGATAAATTGTTTTCAATTCAGCTTGACGAGTCAACTGATAACAATAAAAATGCTCATTTCATCTCGTATTATCGGTTTTGGGATGGTATGCTAGCAGTAGAAGAACTACTTTTTTACAAACCAGTAACATTTTTTAAAATTTTAAATAATTTTATAAACGAGGCAAATACAGAGTGAAAAATTGTGTCGGGATATGCACTGATGGTGCTCATGCGATGTCAGGAAGATTTAAAATTATACAAGCACTTGTGAAACAAAAATCTCCACTGTGCATCTGGACACATTGCATGATCCCCAAAGAAGCTTTGGCTTCCAAAGAAATGAGTCCGGGTATGAATAATGTGTTAACGACAGTTGTGACTGTAGTAAATAACATAAAAATGAGACCCTTAAATCAAGAATCTTTTCTGAACTTTTCAAAGACATGGGTGCAGTGAATTCATCGTTGAAATTTTATTGCGAAGCAAGATGGTTATCACGCCGGTAATTTTTTAAACGTGTTTATGAATTAAAAAATGAAATTACAACTTTTTTAGAAGAGGAAAGCCTACTAGAAGCTGAGAAGTTTCGAGGTTATGAATTTGACCTACTTAGTCGATATATTTGAGATATTAAATTTTTTGAATCTTCAACTTCAAGAATCAAATGTACATATGTTTGCCACGAGTGATAAAATTAATGCTTTTTGTAGAAAATAAGAATTATATATGTAGCCAAAATTTCAAGCAAAAAAACCTAGAAAAGTTTAAAAAGGCGTATAAATGTGTACAAACTTACAAGAATGAAGACACAACATGTGGAAGTTGTTTATAAAACTATTGAATATCATTTAGCTTTGTTGGCAAAAATTTTAAAATATTTTTTACTGATGACAACTTGATGGCAAGTTACGAATGGGTTACAGATCAATTTAAAATACCCAATAATGGCTCTCAACTACCCAAGAAATTTCCATAGATTTCACATCCAGTGGCGAAATTAAAATATAAATTTGCAATAAAACTCTCTTTTAATTTTGGGCAGAAGTAGATGATGAATTTTCTGCACTGAAAACAAAAGCATTTCGTATACTATTACCATTTTGAACATCCTACCTTTGTGACACTGGATATTCTGCGGTGGCTGCTTTGAAGACAAAATATAGATCTCAGCTAAATATAGAAAAAAGAACTCAGAGTGTCAATTTATAATATTAAGACTTCAATTGAAAACCTTTGCTCTGCAAGACAAGCCCATTGAAATCACTAATAATAATTAAACTTGTACTTAAATTAGTATTAATAAATTAGTTATAAAATACATTGTGCAGTGAGAATACCTTTATAAATACACTGGCTGAAGTACCGTTCTGCGATTATTTTTTAAAAAAATAATACATTATTCTCTTGATATAATAGCTTAGTTGTAAAAAGGAATTAAACCAAGTGCACAAAAATGTAAAATTATTTTTTAAATAAATGCTCCTATTATAAATAGTTTAAAACGAACTGTAATTTGAAGCCTCACAGAATTAGCATTTAGAATTAATATTAAATAAAGAAAACGAGAATGTAAAATTCCAATGAAGATTAATTGTGTTATTTTTAACCCTCTAACCGGATAGCACGGAAAATTCCGTCAGTGTAAAGAAGCTTCTAAAATGCACTGCACGGATTTTTCTGCCTTTAAGTAACGTTTTCAAAAGCGGATTAGCCGCACTTTTCTGAAATCCTTTCCCCCTTTTAAAGGTTTAACATCTTGAAAAATAATTGTGGACGGTGGAAGCAACACAGCAGGACACTGATAGGAAGTTTTATGACTCGCAGGAAACACCGTGTTTTGACCCTGGGGCAATCGTAAAAAATCGAGGGGAAATTTCTTTAGACCCCAGGAAGTGTTTAATTGTTACATCGTATTTTAAAATTTTGAAAAGTCCCAACGCATAAGTAAAATATGTTACAATTCCCTTTTGGTTTCATATTAATTTGAAACTGTAACAAGTTGGGGCGTGTCAGTGCAATCTTCTATTTTATATAGTTAGACAAATTATCTTTTTTTAATTATATTCTTTCGCTTCGTTTTTTTATTTTAATCAAAGCTTTCAGTTTTTGAAACATGATTATTTTATTATAAGATACCGAAAAAATTAATAAAACACCAAACACTTTAAAATTTGAAATATTTTCAACTTTCCAACCACTAAAAATGAATAAATTTAAACTTCATCAAATAATTTGAAACATTTTCTAACACTTTGATAAAAATAATAACGAAAAAAAAAAAAAACTAATTAATATTTATTAGTTTTTTTTTTTTTTTTAGATTTCAAAGCCTAAATGTTCAGGTAAGTTTAAGTACAGTGCCTGGTTATATATTGTTTAAAATACACCGAATTATATTTGAATTTTAAGTGCTTGAACTTCAGTTTACATCAAAGACAACATGAATAAAGATTTTCACACATTTTTTTTATAACTTGAATGTGTGAATAAAGGGTAATCAAAAATATACGGAAACATTTACAGTAGGCAATTATGCATATAAATAAACATAAAAATCAATTTTAAATTCGAGTTATTCAAAAACATAAATTATTGTTCAAAAATATTTATTTATACAAAATACCACAACATTTATCTTTTTCAAAGGCTAACTGAATAAGTAATTAAAATCTGGATAATTTTTGAAATCTCGACCGTATAAAGCTAGAAATTTTATGTTAAAAATTCCATTTGAAATTTCGAAAAAAAATGCATCGTGCAGTTAAAAATTATTTACCATAAGTTTTAGCAATTGTTTGAGTATAATAAAAAATTCAAATTTTATTATATAGCTTCTTTGGTATCTTTTAATATATTTCGAAGATTTCATACAATTCAGTTGAAAACTGAATGCTAAGATAAAAAAATATACTAAAAAAATTGATGAATATACAATTACAATAAATTCTTACATAGAAGCAAAACTGAGAAGCTAAAGCGTAGGAATGAAAAATTTTGAATATATCTGAAGTAGTTTTCGAAAAATTTATTTTAAAGTTCAGAAAATTTGTGTGCGTTATGTTATACTTAATATTAATTAAATGGTTAAAATAATATATTAATATTGGTCATGTAATCGTTTGATGACACATTCATATACTAATAAAAATTATCATGGTCATTGATGCGAATGTCAAGAATTTTATGTAATTTTAAATTCAGACATTAAGATATTGATGTAGAAAATATAAAACGACTATCTAAAAATACATGAAAAATGAAGTCTGCTATAAAATGATCTTGGCAAACAAAATCCGGCATTTTCACTTACTATGGCAGAGCCGACTTAGTCGGGAGCGATCTGGAAAACAGTGAGAGAACCGCGGTTTTGATGGATGCCACTCTATAACTTTTAAAGTTCACAGGAAAAATTATATATATATATATATATATATATATATATATATATATATATATATATATCCAATACATTGTTGTGTTTGATAATATTTAATGTAACCAACCCTACTTTAGATTGATTTGTACAACTTTTTCTTAACCGTATTCCTTTTAAAATTAATTCGTGCAGCCGAAATACACCTTTTGCACCATTAAAAATTTATGTAAACTATAACGGTTAATTTTAATTTATGCAACTTGTGAAATGTTTATAATTAATCATTTCCGTCTAAACAGTTTACATGAAAAAAAAGTTTGCACTCCCTCATTCATTAGGGATTTATAAAAGATTCTAACATTAAATATTATTTTTCACCGAATAGGATCGAGTGGTAGTGTATAGTGCTTCCACACCACAGGTCTGGGGCTCTATTAACGGGCTGCGCAAGGGCGACTCTGCCTTTCAAACCCTCTACATTGGGTGGATAAATGAGTACCAAGCTTGCTTCGGGTCTTAAACACTGAAGGTCTCTCTTCAGACAGACCACCAAATTTGGACATCTGTTCATGCACCTCAGCGTCAAATGGTCACGTGTATTATGATGGGCACAGTAGTTACTGGCCCTCATGGATTGTTGTGCACCTGAGTTTGAGTCTTATGTTTGAGGATTACCTAACTTTAGGGAGACCCCTTAGATAAACATGTATTTCCACTCATTTGCAAGTAAACATTTTTCTTTCAATTACATTTATTTCAGAAGAAGTTTGATTTTTCAAATGTACTTGCTTAATAACATGTATATTTGTGTATTATATTAAAAATTTGATCAATCCAAAATTACATGTTTTTAGCTCCTCTAAAAGCTTTTAGGATTTTACAACTGATCTTACAATCCATATACGTTTTATAGTAGTATATTTAAAAATGATAAAGATATTTTTACGACTGTGTGAGCTGTTATTCCTCGTTTATAAATATAAAAAATTGCATTCAGCTACAGTTTTTAAAATGTACAGAAATAAGTGGAGAAATAGGATACTTACATATTATGAATATTTTTGACTGCAGTAAGATATATTTATATTTCAGTTTCTTTACAATTTGAATAGAAGTTGTAAGCCATTTTGCGAATAGTTTGATATTGAGTATAAATCCATAGGTTGTTTAATATTGTAAAGTGTTTTTTTTTATACCAGAACAGATTAAAATAAGGCTTATTTGCAGTTATATGATCAGCTTCAGTGATATTTAAATTTTCAAAAATAGTCTACACGTACCAAAACATTCTTTCACAACAACACACCACATCTCATACTAAATCTTCCCTACAGCAGGAGATATTTGTGTATACTGAAAAATTTAATACAGGATACATTTCCAAGTGTTAGATTTGTTTTTAAAATTTGGTATGAATACATTGTGGAACTGTCGGTTAACTTCACTGAACAAAATATTTTTAAGTGTTCTGCTTTGAAAGACAAAATTAATTAGGGAGAATTTTTCTCACAAAAGAATTTGTAATGACTGATTTGTGTGAAAATGTAGTTATCAATTTGTGATATTTTTTCTTGTAATAAAAGAAACAGAAAGATAAGAAATTTAACTTGAGCAGAAAATGTTTAGAAATACTGTCATGCGCATTTAAAGAAGCATATCCCCCATTAAAATTAAAAAATCTTTGACTGAATGTGTGTTACGTCCTTCACAAATGCGAATGTAGAAAATATATTTTTATTTAATACAAGGAGTTCGAAAACGAGAGCACTAGGAATGAAAATTTAAATATTTTCCGAAAAATATACAGTTAACATAAAAATATCTTTTATATGATTTAAATTTAAATAAATTAAAAGTATATTGAAATAATTTTTATGTTAATCTAAATTAAAAATATAATTGAAATTAATAAGATCTGTTTTATTTCATAAATATGCACCATTTATTGCCTTAATGTTTAAAAAATAAGATAGGGCCTTTACTCTTTTTACCTCATAACTTTTTTTAAAAACAGGAAAGTGAGCGCGTTTTCTTACTCTCATATTCAAAAATGAATACAGGATGCTTTTTTCTGGTTCAAATCGCAATACCAAAATATTTTTTTTTAATTTTTAAAAAATGACAGAAAAATAAATTTTGTTTGAAGAAAATATAACTATTTTTCAACTTTTAACACGCCATTTATTTCATGTTTTTTTTTTACCCTGCATTTTGTTTTAAGGTATCCGTACACCTTCAAAACGTCATTTTCGTCAAATTTTTCGATTTTTTAATTTAAATGTTATTTGAAAATAGGAACTTTTTTCTTTAAAATGGTGTTTACATTTTGTTTCTATCTTATTTAGAACTTAAGTTATGGGGATTTGAGTTTCATTCGATAGCACCTTTTTGAACCCGGAAGTACAAGTCTGCATTGCGAAGTAGAAAAAATGTATGTTGACATTTTTATTTTTCAAAGTATCGTTTAAATATGCAATAGTAAGAAATTTAAACTTTTTAAAATATGAATTTGAGTTTTCAGAATTATCAAGAATATAATCAAAATATAATTTATTTATATTTTTATCTAGAATCTGGCAAGAAAATAGAGTGCTTTACTGTTTGTTTACATTTGCTTATGATTACGTATCTCTTTATAAGCTTTTGTTTAATCCTTTTTTATAGCAGAAAATTTAATTTTTGTCATTTAAAATGGGTAATGCTAAACGTAGAGTTAGTGGAAAGAGAAAACGCCACTTTCTAGTAAATGGATCTACCATTAAACATTCAAAAAATAGCAGCGCAACATCTACCAATGCCAGTTCTTCAAAAATTAAATACCTGCTGCCTTTGATGAAGAAATAGAAGAATATCAACGTAACCCACTTACTGGTAACATAATAATTGATATGGAAGTCCTTTTAAATTTGTTTCTACAACTTTGCTGCCCAGGATGTTTCGAAGAAGGTATCCTGCTTTCTGAGGATTCCACATATAGTTTGTGCTCAAATTTTGTTATCAGGTGTAAACATTGTGACTTTTATTCAGGGTTTTCTAGTTCAAAGAAAACTTTAAACTTTCCTGAAGTAAATACAAGATTTGTGTATTGTATGAGACAAATTGGGAAATGTTTTTCTGCTGGGTTTAAATTATGTGGTACGTTAAATTTACCCAGGCTCAGTAAAAAAAAAAAAAACTGCGTACACTATTCATGAGAAAAACTCATGTTAGTGAACTATCAATGCAAAAAGCAGCTTCTGAACTGTTAGTGCTACATCCTACTAAAAATAAAATTGTTGAATGTGGCATTTCAGTTGATGGAACGTGACAGCGTAGAGGTTACTTTTCCATGAATGGGTGTTTCGCAGCTTTGTCATTTGACACTGGTAAAGTAGTAGACATTGAAATAATGTCGTCATATTGTCCCACCTGCAGAAAGATTTCTAAAATGCCTAGAAGCATTGAGTCGGAAACTTTTGCAGCAGATCACGTGTGCCATAGCAATTTTCAAGGTTCTGCGTAAAAAATGGAAGTTGTTGGTGCTACGAGAATCTTCCAACGTTCTATTGCCAAACGAGGCCTTAAATATGCACATTATTATGGTGACGGGGACTCTAAGGGCTTTAACATTGTCAAAGATACTTATGGGAAGGATAACGTCACAAAATATGAATGCATTGTTCATGTTCAAAAGAGAGTAGGTGCGAGATTGTGCAAACTAAAGTCTAAAAATAAAAATCTGTCTGGTAAAGGCAAATTCACCGACTCTTTTATTGACCGATTGCAAAACTATTATGGGATTACTGTTCGTAGCAATGTTGGAAACCTATCCGGTCTTCAGCAAAATGTTATTGCGGCTTTGTTTCATTGCTCTTCAAGTGTCGAGAAACCGATGCATGGGCAGTGTCCCATCGGAAAAGATAGTTGGTGCTACTACCAGCGAGCACTGTCTTGTTGCAAAAAGCCAAATGAAAAATATAAAGGCTTATCAAATGAAGTACTAAACACGATTAAGCCTACATATTTAGAGTTGTGTACCAAAGAACTGCTTACTAAATGCCTGCATGGCAAAACACAAAATTCAAACGAGTGTTTAAATGGCGTTATATGGCAGAGAGTACCCAAAAAAGTTTTCTTGTGCCTCAAAATTTTAAAATCTGGTGCATTGGATGCTGTGATCCAATTTAATGATGGATACAAGGGTTGTGTTGAAATTTTTAAAAAACTTAATATAACTCCTGGTTATTTTACTTTAAAAGCATACAAACATCTTGACATCAATAGAATTAACGACGCAGAACGACATTCAACATCAAATGTAAAGCAGCGTAGAAAAATTTTAAGAGCTACAAGGAAAAAAAATCAATGTTTTAGAGAGTAAAGAAGGTGTTATTTATAAATCAGGAGCATTTTAAGTATATCAAATTGTGTTTAATATTAAAATTTGCAGTTCAAAGTTTATTTCTGATTTATCTCAAAATGAATTTGTTTAACCTATTGACATCTGACAACGTAAATATCAGAAAAAGTTGTGAACCAAATTAGTTCAAATTTTATAAATATATTTGTTTTATAGATTTAAAGAACCCTTACTACTTTCATAATTATATAGTTGATATGTGTTTAGTAACTAAGGTATATATCATGCTCGTAATAATTTTTTAAGGATTTTTCAATGTTCTTTTACTCGAAACTTGATAAAAATTGTAATAAATTGATTATCATCAGGAAAATAGTACCAGCCCTAAAAAATGTTATATTGATCATCATCAAATTTACAGAAAAGGAATATTTTTGTTTACATTTGAGTTATGTGCGTTATTCTAATAATCAATTTAATTACTATTTACACTATGCTTTACTCATTAAAATTTTTTTATGTACTACAAGTAACATATTAAATGTATTTTTCATAGTTTTAAGTTATATTTCATCAGTAAAAAATATTTTAATAGCAAATTTTACAGTTTTTAAAAAAATTTTCTTCGAAGGTGTACGGATACCTTAATTTTACTGTGACCGAATGTATGGGGAAAACGACAGAGTAGAACTACGGTTTTCATACAAGATTTTCCAAGGCAACTTAACTGCTAGCTGTAAACGATTGATCTCTTGGTTCTTACTTGACAAAGGAACAAAACTAGGTCATAAAATTGTCCCCGTTCGACCTCCCAAGTTCTAAATGGGGGAAAGAATTGAAGTCTGTTGCATTTTTGAAGGGAATAGCAAAATAAGAGTAAAACGTTTTCGGAATAACTTTTCAGGAGGAAGGTATCCACTTAGAGGGTTAATATTTAAAGCGAGAAATCTTTAAAATGTTTTAACCCGGGAGCAGAAGTGCACTCCTCTCTAACGGTTATGGTCGCGTGATGTGACTAACTCCCCCAATCTTTTTTTTTTATAATTATTTTGATATACACGATAAAAATCACAATTCCAGTGAATAACTTAATTAAGAGAAAATATACTTACCTACGTTCAAGGACTTTTCAATTTTTATTGGATTTTTTGAGAAAAAATCCAATAAAACAAATGAAAATGTTCCAAATCTGCGTTCCCATTATAAAGGAAATAAAGCATGTTCATTGAAAATATTTTTGAACTAAAGTGGTCGCGCTAGGAACTCGATCAAAACTAGTAACTTGATTGTAAAAAAAAAGTTTGCAACTCTCCAAAAAAAAGAGGGCGAAATGTGATAAATTCATTTTAGTTCTCATTAAGACTGTCATATTGGAGGATACTCTGTCAAGGTCATTGGTAACAAATAAACAGTTTTCCCAGAATAAACGATTTCGTGAACATTACAGATGACTCAGCGCATCGCGCGACCGATCCCGAATAATCTATCAAAGTACTCAATATATATATATATATATATATATATATATATATATATATATATATATATATATGATTTTTAAGACAGAATCAGATTAAAGTTTAAAAAAGGATATCTTTATTCAATCGTTTCGACATCTCTTCTCTCTGAGAGCAGGGAGGAAAAAGCACGCCAGGGTGGTGGTTTGAAGTGGATAACACTTGAAAAACATATGGTAAGTATCGTTGCTTTGAAGATGGTGCTTGCAAGTTAATGCTGACATATGTTGACTATTAAATCTAACGATCTGGAATTAGACATGTTTATAAGCTAGGCCATATGTTCGGAAGAAAAAATGGGTGATTAGTTTGATACTTGAAGATGTTAGCTGAGAAAGATGAGTCAAGTGCTAGATAGGGAATTTAATTTTTAATCTAATTTAATTATCCTTACATTTGCCCCCCAATTTTAAAAGGGAGTCATGGCGTGGTTTTTTCTCTTTTTGCAAACTTAATTGATTTTCAACAAACACAAAACAATACATAGTTACATAGAAAGACATCTTACACACAGTAGAAATATTTATGCAATAGGAATACTATAAACGAAACTATAACAACAAACACAGTAATGACAATTAATTGATAAAAATGAATTTCCATACATATAATTGAAGATTGGCTTGTTTAAATCTATTCGACATCTAGAATAAGAGCTCGCGTTTCCTCCTATTCCTTCATAATAATATATTCGTATTATGGATGGTAGATATTTTCAAAAAAATTATGTTGGAAAATAATATATCAAACAATAAGATAGTAATCATAAAAATACATGAAATCATACAAAAGTTAAAATTATAATTTTGTATAAAAATCTACTCTGGTGCCATCGTAGTAATACCTTATATTGTTACACACATTTTGCATATATGAAATACATTTTTAATAAGATAAAAAAATATAGACACTAATAAAATGAAAGTATTAATAATATGAAAACGGTGTATAACACACAGTGGACTCACAATATTCATTGTAACTTAATTTCGCATGCAGTATTTTGAATCTTTCCGTAACCTTCTAAAATACGTTTCATAGACAAAAATTCTTGAGTTTCTCTTGCATCACACATTCACTAATAAAACTGTATCACCTTACTTAATTTTGAACACATCTCTGAGAAATCTGCGTCATCAACTCACAGATGTTTAGGGATGCTGATAAGAAACAATGAGAGGTGTACATATCAAACTAAACAAGTTTGTCCTCTTAATGTTTCGAGACATATACAAAATTATAATTATTGTATTCTCCATTATCCACTGTATAATATCCAAAATTAGACTTCAAGTTATTAAGTTAATTTTAATTTTAGATAAGGAAAATTTTAAGAAATAGTGAATCCTGATATATGGCCGGTATATCAAAACACACAATTTCAAAATGAAAAAAAAAATTAATGACGTGTAATAAGATTACTGCTGAATAAAATAATTAACAAAACAATTAAATTCAGTGGAGAAAAGAAAATGCAACGTGACTTTACTTGTGCTTCTTATTAAAATCAATATCTCTAGTATTAGTTCTCTCATTAGTCATTTTTCTAAAAACTTAATTTATATCTTTCACTTTAAAACACCAATTTCTATCATAACTCTTAACTCATTCGACATCTTAAGATAAATTATGAGAAGTATTTTAAAATTTCTCAAATTTTTGTATGACTAAACCTATATACTTTGTTTTCTCAATTAAAATATAAAGAAAATATCTCATTTTTAACACAACCATGTTATAAAAAATAAATATCATATCATACCATATATTAATCTTTTTCGTAAAGTTCTGTTCAGCAAAACTCAGTTCTTCAATGTTACTAAAATTGGAAATATACAATTTAACTGACCTCCACTTTGCAACGGCAGAACTCCTTGGTGAACATTAATCCAGATGCTGTTGTCACGTTATTTCAATATTAAAATTTTATTTATTCATTAATTTTTCCCATGTTGATACTTCACTAATTCACAGTATTAACGTGCAGACTTTCCGGCGTAGATTTTTTTTCTGGTAGTGTTGGTCCTTCCATCATTGTATCACTGGAGCTAAATCCCAATACCATTAGGAGAAGAATATATTTTTTTTATTATTATTATTCTGGTGGAAGGGATTGATATCTTTCATCATGGAGTTAGGGAATTCACGCTTCCCCTTTTTTTCTTTTTCCGCCATTCGAAAGTTGGTTCATTCATGGCAAACTTGCTGGTGTCTTCAGCAACGGTAGAAATAACGTTCGGTGGTAAACACTGCATTCTTGTCAGTGTTAAGAGCGATGTTCTTTCGGGGATTACTAGCGCGTTTCTTTTTTTTCCGTATCATTTTTAATTCCGGGAACCCGACGTCTTCAGTATAGGGGTATACGGTGCAGTTGGAAGTTCCATCAAATTCTCCATTGCATTTATTACCGCAGTGGGTGCTCGTTTTTATATTAAAATTATTTTATAAAAAATATTAGTTTTTTACGTTAACATTTGAAATTTAATGGCAAATAAGATCCTGCCGGCTTTAATTCTGTCATGATTTTTAAGACAGAATCAGATTAAAGTTAAAAAAAGGAGATCTTTATTCAATCGTTTCGACATCTCTTCTTTCTGAGAGCAGGGAGGAAAAAGCACGCCATGGTGGTGGTTTTAAGTGGATAGCACTTGAAAAACATATGGTAAGTATCGCTGCTTTGAAAATGGTGCTTGCAAGTTAATGCTGACATATGTTGACTATTAAATCTAACGATCTGGAATTAGACATGTTTATTGGCTAGGCCATATGTTTGGAAGAAATAAATGGGTGATTAGTTTGATACTTCAAGATGTGAACTGAGAAAGATGAATCAAGTGCTAGATAGGGAATTTAATTTTTAATCTAATTTAATTATCCTTACATATATATATACTTATCTATATATCATATAACTCATTCACATGGAAAAAAGCAACAGAAAAATATTAGTTACAACTTTCCTAAAAGTAAAACAGATGGAGTGAAACATACCAGTAAGTTTGAAGATCAAATATATGATAGTCAAAAGTTGTATTTTAGGGGTTAAAAGAAACGTAATAAAAAATTTCCCATCGTGTTAGTACAGTAAAGCAAACAAAATGTCTTTTTTTATTTGGTTATAGGATCAAAGACGGCTAATGAGCGTTTAAAGTGGAATCTTTTATTTTTGATGATCTCCAGATGATATATATAAATAATATCAGTGTAAATGTGCATTTTTGATTATGTCAGTAAGCATTTGAGTTTTTTCATTCCAAAAAATATTTTTAAACCTTTTATTTTCAATATGCTCACGCCCCCCTCGCAAGGATACTGCGCCCCCAGGAGCGTGCCCCACAATTTGAGAAGCACTGACTTAAACCTCAGTTTCAATTTAAAAGTTCAAAAATAATAATTTAAATAAATTGTCAATCATATGCATTTTATTCTGAAATTTCTGAATTCCAAAAGCCCAACTCAAATATTAAAAGAGAAATACATTCTATATATAAAACTTTTTTAAATAAATTTAACCTTTACGAAATAGCTACAGTATAAAATTCCTATTTTAATAATTTATGTGTAACAACGCACAAAATAACAGAAGTATTTATATCATTTTAGAATATTAATTTTAATATGAAACCATAAAAAATACAACGTAATATCATATTCCCACATTGCATCACTCCGTGAATTTGTAAATTCTTTGCAGAACCTTTTTCCGTTTCAGATTTTCAGAAAATATTGGCATAACTTGTAACATAAAACTTGTTATGGAATAATTCAGTAACTATGAGTGTCTTCTTACATTTTTCGCATTCAATAAGAAATGAAAATATAAGCCGCAAGGGTTTCTAATAAATATATATAATAAACAAGAATTTATTACTTTTCCATCTTAGTTCGTGATGTTATTTTAACATTAACAAACACAACAATCGTAATCATTTGATGACATTTGATCATTAAATCAATTCTATTATAAAAGAATGAAATAGAAACTTCACTTTTACGAGCTTTCATTTTTCTAATTAATGTATTGAACATAATCTATAAACATAGTTATATATGTGTGTATAAGAATTTTGTGTATTTTATATTCAGTGTGTTTTAGAACGAAGTATGCAGTTTCAATGCAATATAAATCAAGAACAACGTAAAATATTACATGCCACCCATAACAGAATGTATGGAACTATTTTAGGTTTTGTTATGGACAATCATAGATTTTCCTATGCATTTTGGTCGTTGATTGTAAACAATATAGGGATGTGAAAAAATCCTGTTATAAAAGGAATTTTTAGTACATAATAGACGGTAACCCACTGAATCTTCTTCGGATTTTACTAAACAAGCTTCTTTCTCACAAATATGACCTAATATATTACTTTCTCTCAACGACATACCGTATACTTGCAAAGGTAAGCCGATCCGTGTATTTACGTGTATTCCCATTATTGATACTACGACAATTCTCACCAATATGACTTGAAATGAATAAAAAATCTTTATGTTGAACTTTTTTCTCGAATTTTAGATCCAATTGAGAAAAAATTCATAGTGGCTGGACATTACATCATATATTGTGTTAAGCATAGCAGCGAACAAAAATAACCACCATTCACAAGGAAATATAATCAGGTTTAAGTGCGGTAATTATTGCGGAATAAATTAACCCTCTAACTGGACACCTTCCTCTTGAAAAGTTATTCCGAAAGCGTTTAACTCTTATTTTGCGATTCCTTTCAAAAATGCAACAGACCTTTTTCCTTTCCCCCTTTTAGAACTTGGGAGGTCGAACGAGGAAAATTTTACGACCCAGTTCGGTCGCTTTGAAAAGTAAGAACCAAGAGATCAATTGTTTACAGCTAGCTGTTAAGTTGCCTTGGGCAATCTTCTTTGAAAGCGTAGATATCCTCTCTTGATCAATCCTCTTTGAAAAAGATACGGTGTTTCTTTCTCCTATATGTTCAGTCACAGTAAAATTAAAATCGAAAAGAAAAGTAAAAAAAGAGGGAAAAATGAAATAAATAGTATGTTAGAAGTTGAAAAATAATTATATTTTCTTCAAAGAAAATTTATTTTTCTGTCATTTTTTAAACATTAAAAAAAACATATATATATATATATTTGGTATTGCGATTTGAACCAGAAAAAAGCATCCTGTATTCATTTTTGAATATGAGAGTAAGAAAACGCGCTCACTTTCCTCTTTTTTAAAAAAGTAATGAGGTAAAAAGAGCAAAGGACCTATCTCATTTTTAAGCAATAACACAATAAATATTACATACAATGATTATATTTATGAAATAAAACCGATCTTTCTCTATTCAGTTATTCTTTTAATTTAAAATAGCATAAAAAAGGATTTCAATAATTTTAGTTTATTTTAAATAAAATCATATAAAAGATATTTTTATGTTAAATGAATATTTTTCGGAAAAAATTTAAATTTTCCTTCCTAGTGTTCTCCTATTCGAACTTCTTGTATTAAATAAAAATTCCTTTTCTACATCGGCATTTGTGATGGACATAACACACATTCAGTCAATAATTTTTAATTTTAATGGGAGATATACTTCTTCAAATGCGCATGACAGTACTTCTAACCTTTTTCTACTCAAGTTAAATTTCTTATCTTTCTGTTTCTTTTATTAAAAGGAAAAATGTCACACATCGATAACTACATTTTCACACAATTCAGTCATTAGAAATTCTATTAAGAGAAAAGTTCTCCCTAATTAATCTTGTCTTTCAAAACAGTACACTTAAAACAATTTTGTTCAGTGAAGTTAACCGACAGTTCCACAATGTATTCATACCAAATTTTAAAAACAAATTTAACGCTTGGAAATGTATCCTGTATTAACTTTTTCAGTATACACAAATATTTCCTGCTGTAGGGAGATATAGTATGAGATGTGGTGTACGGTTGTGAAAGAATGTTTTCGTACGTGTAGACTATTTTTGAAAATTTAAATATCACTGAAGCTGATCATATAACTGCAAATGAGCCTTATTTTAATGTGTGCTGCTATCAAAGTAAAACACTTTACAATATTAAACAGCCTATGGGTTTATACTCAATATCAAACTATTCGCAAAATGGCTTACAACTTCTATTCAAATTGTAAAGAAACTGAAATAGAAATATATCTTACTGCAGTAAAAAATATTCATAATATGTAAGTATCCTGTTGCTCCACTTATTTCTGTACATTTTAAAAACTGTAGCTGAATGCAATTTTTTATATTTATGAACGAGGCATAACAGCTCACACAGTCGTAAAAATGTACTTATCACTTTTAAATATACTACTATAAAACGTATATGGATTGTAAGATCAGTTGTAAAATCCTAAAAGCTTTTAAAAGGGGCTAAAAACATGTAATTTTGAACTGATGAAATTTTTAATATAATACACACACACACAAATATACATGTTATTAAGCAAATACATTTGAAAAATCAAACTTCCTTCTGAAATAAACGTAATTGAAAGAAAAATGTTTAATTGAAAATGAGTGGAAATACATGTTTATCTAAAGGGTATCCCCAAAGTGAGGTTATCCTCAAACTTAAGACTCAAACTCAGAAGCACAACAATCCATGAGGGCCAGGAACTACTGTGCCCATCATAATACACGTGAACATTGGACGCTGAGGTGCATAAACAGATGTCCCGATTTGGTGGTGTGTCTGAAGACAGACCTTCAGTGTTTAAGACCCGAAGCAAGCTTGATATTCATTTATCGGCCCAATGTAGCGGGGATGAAAGGCAGAGTCGACCTTGCGCAGCCCGTTAATAGAATCACAGACCTGTGGTGTGGAAGCACTATACACTTTCACTCAATCCTATTCGGTGAAAAATAAAATTTAATATTAGAATCTTATATAAATCCCTAATGAATGAGAGAGTCCAAACTTTTTTTTTTCATGTAAACTGTTTAGACGGAAATGGTTAATTATGAACATTTCACAAGTTGCATAAATTAAAATTAACCGTTATAGTTAACATAAATTTTTAAGGGTACAAAAGGTGTATTTCGGCTGAACGAATTAATTTTAAAAGGAATACGGTTACGAAAAAAGTAGTACAAATCTATCTAAAGTAGGGTTGGTTACCTAAATATTGTCAAACACAACAATGTATTGGAAGCCAATTCCACAATTCATTGTTATAAAAATGTATGGAAAATTACAAGATTTATTTTTGCATTTGTAATTTATATATATATATATAATTTTTTCCTGGGAGCTTTAAAAGCTAGAGCGGCATCCATCAAAAACCGCGGTTCTCTCTCTGTTTTTCCAGATCGCCCCTGACTAAGCCGACTCTGCCATAGTAAGTGAAAATGCCGGATTTGTTTGTCAAGATCATTTTATAGCAGACTGCATTTTTCATGTATTTTAGATATGGTCGTTTTATATTTTCTACATCAATATCTTAATGTCTGAATTTAAAATTACATAAAATTCTTGACATTCGCATCAATGACCATGATAATTTTTATTAGTATATGAATGTGTCATCAAACGATTACATGCCTAATATTAACACATTATTTTAACCATTTAATTGATATCAAGTATAACATAACGCACACAAATTTTCTAAACTTTAAAATAAATATTTCGAAAACTATTTCAGATATACTCAAATTTTTTTATTCCTACGCTTTAGCTTCTCAGTTTTGCTTCTCTATGTAAGAATTTATTGTAAGTGTATATTCATCAATTTTTTTAGTATAATTTTTGCTCTTAGCATGCGGTTTTCAACCGAATTGTATGAAATCTTCGAAATATATTAAATGAATGACTGAATATTAACGTCGCACTGTTCAGCTAGACGAGGGCTTTTGGCGACGGACCACGTAATTTTGAACCATGGTCAAGTGACGTGGACGACACTTGAGCTCTGGCACCCTCCTTTCCTAACTACCCCACCACACCAACGGGAGGACGTTTCAGCTCTTGAAAGATTTAACGTGCATCTCTGCCCTACACGGCGGGTCTTTAGTGGTACTGGGCTCGAACTCGTGACAAAGCAAGCCACGTTCCGATACCTATACCACTCGTCTACCGCGGCCGAAATATATTAAAAGATACCAAAGAAGCTATATAATAAAATTTGAAATTTTTATTATACTTAAACAATTGCTAAAACTTCTGGTAAATAATTTTTAACTGCGCGATGCATTTTTTTTTCGAAATTTCAAATGGAATTTCTAACATAAAATTTCTAGCTTTATATAAGGTCGAGATTCCAAAACATATCCAGATTTTAATTACTTATTCAGTTAGCCTTTAAAAAAGATAAATGTTGAGGTATTTTGTATAAATAGATATTTTTGAACAATATATAATTCGAATGTTTTTCAGTAGCTCGAATTTAAAATTGATTTTTATGTTTATTTATATGCATATAAATGTCTACTGTAAATGTTTCCGTATATTTTTGATTACCATTTATTCAAACATTCCAGTTATAAAGAAAATGTGTGAAAATCTTCATTCATGTTGTCTTTGATGTAAACTGAAGTTCAAGCACTTAAAATTCAAATATAATTCGGTGTATTTTAAACAATATATAACCAGGCACTGTACTTAAACTTACTTGAACATTTAGGCTTTGAAAAAAAAAAAAAAAACTAATAAATCTTAATTAGTTTTTTTTCGTTATTATTTTATCAAAGTGTAAGAAAATGTTTCAAATGATTTGAAGAAGTTTAAATTTATTCATTTTTAGTGGTTGGAAAATTGAAAAGGTTCCAAATTTTAAAGAGTTTGATGTTTTATTAATTTTTTCGGTATCTTATAATAAAATAATCATGTTTCAAAAACTGAAAGCTTTGAATAAGAAAAATGAAGCGAAATAATATACTTAAAAAAAGATAATTTGTCTAACTATATAAAATAGCAGATTGCCCTGACACGCCCCAACTTGTTACAGTTTGAAATTAATATGAAACCAAAATGGAATTGTAACATATTTTACTTATGCGTTGGGAATTTTTGAAACTTTTAAAATACAAGCTAGCAAACTCTTCTTGGGTTGTAAAGAAATTTCTCCCCGATTTTTTACGATTGGGGGTGGGGGAGTCAAAACACGGTGTTCCCTGCGAGCCATAAAACTCCTGCTGTGTTGCTTCCTCCGTCCCTCATTATCTTTCAAGATGTTAAACCTTAAAAGGGGGAAATGATTTCAGAAAAGTGCGGCTAATCCGCTTTTGAAAACGTTACTTGAAGGCAGAAAAATCCGTGCAGTCCATTTTCGAAGCCTCTCTAGTAGGGCGGAAAAATCCGTTCTGTCCAATTGGAGGGTTAAGTATTATATAATGGATTAATATAATATTTATTTATTAATGATACATAATGATTGGAAGGTGCACTGAGCGTTAGCTGTCACAATGTTTTGTATAAGATCTGTAAATTTCTGAAAAGTCTCTTCAAATATTTACCAAATTTTGAAACCAAAATTTCCTATTTGTTAAACCTTTAAGTTCAATGTGTGTGAATGAAAGTTTTTTTTCCCATTCAATTAATATTTTTACACATGATATCTTTCATTGCATTTTATTGAAAAATAAACGGCCCTGTAACTATGTGCCGATTAATAAATTAATAGTATTATATTATTCCATACTCTTGGGGAAACTTAATTACCATGCTTCAATTGCAATAGATGTAGTATAAAAAATGTAAAAATGGTTTTAATAGACAAATCCTTACATACGAATAAATACATAATATAAGAATTCATGAATATTTTATTTTCCTGGGAGATTTTAAAGAATGTTTTAATAAATCTTTTATTCCGACTGCTAGCCTGATGAGTACACTTTTTACACTATTCTTTTCGGTTAATAGTTCATGCTTTATTTTTAAATATCTCTCAAAACCTGTAGGATTATAATAACTGTAACTAAAATTTTGCCCCCTATTGGTACTTGGAAATTTCCCCAATATAAGCTTCGATTCAAAGAAGTAATATTTCTATTGATGGATCATGAATTTTTCTCCAGTTTTAGGGCAATGGAAAAAAACAGCCCTGAAACTAGCTGGATAATACTATTATATTGTGCTTTACACAGCACACACATCCATCAAAAATAATCATCAAACACCAATGAAAATAAATGGATTTAAAGGGCGATAATTAGTGTGCAATGAATTATAAACTGTATAAATATATAAAAATTAATATAACATTATCTTATTAATGTTGCATTAATATAGGATGGTGCACTGAGAGAGAAAGGTATATCCTAACATTTTGTACAATGTCTGTGAATTTTTGAAGTAGTCTTTGGGCATACAAATATAAGAAAGAAAAGTGAATTCGAAAAAGGTCTCTAAGCTAATGCGCCCGTTATTAAGGGATTATTGCATGGCGCGAAATAATGTATTGTATTGTTTTGCTTTTGTATTTATTATTACGATGTGCAAACAAAAAATTTCCTTTATAGAAAAAAAGTTTATTTTTTATATCTGTAGAAGAAAATATCTGAAAAAAAAATTTCATTGCGATTAAATTATAAGGTATTGGATATTAATTTTTAAGCTGCTAAGTTATATGATATACATTTATTACGACAATGAAATGCGTTAAAGGGAAAAAAATAAACTCTTTTTTTTAACTAATTATTAGGAGTTAAATTTTAAGACTTAAGCTATTGTTGTTGAAATTAAACTGTTTTCTTAACATTATCTTGCAAAATAATGCAAAAACATATAAAACAATGTTTCTAAAAAATTCTTTGCAAGTTAGGGAATGTAACGATGTTTGCTGAGTAAAAAAAATTCGAAACAATGCCTACTCGAGTAAAAAATATCCATTACATAATTTTGAACTTCACAACTACCCAAACGCACTCCTTTTTTAATTATATTTCAAAACAAACAATCATCAATTGCAGAATTGTCTTCTTATTAGGCTCCAGTAAGACAAACCAACCCTAGCTTTTCTTCAGTATTCCTTGAGGGCTTAATTAAGGTTTTATGAAAACTAAAATGACGTGTTTTCCTTTTCTCAATACAGTTCCATATTATTTATTGGTGAGTTATAAGAATCTGAAATATAAACAAAGCAATTTTTGTTGATTATGAATCCGACAAATCTTTGTCGTCTTTACAAACATCTCTGCTTTTAATACTGAGCTCTGGCAGAAAAGTAATTATAAAATGATTTTTTCTTTCTGTATGCTTATGCCCTTCTTTTATTCGACAACTTTTACTATAATTATATTAAGGAGGCATATTTTCTGTTTTCTAAAACAATCATTTAGGTGATGAATGAGTTATTTCTGTCACTGTAAATCCAATTAACTCTTATTAATGATGTGAAGAGGAGAAGGAAATGTAGTGAAAGGTAGATCAAGACAGGATAAAATAAACAAGTTCAATTGTCATTGGTTCCATTTCTTTTTTAAAAATGCTTGTTTTTATTTTTATATTCACCTTGTTAATCAATCTGAATTCCAAGATTGGAAAAAGAAAGATATATTTTCCATAAAAATATCCTTTAGTCTTCTACAGAAAATGTTTGAGATTAGTAAAGTAATAAAAAAATTATTAACATGAAGCATGATTATTTATGTTACACAAATATATTTAAATATTAGTTATGAAGCTTCAACTCATAATTAAAAAAAGAGTTAATTGTCCAATTATTCTTCTTAATATGAGTTGATCTACAAAGCAATTACTTTGCATATCTTTTAAATAAAGTCTATAATTACATATAGGTTACGAATTTGTGTGAGTTGCTTATCTTTGATCAAAATACGTTTAGTGTCTTATTTTTTAAACTTTTCTTTAAACTAATTTTTGAAAAAGAATAACAGTTTTTACTTTAATTATACCAATATGATTAGTATCATATATATTTTGCAGTACAATTTATATTTAATTTATGGCAAAAGCTGATTTACAGTTGTAATCTGAAGAAAACAAAGGGAAAAAAATGTGTAGTAACTGTCTTAAGGTGCCAGACTACTTGCGACAGCTTTTTTCTTGAAAAAAATTGAGATATGGGGATTTTTTGTGATTTTTAGATTTATCTAGTATATTTTAAGGAAAAAATTCTAAAATTAAAAACAGAAAAGAAATTATTATTATTAAAATTTTAAAAAACTGGTAAAAATGTACAAACAAAATTGCATAAACGGGCCCGCTCTCTACAAAAATTTTATGAACAAATTATCAATTTTTCAATTTTGATGTGTTACTCTAGTATTGATGTTTGAAATGACCTTCAGGATAAGAGATATTTTAAATTTACAAAAACTAGAGCACTTTATATTAGTGATTATATGAAATTGTTTAAAGAAACAGTGATTATATTCACATAAAGGACTGTATATTTAGAAATAAAACAGTGATAGAAAAATCTGAAGGTCAAAACCCTTCTACTGTTATACATAACAGACACAAAAAAATTTAGTACATTATTTTAAAAATTTAGCAATCACTGTCCCCGTTTCTGCTTTTTCGAGTAAAACGCAATTTAAAGTGTGACATCTTGTGTAAAGTTATGGCATGTGCTTTTACTAAAACACTTGTAGATTTTGTTCTAGTAAATGGAAAATAAAAACTTACTATTTTTATTAAACTATTAAGATGACCTATAAAACAGAATCATAAAAAAAATTGTCAATTTCTGAAAAAAATTCACAATTTTAGGGTATTTGAATACCTTAATAAACATAAATAAGCAGTAAATGTTCAATATACACTCATGGACAAAAACATTTGCGCACCAAGAAGGAGTTGTGGAAATGAAACTAAATTTTGCATACGTTATGAATACTTTGATATAAGTAAATGATTAGAAAAGCAAAGAAAAAGGCCAAATAACAGGGCTTTAATACCCTTTTGAACCCTCTCTATCGCGAATACATGTTTTAATACGATCCAGCTTTGAGGCATACAAGTTCATTAAAATATATTGAGATATTTCGTTCCATATTTACTGTAACCTTGACTCTAGTACATTCAAACTTGTAGAAAGCCCAAATCGAAATCCAAAATGATCCCAGGTATGCTTGAATGGAGACAAATCTGGGGATCAGGTAGGCCAATGAAGGGTAGTAACAGTTTTAAGACAGTCTTAAGACACACTTGCGTGTGAGGCCGATTATTGTCGTGCTGAAAAATGGCTTCTGGGAGCCATTGTATGAGTGACAAGACATGTGGTAGCAGGATGTCATGGGCATACCACTAATCTGTCAGGGTGCTACAGATCAATACTAGAGGTGACAGTGTGTTGTAGCCAATGACGCTCCATACCATCACACCAGCTGTGGGAGCGTTGTGTTGCTGTAAAGCAAAGGTAGGAGTAAGGCGTTCACCACGGGGTCTGCACTCAAGGAAACGATTGTCTTCACTGCTGAGATTGAATCTGGTTTAGTCGCAAAAGACGACCTGGCTTAATCCCGCTGCAGTCCAGTTTCTTCGTGTGCTTCACCACTCCAAACGGAGGCATCGATGGATGGGCGTCAAGGGTAGCACACGTAATTGGCGCGATGATTCCAAATGTACATCAGCCTGGCGCCTTTGTATGGTTCGAGAGACACAGGGGCTCCTAGTGGAGGGGCTACCTGTGCTTGGATGGTAGCCGATGATGCAGTTGGCCATAAGCATGCATTTCTTACGATATGGTGGTTTTCTCTACGAATGGTCTGTGGAAGAGCACTTGTACTGAGCACTTGTCTTCGTTTAAAAGACATTTCTCAGACCTACTGATCCCAATAACTTCTCACAACATAATCAGAGTGGCCTAATTGACGATCTACTCACCTAGCTAACCACCCAGCTTCCATCATGCCGATGATTTTCCCCCTCTCAAACTGCGACAGATGCTCATATTGTCTTCGAAAACGGCGTTATGGCATATATACCTTAGCTGTTTCGTTGTAAACGATTCAGCACTATCAAACAAGCGTTGGTTACCTTTTTTACACTCCACGTATAACGGCGCTAATCGCCCTCTATCGACGGTACGTAATGCGCAATCACGCTACATTTCTAATCCTTTGCAAATATCCCCAACATGTAACTTCATGCCAAGTTTCGTAATGATCCCGAAATTATTTCTTGGTGTGCTCCTTTTTAGTCCCTGAGTGTATATTTCTTGGAAAAAAATTGTGTCTACTAAAAATAATAATACTATTTATCAATGGAAGTACATCTTCTTTATTACAGAAATGTCATAAATATTCGAGAAAGGGTATATCATATATTAAACAATACAAAAGAGAACATATGTTCTTCTGAACTGTGATTTCTTTTTTAGAAATTTATATTCAACACACACACACACACACTAAGTGGAAAAAGTATATTTTGATGTATCTCTTTGAAAATTAAAACATGTTTTCTTTCCGATTAGTTATGACTTTTATCATATTATAAACATATTTAAGACAAATTGAGTTTATCCGAATTCACGATATGTTTCGTAAATAATAACATACATTAAAAATAAACTTCATACATCCTGCTAACTTATTATGTGCATCCAAATATAATTGTGTACTATTTATGATAGTAACTAGTAAGACTGTATAATGTGCACTATAAAAGTAAAATAATACTGTGATTTTATTATCCAAAGATGAGTGATGAAGAGTGTTAGAATACTAACTGATATTTGATTTAAAAATTGAAACCATATTTAACGATTTGGGAAATGAAATTTATTTTCCTTCGTAGTTTTTATCGTTCAATTTATTTTTTCTCCCTGGTAGCTAACATGTTTGACATTAAACCCATTAAACGAAACACATAAAATAAATTTACTTAATTTTATAATGATATTGACATTTTGGGCACATAAATATTAAATGTTTGTAAATATATGATTGGCATAAAAATATATTTAGCTGATATCTATAAATATTAGAAGTATTTCGTTATTTTTTGCATTGGTACTGCTTAATTTTTGTCATTCTTCTTTCATCTATGTTTAAAAGAAGGCATTGGGCGAATATTTTAAATTTGTTATCTGAGTAACTATTTTATCGATATTTCTTTCATAAATTATTTTCTGTATTTAAAAAAAAACGGGAGGAAATGTTTGTTTAAATGTTTTTGTGATTAGGAAAAATACTGTAATGCTAATATTGCATATTGGTACTGGTACTTATGTTGAATATTATTTAATCAAAAGAAAAAGTATTTATGGTTTTCAGTGTTTATAGCTAAATTTATTTAAACAAAACACTTGAGCAATTTAAATTCTTCAAAATTTCTAGACCATATTTAACACCTTAATTTTCTCCCAATATCCTAAATTCTACAGGAGGTAGAAGTAAAGGGTTAAAATTTACTAGGAAACAAGAAAAATAAAATACTGATTTGAATTATATTTAAAAAAAAACAGTCGTTCGAAATGATTAATTTCAATCGATTTATTAGGTTCTAAAATGAAATAGAAAAGTTTCACAACCATTAGCAAATACAATTCAAACAAAAATTTGCAAACGTCATGAAAATGTCTATGTGCTAAGAGACAAACGATATTTTAAGGAAAACTTAAGGTATCCGACTACTTGCGACAACTTTTTTAAAAAAAAACATCAGAATATCTCTGATGTTTTTTTTAAAAAAGGGATTTTTTTTTGTACTTTTTAAGATTTGTTTAGCACATTTTAAGAAAATATGCTTAAATTAAGAAGAGAAAATAAATTATTGTAACTAAAGTGGGAAGAAATTGGTAAAAATTTACAAAAAATAACATAATCGGGGCCAATTCTGCACCAAACGTTTGTGAACAAATTTTCAGTTTTTCAATTCTGATGTGTTGCTAGGTTATTAATTTTTAAAATGACCTTCAAGGTAAGATATATTTTAATTTTTACAAACATTAGAGAACTTTATATTAGATAGTATATGAAATTGCATAAAAAAACAGAGATTATATTCACATAAAGGACTATAACTTTTATAATAAAACAGAGATTGATAAATCTGAAGGTCAAAACATTTTTACTGTTATACAGAACAACATTTTTATTGTTATACAGAACATACACAAAAATATTCAGTTAATTATTTTCGAAACTTTTTGAGCAATCACTCTCCCCGTTTGAAAATTAAAAAAAAAACACATTTCGAATGAATATGACATCTTGCTTAAAGTAATGGCATATACTTTTACTAAAACTTTGCTGGGGCCTAAGATTCGTCAACACATAAATAGCAAGGATATGCTGAAGAGTGTTTTAAGGACGAATGGGAGGAGATAAGCGCTGAAGAAAAACTAAACTTGTTAATTCAATCCCAAAACGATTTCAGGGGGTTCTGAAATGATTTAACCAGCTATTAAATAGCTCATTATCCTTTTAAAATATTTTTATAGCTTGGACTAAAACAGTGAACGCAGACTTTTTCTACTTGATTTTTGTAGGTATTGCTACAAATCTAACTTTATTTTAAAAGCTATGAAAGCAAACCAAATTTACTTTTGTTATCCTCATTACTTGAAATAAACTAAATAAAATATATAATTAATGGGGTTTTTTTAAATTTTTTTTCGTTGTTCATGTAAGCAATAGTACTTGAACGCAGACTTTTTCTAGCTAGTGTATATAAAGCTAATGTGATGGCCTATACAATAAAATCATAAAAAATATGTCCATTTTTCGGAAAATTCACAATTTTAGGGTAGTTGGATGGATACCTTAATAGAAATGAATCCCAGTGGCTGGATGGGTGCATATCGTATTTCCACACCACAGGCCATGGATTCAAACCCTGTGGTGGGCAAGGTTAAATCACCCTTTTATCCCATAACGAGGTCAATAAATGAAAACCATGCCTGCTTGGGAACAAAACACTAGGGGGAAGACGTGTCAGACTGACTACTTGACTAGAAAATCTACTCATGCATCTTAGTGCCCAAGGTCACTAAAACTGAGATGGGCACGGTAGACTTTGACCTACATGAGCTGTTTTGTTTTTCAGAAACACAGAATATTTTGCTTCTTTCTTTTCTATTTTAAGGGAATTTGAATCATTTTATTTGAAATCTTACCGTGGTAGTAAACTTACAATTTAGTGATAAGAAAACAAGTACGTTATTGTTAGTGATAAGTGATTAGGAAAAATCTACCAAAGGATTTCTGAAAAAGGTCCTATAGAAAACCGCGATTTCTAAAACAGAATAAGCATTCTATGTAGTTAGTCTTCAGCAATTTTTTGTTTTTCTGTTTTATAAATTAATTGATCATTTAAAACTTGTTTCTTATATTTATTATATTGAATCAACCATTTTTAATTGTCAGTTATAATAAAATATCACTGAGATAAAAAAAAGTCAAATGATTGATTTTATTTTTATTATTTTCCAAATTTTCAACTTTAATTGTAATAAGAAAGTATATAAATCCTATTGATCACATCATTTTTTGGAGAATTTTTCTATTTTTTTTAAGAAAAATTCAGAAACAAATTAATTATATCACACAACTATTTTTAAATTACGAATGAACATGATTTTAAAAAAATATTATTGGCACGTAACTATTTTGATTTCAAATTTTTTTTTAGTTTTTAGCAATAATTCTAGATACTTTTTTGTCGAAATACGCTGCAAAATTGTGAATAGGCAAATGGTTTCATTTTTTTTTAAACAATGCATTTTAAGTTAAAAATGCTCTAATGAAATTAAGAAATTCTGTAGATTTAATATATAAATCTCAGCTTCTACTAAAAAATAAAAAAAATTAAAATTAATTCAACCAAGTAAATTATAAACTAATTAGTTTCATATAAAAAAATTGAGGAAAAAGACTTTTTGGTTCTAGGAATGAAGGATCATGCATAATTTATTATCAGACATATATCTAGATAGATAGAAAAAACTTCAAGATATGCTTGGAATTATTGGAAATCAATATATTGGATTTATAGCCAAAATACATAAAATATAAATCAGAATTAGGTTCTGAATCGTTGAAAACTTCTCCATGTATCATATATTAATATTTTGAAACATATTTTGATATTTATTACATAAATAGAAATATATCGGAATTCTCAAGAATAATAAATGAAATTATCTCTTTATAGAAATCATTTCTGAAATGAAACTTGACAAATAATTTAACTTAATAAGAAAAAATTTTTCCATTCAGAGTTTTATTTAGAAATTTTAATTTTTTTAAAAAAAAACTTATGCATTATTTTATTAAGGGAAATGATATATAAAGTTAATTAAATTATTTAGTCAGACAAGCATGTCTGAATTATCCAGACAGTTTAAGTGTGTAAACTAACTAGAAGTAGGAAGGTATGTTTTAATTTTTTTTTCTCGCTGCTTGTTCACAATAGTCTTTACTGAAACTTTAACTTATAAAATATTTATTGATCTTCTCGATTAAACAAATATTCATAAGTTCTTTAAACTTATATATATATATATATAAATTTCAAGTTTTTCTTCAGTTCTCTCTTAAAAGAGAATAATTTACTAAGCAATCCTGAAGACATTTTATCTTGACATAATTTACATAAAATAAAGAATTTAATTTCGAGGCGAAAAGATAAATGTAAAAATCCATTTCCATTTTTAGTCAAAAACCAAATAAAATTAACTAAAATTATAAGAACTATATAAATACACCAAATACTTAATACTATATGGGAGTTAAGGCACAGTTTTTAATGTATCAGATATTTTAAATGAAATTAAAATTAACGTGATACACAAAATATAATTGGAAATACCAGAGAGCTACAAAACAACAGTTTTTTGTCAAATGTAAAAATATAAGAAAGAAAAAAAACAAGTCAAATGTAAAATTATTTTAAACATAATTTTTGAACTAGTAAATTTATGATTTTTTTTTCTTCTTAGAAAGCAAAATTATTGTTATCATTATTAAGAAAAAAATACTTCAAACTTAATTTATGATACAAACAAATTATGATGAACTTCGCAATTTGTATGTATACAAGCTCTTCTCATCTCTGAATCATTACATCATCTTACCATAAATATACACACAAATGCTGCAATATATATATATATATATATATATATACATGCTTAAACCTGCATTCTTGGTTCCTAAGGCAAAGAGTTTGCCATTATACTTTTCTGGCTAATATTCCTTAATGTGTTCTGGCAGGTTATACTTAGGTTTATAGTTATTTGTATATATTACTTTGTATTAGTATTATAATATATATATATATATATATATATATATATATATATATTACCAGATAGCTATAGAACCTAAGTGTAACTATTCAAGATAGAAAATATTAGGCACAATAATACAATAACAAACTCCTGGCCTTAGAAACCAAGGTTGCAGGTTATAGCAAGTTTTAGGGCTATCCAACCTTCACCTGTAGTTTGTCTTTACAAAGTGACAAAGGGAAAGGAAAGAATAATATTAAAAGCAATTTATATATATATATATATAAATATTACAACTAAAATCACTATACTAATAAAATACAACGATGAAATTATAGCCTACTAGTATTCACAGTATAGAAATAAATTCGATGCAAAAGGTATATAGTATCGTGAGTGCATAAACTGGTTATGTTTCCCGCCAAATAAAGCAGAGAAATAACAGTACCGCATAAAGTTAAAATTTATGATATAGTAATATAAAGTCTATATTTATATATGTACGTTTAAAAAAATCATAAATATATATTGATATAAATATTTGTGGAAAATAAATGAATACAAGAAATATATATATTTAAATAATATTTTTAATTTATTAAATATGTGGCGCCATCTATTGAAGTTGAAAACAGATTTTTCGTAATATTCAATCTTGGTCCAGTGACGAAGATGACACCCAACTAGCAATCTATTCTAAAATTTTCACACCTCACAAACGTGAGGACTTTGAACCATGATGATTAAATATTCATTAGAATCTTGTCACAGAAGGCACCATGACTCGGAACCCACAACTCACTACGAGTTCTTGAAGATTCTGGCCACACGGAACAGTATCAGAAGTAAAACAAATTAAATCGATACTTTTTTATGCAACACTATTTACTCACAAACTTATTAGGTATAGGAATGCCACAACAACCCCAATAACAGCCTATTTGCATCAAAATGATCTGAATTGTAAAGATAATGGTATAGTTTTTTAATAAAGTAATGACTGAGAAAAACTATAGCTTGACGTGCAACCATAATTGAGAGGCACATGACTTAAAAGAGCTATTGAAACGTTTTGATTATTGAATCTTTGAAAGATATTTTCAATTAGTTCTATATAATAACCCCCTGATTGTCTTGACATACCACTCCTCGAAATTTCAAACTGACATGTCGCCCAAACAGTATAGTGGTTGTGATACTGACTGTTTCCGTAGAGACCGGTTTTGAATTCTGGAGAAGAATGTATGCTTGAAATGGATAGTGCCTTTGGTGGCATGGGGGTACTCAAAATAGCTGTCAAACAGCAAGTTTCCCCATGTAGTTAGTGGAAGAGGAAGGGAGGTGAGTGACCCTGCCCACCCCTAGGTTTTTTCTCCTCTAAATTCGGTGGAACCAAGCAAAATCTTACAGTCATCTGCATGGTGCTCAAAGCTAATACTAACGGCTTGCGTAAAAGTTCTAGACCTTACCAGCGATGCATTTCACAGACCTCGATCTGACTTCGTCAGGCAGGTGGCATTAGTAACAAAAACAATACGAACTGACATTTTGAGCTTTAGTTTTCGACACATGCTATGTTTCAATTTATTCAACGTTTTAATTCTATGGACCGGTCACGGTCCATGGATCAAAGGGTGCTGGGCCGCTAAAGATTATTAAACCACTGTCATTTTATTTAAAGTGGTGTATTTCTCTCAAATTTGAGCAACTTTCCACAGAAATTACTTTATATTCCATGTTAAATCACTTTCATTCATTTTGGGTGCAACTATATGTTTTCCTGAAGGCATTTTCAAATGTATCTAAATTAAAATTGTTAATTCAAAACAATCTAAAATACAAACAATCAACGTGTCCCAACTTTAGTGGGCCGAGGTAAAATTATCTAATGTTGGCCGGTCTGCGAAGATAAAAAGGTTGCGGAACACTTATCGATTTGACCTCATATATACTCATTGCCATAGAAATTTGTGCACCAACAAAAAGTCTTAAAAGTGAAAGGAAATTTTACATATGTAAGTACTACTTTGATATAAGTAAGTGATTAGAAAATCAAAGAAACGAAATCATTTACTACAAGGAAGGTAAAAATAAACGGAATTATTAGTACATTTTTGGGCCCCTCTAGCGCGAATGGACGACGCGATACGAGCGGGCGTTGAATGATACAGTTTCCGTGGGATTTCCACAGTTGCTGTAAACGCGCTTCTATTTAAACCAAACTTGCAAGCTTTCCAGCTTGACATTCCAAATGATCCCACATATACTTGATTTGTGACAAACCTGGGGATCTAGCAGGCCAGGGAAGGGTGGTAATATGGCAGATATAGTCTTGTGATATTTCAGCTGTGTGTGACCGAGCACTGTCTTGTTAAACATTGGCTTTTGAGAGCCGTGTCATAAGTGGCAACATATGGGGCCGAATGATTCCATGGACATACCGCTGGATTGTCATTGTGTCATGGATCGATATTGGGGGGGCGTGTATCGTAAGCAATTACACCCCATATCATCACACCATTTGTAGAAGCGGTGTATCGCTGTAAAATGGCGGGATTGAGGCGTCGCACATGAACACGATTGTCATCACTGATCAAACTAAATCTAGATCCGTCGTTGAAGACGACCTGGTTCCAATCCATGACAATAGAATCCTAACCCTATCCCACTGGAAACGAAAGCGTCGGTGTGTGTGTGGCATTGGTGGAGTACATAGTTGATACCGCGATACCAGATTTTCTTCAGCCAAACGGATTGTGATGGTTCGGGAAGACCAGGAGTTCATAGTGAATGTACTATCTCTGTGTGGACAGCGACCAATGAAACAGTTGATTTACTCATGTGTTTCGTATGATGTGATGGTCTTTTTGACGACTTAGTCTTTTGAAGAGTTCCTGAGCCTGGTCACCATGTAAAGGACGTCTTTTCTGTTCACTGGTCCCAACGACTCCTCAAAGTCAAAATAGAACGGTTTACTTGGTGAGTAACTGTCCAATTTGACTACCCTGCTTCAATCATTCCGATAATTTTTCTTTCATTGAACTCTGATAGCTCCTCATATTGTCATCGAAGGCGGCGTAACAGCATATATATTTCAGTGCGCAAACGATTAAAGTATCTGAACATGTTCGAAGTACTTTTTTGAAAAGTAGCATATTTGAACATTATAAAAAAATGGGTTTTTTTAGGAATCAATACCAGTAAATACTAATATTTAACTATATAAAACAATATTTATTAAAAAAATATTATCTAAATTTTACAGCATTCACATTCATTAGTGAAATTTTAGCAATATTTTTGAAAAAAGTTTAAAGCAATTAGAGGGAAAAAAAGAAACTTATATCAGTAAAAGTATTACTAAAACAAAGTAAATGCATTTATCTAGAAACTGTACTAAAATTTTAATGTTTCACTAAAATTTGAAACTTTTAGAGCTGATTGAGTAAATATTATAAGAAATGTGACATTCCCTCCCTGTCTCTCTATTTGAGACCATTATTTAAATAACAGGCCATAACTCAAAAAATAATTATGAAAGAGAAGTATTTAGTATATTCTCTTGAAAGTAATATAAATATCAGGTTCAAAAATTGTTGTAGGATACATTTATAATATTTTGATTTATCAAACTCGCCATGATAGATTTCGAACAATTTAAATCCCACTTCTGGAAGGTCAAAAAACCTACTTTGGGATTTCTAATATTTAAAAAAAAATGATTCTAACTTTGCTTCTAGGTAACTTAGAAACAAAACAAAATATGTTTTGTAAACCAAAAGATGCCTTTATTCAATAAAATAAAAAAAACCAAAAACATCTGTTTTGAGCAAATTTTGTTCGTTTCAACGTGTTCGAATACCTTAAGTACACTCAAATAAGCTCTGTTTACCTGTTTTATACTCCAAGGAGAATGAAGTTCATCTCCTTCTAATCATTTGCATACCTGCCCGACATGTACATTCGTACCAAGTTTCTTTACAATCGCACAATTCTTCCTTGGCGCGCAAATTTTTACGCCAATAAGTGTATACTATAAAAATAATATTCTATCTAATCAGTGAAAAACTAAAGAATAACTTTTACTTTTAAAAAGGCATGGATCCCACTTACCACCGTAACACTATATACATACACGCTTTGGTGTATAATGTGCACTTATACTTTATTGGAGTTATTATACCAAGATGTTTAAAAATAGTATACTCTTACAAATACGTACGTCGTTTCTTTTAAATAAACAGTGTTCCGATTTATGTAGAAGTCTTAATTTTTTTAAACTCATATATTTATTATTTTTGAAGTTAACATTTTTATACTCGGAATTTTTTGATCTTATTTTTTGTTTTAAAAGTGTGGTTAAACACCGGATTTCACGGTAATACTTAAGTTTTTTTTTCCATTTAAATTTCTATTTAGGCTATGGATTGGTATTTTACCATAGCATAGCTTGAATACATTACTTGCAGAGATTGCTATACTACCATGTAGGTGGCATAGCAATCGCTGGAAGTAATTTTGACACCAAGTATCCTCTCTGAGAGAGTCATATGACATCTGAAGATGCGAAACTGTGCTGGGAATTTAAATTTTCCTAGAGCTCACATGCCAAAATGGCATTCAAGGGATATTTAACATGCGACAAGGACGCTGTCGATTTTTTTTGCATCACGAAAATCTACTTACTTTGGTCGGGGTCAAACCAGAAAACTTGGGCGTACACGACAAATGTCAAACCAACTATCCATACGGTTAGGTGTATTAACGAATGTATTGTTTAAAATAGTGAGAAAATAAAAATGATCTGCCCATTGATTTAAAATTAAGGAAATTTACAAATTGATTTAGCTCATGAATATGAATCAATCTACAAAGCCCGATGGCCGTCAGTTAAAATATTGTTTATTTCATGTACATTTATTTTGGTTATTTTTACTTTTGTATCTCTACTACTTTAAATTTACTTTTTCGTTACACCTTTCTCGTTTTTATTTCTAACCCGGATTATTTTCTAAGAATTAATAAAACTTTCAGAGGTAAAGAGAAAAAAATCTACAAATGCAGATTAACAAGCTCCCGTGGCATTTTAATGTTTTATTGATTTTCTATATTGGTTTACAGCATTATTGTTTATTCCCAGTTAAAATCAATACAATTGCATTCATGAATGCAAGGAATGTAGACAGTATGGATGGGCAAGACTGTTCTTGCATCACAATTTTCCCTTTATTGGTTGATTTTTTAAAAATTTTACTTCCAGCTTCCCAAATGGGGACACCCATAAGAAATTTTGGGAAAATTATTGAAAGGTATTACTGATGATGTACCCAAATATTTCCCCCTGATTTCCTTTAACATGAAGTCTCATATTTTAATTAAGTGGTCGAAATATCCACAGATGGGACATGACTTAAATTCTTTACTTTTCTACTGAGAATATGTTTCTTTGAATTTGTACACTGGACTTTTTTCAGTGTATCGTATTTCGTATTAATTTCACCAAATCGTGTTTCTTGCAGAAAGTTTAGAATTATTGTAAAGGTTACGAGTCTACCAAAGAAAAAAAGACTCACATAAAAAAACATATCTGCTTGCGCATCGAACATCAATATTGGAAACTAAAAGTAATAAATAAAAACGTGCTATTTTTTTTCTAATTTTTCTAATTTATTAACTTATTAATATCGCAATCAATAAATGGTTATATTATTTAACATTGTGAACTGAAAACTGCATTGACACCTGTTCTTAAGCTTTTGATGGGTATTATACGTGGCCCTTCAACAAATCCTCTTGTGAAATTTTTACTTAACTCAGCGTTTCAAAAGCTGTGGGGTGCGAGCATATCGAAACGTCGAAAATAAACCATTATCAAAAAATATTAATTTATTGAAAAGAAACAAAACAAAATAAATTCTGACATAATAAAAAAAAGGTACACATTTACACCGATATAATATATTTATAAATGTTTTAGTACTGCACACTGTATTTGGTAACAAAGTTTACAATACCAAGCTAAGAACAAGTGTAACCATTACCAGTGACTCCATGGGCTCGTCACACATACAATTATATAAAAAATGTGATACTGATCTTCATTATTCGTATAGTTTGTAATTAAATTCGTATTGTAGATTTACATCGAAGTACATTATTGTTATTGAATTCAATATATTGTTTTTGTTTGGATGAGGGAGGAGGGGCGCAGAAAATTATGACTGAAAATTGGGTCGCTGGTATCGAAACTTTGAGAAGCATTGACTTAACTCTTTTTTTCGTTTAAAACCGTCTTTCGTATATATGACTTTATTTTATGCTCATATAAATGCTACTTGTTGATCGTAGAACGTTAATTGTTAATCATGAGTAGCTAGTCGTTAATTGTTCATAGTGAGCAGTGAGTTGTTCATTCTTAAGATGTTTGATGTAAGATGATTTTATAAGGATTGTAGCAGTTTAGCAAAAAAAAAGCCAGCAAGTGACCTCCAAGCAGATCGGAAGATAAGTATACATTCCATTATCTTATAAGATTAAATTAGAAAAATAATTATGATTGCCCCAAGGTTATTAAACTAGGATTATATATATATATATATATATATATATATATATATATATAATTGTAAGTTGATCAGTCATAAATAAAAAATAATTAATGTTCAATTTTAACAAATTATTTACTACCCAAATCACATCTGCAACCTCCAGGTTGCGACAATGACACCGTACATCCTCCCTTCCCCTGCCTAGGTTAGCCATTAACTTGAGCTTTAACGTGCTTTCTGAATTATTTTTTTTTTGGGGGGACAAGAAATTGTGGTAGTATTTTTGACTAGAATTGAAGACAATATGCAGTTTTAGGATATACCCTCAAATTTCGCTTACGCCTAAAGACTCATCTCGCAGATAGAGAGCACGATTAGTTAAAAGTAATAAGATATACGTATGCACACAGGAAAGAGAAAAGGATTTTGTACAACTCAAAACAGCATTAGTTGCGAGTTTTTTGGTAATCAGGGATTGATTGGAGTTGGAGACTGAATTTTATACGTCTAAGCAAACTAGAGATCAGTAGCATTCGAACATAGTGTATCGTATGTTGAAATTATAGAAACTGTTAAATAAGGAAATGATGGAGGTAGGTTTGATAGATCATGTATAATAGCATTTACCTTGTTGAGGCTCGATATCCAAAGAATAAAACCCAGATTTTGCAACTGTTTGTGATATAGAAGGGGAGGTATGAGTGTACCTATACTTATGGTTCGAAATTCGATAGTTAGCAAAATGAAAGAGATTCGTGTGTAACTGGAGATCGCCTGACAGACGTGCAGATGGCGCAATTAGGATGTATTTTGCTCCTTTAAAGGAATCCTTGGCTAATTCAGTAACTAGTATTTTTAAGAGAATTAACCCTCTGGGTGGTTAGCTTCCTCCTGAAAAGTTATTCCGAAAGCATTTACTGTTATTTTAGAGTTCGCTTTAAAAATGCAACAATATTCTTTCCTTCCCCCTTTTAAAACTTGAGAGGTCGAAAGGGGACAATTTTATGACTAAGTGACTCAAGTAAGAACCAAGGGATCAATCGTTTACAGCTAGCTGTTAAGTTGCCTTGGGCAATCTTGTATGTCGGTCGTTTACCCTATATATTCAGTCAATGTTACATTAAAACAAAATGAAGGGTAAAAAAATTAAATAAACAGTGTATTAGAAATTGAAAAATAAACAAAATTTATTTTTCTATCATTTTTTAAAAATTAAAAAATATATATATATATATTTGGTATTGCGATTTGAACCAGAAAAAAGCATCCTGTATTCATTTTTGAATATGTCAGTAAGAAAATGCGCTCACTTTCCTGTTTTTTATAAAAGTAATGAGGTAAAACAAGCAAAGGCCCTATCTCATTTTTAAACAATAACACAATAAATATTACATACGATGATAATATTTATGAAATAAAACCGATCTTTCTGTATTCAATTATAATTTTAATTTAAAATAACATAAAAAAGGATTTCAATATTTTTAATTTATTTTAATTAAAATCATATAAATGATGTTTTTATGTTAACTGAATATTTTTCGGAAAAAATCTAAATTTTCATTCCTAGTGTTCTCATTTTTGAACTTCTTGTATTAAATAAAAATTTCTCTTATACATTGGCATTTGTGATGGACATAACACACATTCAGTCAAAAAATTTTAATTTTAATGGGGGATATACTTCTTCAAATGCGCATGACAGTACTTCTAAACCATTTTCTACTCAAGTTTTATTTCTTATATTTCTGTTTCTTTTATTACAAGGAAAAATGTTACACATCGATAAGTACATTTTCACACACTTCAGTCATTACATTCTATTGTGAGAAAAGTTCTCCCTAATTAATTTTGTCTTTCAAAACAGTACACTTAAAACAATTTTATTCAGTGAAGTTAACCGAAAGTTCCACAATATATCCCTACCAAATTTTAAAAACAATTTTAACGTTTTGAAATGTATCCTGTATTAAATTTTTTCAGTATACACAAATATTTCTTGTTGTATGAAAGACATAGTATGAAATGTGGTGTGTGGTTTAGAAAGAATGTTTTCGTACGTGTAGACTATTTTTGAAAATTTAAATATCACTAAAGGTGATCATATAACTGCAAATGAGCTTTATTTTAAGGTGTGCTGGTATCAAAATAAAACACTTTATAATATTAAACAGCCTATGGGTTTATATCCAATATCAAACTATTTGCAAAATGTGCCTTACAATTTCTATTCAAATTGTAAAGAAACTGAAATAGAAATATATCTTACTGCAGTCCAAAATATTCATAATATGTAAATATCCTATTCCTCCACTTATTTCAGTTCATTTTAAAAACTGTAGCTGAATGCAATTTTGTATATTTATAAACGAGGCATAAAAGCTCACACTGTCGTAAAAATGTCTTTATCATTTTAAAATATACTACTATAAAACGCGTATATGGATTGTAAGATCAGTTCTAAAATCCTAAAAGCTTTTAGAGGAGCAAAAAACATGTACTTTTGGATTGATCAAAATTTTAATATAATACACAAATATACATGTTATTAAGTAAATACATTTGAAAAATCAAACTTCCTTCTGAAATAAAGGAAAATGTTTAATTGCAAATGAGTGGAAATACGTGATTATTTAAGGGGTATATCAAAGTGAGGCAATCCTCAAACTTAAAACTCAAACTCAGTGGCACAACAATCTATGAGGGCCAGGAACTACTATGCCCATCCCAATATACGTGACCATTGGGTGCTGAGGTGCATGAACAGATGTCCCGATTTGATGGTCTGTCTGAAGACAGACCTTCAGTGTTTTAGACCCCAAGCAAGCTTGGTAATCATTTATCGACCCAATGTAGCGGGGCTGAAAGGCAGAGTCGACCTTGACCAGCCCGTTAATAGAACCCCAGACCTGTAATGTGGAAGCACCATACACTACCACTCGACCCTATTCGGTGAAAAATAAAACTTAATGTTAGAATCTTATATAAATCCCTAATGAATGAGGGTGTTCAAACTTTTTTTTCATGTAAACTGTTTAGACGGAATGAATAATTATGAACATTCTCACAATTTGCATAAATTAAAATTAACCGTTATAATTTCCATAAAATTTTAAGAGTGCAAAAGGTGTATTTTGTCTGCTTGAATTAATTTTAAAAGAAATACGGTTACGAAAAAGTAGAACAAATACATCTAAAGTAGGGTTTGTTACCTTAGACATTGTCAAACACAACAATGTATTGGAAGCCAATTCCACAATTCGTTGTTATAAAAATGTATGGAAAATTACAAGACTTATTTTTGCATTTGTAAATTATATATATATATTTTTTTCCTGAGAACTTTAAAAGCTAGAGCGGCATGTCTCAAACCGGCGGTTCCCTCTCTGTTTTTCCAGATCGCCCCTGACTAAGCCGGCTCTGCCATATTAAGTGAAAAAATCGTATTTTGTTTGTCAAGATTATTTCATAGCAAGCTGCATTTTCCATGTATTTTAGATGGTCATTTTAAATTTTTACATCAATATCTTAATGTCTGAATTTTAAATTTCATAAAATTCTTGACATTCGCATCAATGACCATTATAATTTTTATTAGTATATGAATGTTTCATCAAGCGAATACATGGCTATTATTAACATATTATTTTAACTATTTAATTAGTATTAAGTATAACATAACGGACACAAATTTCTGAACTTTAAAAAAAAATATTTCGAAAACTACTTCAGATATACTCAAAATTTTTCATTCCTACGCTTTAGCTTCTCAGTTTTGCTTCTATGTAAAACTTTATTGTATATTCGTCAATTTTATTAGTATATTTTTGGCTCTTATCATACAGTTTTCAACTGAATTGTATGAAATCTTCGAAATATATTAAAAAATACCAAAGAAGCTATATAATAAAATCTGAAATTTATATTATACTCAAAGAGTTGCTAGAACTTATTGTAAATAATTTTTAACTACCGCGATACATTTTTTTTTTCGAAATTTCAAATGAAATTTCTAACATAAAATTTCTAGCTTTATACGGTCGAGATTTCAAAAATTATCCAGATTTTAATTACTTATTCATTTAGCCTTTAAAAAAAGATAAATGTTGAGGTATTTTGCATAAATAGATATTTTTGAAGAATAATTCGAATGTTTTTGAATAGCTCGAATTTAAAATTGATTTTTATTTTTTTTTATATGCATAAATGTCTACTGTAAATGTTTCCGTATATTTTTGATTACCATTTATTCAAACATTCAAGTTATAAAAAAAATGTGGGAAACGCTTCATTCATGTTGTCTTTGATGTAAACTGAAGTTCAAGCACTTAAAATTTCCAATATAATTCGGTGTATTTTAACAATATATAACTGGGCACTGTACATAAAATTCCCTGAACACTTGGGCTTTGAAATCTTAAAAAAAAACTAATAATCTTAATTAGTTTTTTTTTCGTTATTATTTTTATCAAAGTGTTAGAAAATGTTTCAAATTATTTGATGAAGTTTAAATTTATTCATTTTTAGTGGTTGGAAAGTTGAAAATATTTAAAATTTTAAAGTGTTTGGTGTTTTATTAATTATTTTTGGCATCTTATAATAAAATAATCATGTTTCAAAAACTGAAAGCATTGATTAAGATAAGAAAAATGAAGCGAAATAATATATTTAAAAAAAGATAATTTGTGTAACTATATAAAATAGCAGATTGCCCTGATACGCCCCAACATGTTACAGTTTCAAAATAATATGAAACGAAAAGGGAATTGTAACATATTTTACTTATGCGTTGGGAATTTTAAAACTTTTAAAATACAAGCTAACAAACAAACACTCCCTGGGGTCTAAAGAAATTTCCCCCCGATTTTTTACGATTGCTCCAGGGTCAAAACACGGAGGGGGGGGGTTTCCTGCTAGACATAAAACTTCCTATCAGTGTCCTGCTGTGTTGCTTCCACTGTCCCTAATTATCTTTCAAGATGTTAAACTTTTAAAAGGGGGAAAGGATTTCAGAAAAGTACGACTCAACCGCTTTTGAAAATGTTACTTGAAGGCAAAAAAACCGTGCAGTGCATTTTCGAAGCATCTTTACAATGGCGGAATTTTCCCTGCTAACCGCTTGGAGGGTTAAGTTTCTAATGATGGAGCTCCACACACACACACACACAATTCAGATGATTAATAATAATGGTGCCCCATGCATATCAGATACTTAAGAAGACTTATGGTGCAGTTTGGACATTCGTCACACTAAAAAAGTTACGTGTACGCCATAATATAATCAAAGAGAGAGGATAAATAGCACTCTTCTGTAGAGAGTTTGAAGTTATATTTAGGATAATCAGAGAGAGAGAGAGAGGGGGAGACTTGGGATAAATTTATCAATCAATATGCTTATTAAATACTCTTGACTATAGATGAGACGACAGTAAAAAACCCTACTGAATTATTTCTTGGTAGAAAATTACCGAGGTCGTTTCAAAGGTTAATAATGATGTATTTAGTTTTTAAAATGTCGAAAAAGTATTTGAGGAGCAGCTGAGGTGATGGACAAAGATTTAACAAGGCTAATTGGGGAAAAACTAAAATAGAAGAATAAGGGAATCAAACGCTTAAGAGAGACACTGAGTGTTGCTACAAACGCATCCTATTAGTCAACAAGATGATCATTGGAAAGCTCAAAAGAAAGTTTGACTGTCCTTATGAGGTTGTTTGCCTTGAAAGGAATAATATGGTTGTGTGAAAAAAAAGGTTAACTGCTCCAGGTAAATGTGAATCAGGTTCAATTTTATCACACCAGCAACAACATGCATGACAAGGAAGAAATCTATATCGTATCAGAAAGAGAACAGCTACTGGAGTGAACCAATTAGAAACATTATCTACGATATGGACTTGAGGGACACCATCAACAGCTCTACAATCTGCACAGCAAGGCGGCGAGTATAAAGTCAGAGCTTAACTTTCCAGAAGAATAACAGTTCGTCTCGAAGAGAAAGGAACACATAATAAACCAGAGGACACCCATATTGGAAGAAGTGCCTCATCATGGACCCCATAAAAGAAAACAAGGATCTAATTTGTTGACTCCAGACGATCTTTGAAGGGAAGAACGCAAACTCAAATTTTAGAGTGTAAAGTCATTTTCTTTAATTTATTCTTGCAAGCAACCAGGTCATTTTTGCCAAACGTCATGTCCGGATCAATATTTTTTTTTCGTACAAAACTTTGTCACCAAGATGGTTGCATTTTTCCAATTGTGAAAAATGAACTTTTAATGTTCTGAGGCGCGGCGTAATCAGGGAAACTAACTTTGCGTAAAGAAAATTGTTCGGATTTTAATTTGAAAGACCAGATAGTTTACATAAATCACACATGGGCATTTTTATGTATGATTAGTGTAAATTATGTATGTAAATATTATGATTTGTTAATGATCCTGTATCTGTTTCAGGGTGGCAGATCCTGATGAATTTATAAGAAAAAGACGAAGGGGATGTCAAGAGAAGGAAAATGATTTGTAATTGAAGGAGGATTCGTCTATTAAATTATTTCTGGTGAAACATCTGAGGCTGAAGGGTTTTCCCCCAATCATATTTTAAATAAGGTGTATATGTGTGTTATGTTTAAACGTTGTGAACAATTTTTTTCAAAGCTAACATTGATTAATTAAATTTGTGATAGGCAATAATTGCATTTGGTTCCTTGCACTTTTCCCCGACTTCATGAATTTTAAGCAAATAGAATAGTTAGATTAAAACTTTTAGCAGATTTATGAAAATGCGAGTATTTAACGTATTTTTTGTCCAGCCGCTTAGATCCGACGTCAATCCACGTTTTATCTATCGGAGAGGAGGGCTGTGACACGTTCAGTCCACGGTCCTTCAACTAATCCTCTTGGGGAAATTATTCTTTATTTGTAGAGCCAGCTGCCGTAGAAAAGACATGTTTTATACATATGTAAATTCTATTTGAAACCTGGCAAGGGGTGTGCTACAGTTGATAGTTAATCGTGAGTAGGTTGCTATGTTAATCGGTAGTATTGAGTCGTTGGTTTTTAAGTTATCATTCAAGCAAGAGCTACCTTTCGGAGAAGCGGAATTAATAAAGAAGTGGATTTGAAGAGGACCGTTGTAGTTTAAGAAAAAACTAACAAGGTATTTACAAACAGATCAAGAGATAAGTGCACATTTCATAATATTTTAACCTTAGATTAGGAAACTAAGTAAGATAGCTCTCATGGTTATTAGACAAGTTTAATGGTAAGTTGATCACTCATAAGTAAAAAATAAATATTTTTATGTTAATTGCTACTCTTTCATTAACCCAAACTAAACCTACAACCTCCCGTTGTGACAAACTCAATGCATTCTTATTTTTTATTAAAAAGAAAGATAAGTCATAATAATAATGTGGTCACTTGATTCAGCATTACAAACTTTTAAAAATTCTTCTAACTGAAATTTGATCATTGCTCCATTAATTAGGTGGAATAGGAAAACTTAGGAGATTTGTGTGTGAGACATTTATTACATCAAAATCTTGAAGGACAAATAGAAGAATATGTGTAACAGTTCTTCATCTATTGGGCGACTTAATGACCACTGACTAACGGTATTTTTTAGGATAAATATCATTTGCCACAGGTCTTTGGATTGGAATCAAAATAGAGTACATAACATCATCATTATTGTCATTATCTCAAACAGCAGATAATTCATTCATGTTTTCTTTATTTTGGTGTTACAGTCTGTAGGACTCCAGAATGTTTTCCCCAAAAGTTTTAATATCTTGAATGCCAGTTTCAAGTTACTCTATTCACTCCCCAGTGCCACTTTTTTTCACATAGGTAAACGAATTCAGAGTATTAGGGGAAAGGAAAAGACATGTATTAGCAAACCTTTCTCTGTAATACAGTGTTTCTCAAACTGTGGGGCTCACCCCCTTGGGGGCGTGATAACTCTACAAGAGGGGCGCAAACATATTGAAGAACCGAGAACAAAAGATTATTTTTAAAAAGTTACTAATTTACTGAAAGTAAACCAACAAAATACATTCTGATATAATAAAAAAATAAAACAGGCATTCACAATGATATAATACACTTATAAATGTATCAGCACTGCACAATGCACATTATTATTAATTAAATAATACTAAGTTAAGAACAAGTTTAATAATCACCAGTGATCCCAGTCTTGTCATATATAAAATTATACGCTCACATTAACTCTTATCTTCAGAAATTGTACAGTTTATAACGAATCCTTTAACTGCCGATAAAAAAATTACGCGATTCACTCCCCAATGCCACCCTTTTCCACGTAGGCGTGCGTTTGGGATGCTTTGGCGGAGGGGAGATAAATAAGCAAATCCTCTGAAATAAGTATATTCCTTGAAAACACTCTGTCCAGGTCCTTTTAATGTATTACAAAGCCTTCGGAATAATTTTATGGATAGCAGTGCACAGATAACAACGGATATATACGTACAGGGAAAATAACGCTTTGGCTGAGCGAGACGTTTATATACGTTAAGTTGTATTGCAGTTATAGCATCGAAGTATAGTATTGTTGAATTCAATACATTGGTATTGTACGTAGAGGGGTGCGATAAAATTTATGATTGAATATTGGGTCACCAATATTGAAGGTTTCAGAAGCACTGCTGTAATAAGTAAATCTTTCGTAAACACTGCGAATGTCAATGCATTGTATTCCAATACCTTCAGAATAGTTTTACAGACAGTGCAAGTGAAATGATCGTATTTCAAGACGTATATATGTGCCAGGGGCAAATCATACACCCGCTGAGAGATATGTAAATATATTTCGATGGAACTTATTTGCTAATGTGTCTGGGAACATTTGCTATTTTTTTTATTCTCCTTAACCCTTTATCTACCTCATTATGATTTACTACAGTTTTTTTCATGCAATATTTTTTTGAATCACTACATTGAAAATTAGCGGATAAATATAAAAAAATAATACTCAACTTTGTGAAATGTAATTGGTGTGTGTGTGTAGAGCTAATTAGTTTAATTAAAATATTCAACTGTAAAGTTAATTATATACACTGTTCACTTAAAATAAGTAGTCAAATCATTTTATAATGTCTTCATTTATATACAAACAAATGTAAGACGTTTAAATGTTGACATAAATTATATTTTTTGAACAGACATGATAATCTTCCCAATCCGTTGAGAATGACGTCAGCTGAAAACAAAATTTATGCTATGAAAGTGTTTGCCTCGCACGCTAAAATACTCATCATAGAACCCGTGATGTCAAATATCTTGAAAGAGTGGATTTCAAAGAATATTCCTGCTATGCATCGTCAGAGTATTTGTAAAAATGATTATTCAATGTAATTTTAAAGTGAGTGGCACCATCGGTAGATAAAGGGTAAAAACAATTTTGTTAATTTATATCTTCAATTCCTTCTAGTCTAATTATTGAAATCCATACTTTCTTTCTAAATCACAGCTTGTAACTCAATTAAAAAGAAAATAGTTGAAAATAAACTCACCGTAACTTTTACAAAGTTTATCATTCTACATTAGCATTTCGAAGAGGCTCTTGTTTCTTTGTGTGAAGATAAAATTATCTTCTTCCATATGATGAAATGATCTCACAAAGGATCCCAAGAACACTTCACATGACACTATGAAGCTTCATAAACAGTTAAGTACCTCTACTAAAATATTTTCAAGGTTGTTAATCTTACAGCTCAAAACTCATATATAAACCTCAAATCCCTTCACAACACTTCATAGTCGCTTGTCAAGTGGAATTTTTACGGAGATAAAACGAAACACCACCGTGAGAGGGCAATTGATGAAGAGATTCAACATTCCCGTCGAAGGAAGTGGGCATGCGCTTATTGCCTCCTCATTTTCGAAAGCTTGTACTTGTATATGTAAATTTTGAAAAGTAAATATCAATCAAATTAACTCGAGCTTTAGTCAAGCTAATAATTAATTCTCACAACGCGCCACACTATTAACAAAAATCATGCTTTTACGCAATTTTGCACTTATTATTTCTCTTCAAATGCAGTTCACGACAATAGGATATTGACAGGTTGTTTCACCAGATTGCAAACGTTGAAGATGAAGAGAACCTCATTTCTTAAGACATGTCAAACATTTTATGAAGGAAATTGTGTTTACTTTGCAATGGTAAAAGATTTGTTTTTTTTTTTTTACTTTCTAATAATTACTATGCCCAGTGGGTGAGTGGTAGTGCATCCCACTTCCACACTAAAGGTCCGAGATTTAAAGCGCGGACTGGGCAATGTCGATGCAGCCTTTCACTATTTCAGTGAGTCTATAAATGTGTACCAAGCTTGCTTGGGAACTTAAAACTGAGGGTTTCGCGTCAGACTAACCACCTGATCGGAACATCTGCCCATGCACCTCAAGACCTTAAGTCATGTACACTGGTATGGGGACACTAGGCCTTGGCCTCATGGACTATTGTGCCTCTGAGTTACAAGTTAATAATCATTATGGAACATTAATTGCATCTAATGTTTGGACCGAATCACAAAATGATTTGTTCATTATATGAGGTTGATTCCGTATCCATATTGTTAAATGAATATGAGATTATTATGAATATGAGACATGCTGACAAATAATAACTCAAAAAAAGAAGAAAAAAACACGGAATCCAACACTGCCTTTTATACTCCTAATTTCAAGTCCCATTACACTGAAACTTTTTTCTCGATTGGACCGAAAAATAACCGGAACAGAATGTTGCACGCACATGATTTGCAGCTACGTGTCGTTCTGTTAGATGGTGTTAGTTTGGGATATCCGTGACCGTTAGTGAGTTGTCATCAGTTTGAGTTAAGTTTATTGCTTGAGGTTCTACTCTATTTTGTGCGTTCCTGTTTTAACCCATTGACTATTAAAGAGATTGTCGTCTAAAAAGAAAAACAAAACAAAGACTTGTGAGAAATTTTCTTTTTGTTAGGAAAAATTACAGCTAAGACTGTTGGGATGCTTCGGTAAGACTTGACTAATGATGATACTTTGGGAAATGCACAAGTCTATAAAGGGTTTTATCTGTGTAATGTGGTATCTTAGGAATCTTTTGAAATTAATATTCATGAAAATTCGTCACTCTGCACGAAGGTATAGCCTTGAAGCATGTGTTTAGAGATTACAAATCCCAACTATTACACATGTGTATCAGTACAACGGTTACAAGCTTTCAGGACAGATAAAGTATACCTAAAAGATAGGAAATCACATAGCAATGCATGGTCGGAAACGCTCTACTAATGCTGCATTGGCAACACTAAAAACACAAAAGAAATACAGAACATGCATAGGGAGAGAAAACATGTTTATAATCTTTAGTACAGCAAAAAGTCTAGGAAAAAGGACAGTACTGAGATAATAATCTTCATCAATGCAGGTTTTCTAAATTACGACTCCGGGCTATGGTGCAGGTCTCATATATCCCGCGCGTTCAAGATCAAACATTAGCGAAAATACCAAGAGTGTCCCGGACTTCTGCAGCAGCAGCCGTGATCCTTCTTACTAGGTCATCAGAACTATTAACGTGAGTTCCCTACACCAATGACTTGACATACTTCCATAAGAAGAAATCAAGGCAAGTGAAGACTAGAGATCGAACAGACCAACCACCAATGCTTTGGTTTACGTAACACCATCCATCTCGTACCGAAGTTAAAGAGTTTCCAGCATTTTTTGCTGTTCTAAGAGAGATAATAATAAACGTGTTTATTCATTTTATTCTTGTCCCTTCCTTCTGTGCATTGTTACTACCACACCAGGAAAACCTTTCCGATCACTCATTGATATTCGATTTCTTTCTGTCTGGGTGTATATCTGTCCTCACAGTTTGCAAGTGCCGTAATGTAATGGTTATCAAACTGTAGGGCACCCCTCTAGGAGATCGTGATAATCCTACAAGGGGGGGGCTAGCATATCGAATAGTTAAAAGTATAATATTCAAAAGAAATATATCAATTTACCGAAAGGAATCAAAACAAAATACATTCCGAGATAATAAAAAAGACACATTTATAATGATATAAAATGCTTATAAATGTATCATTACCGCACAATGTATTTAATCATTAATTCAGTAATACCAAACTAAAAACACAGTTTAGTAATTATTACTGACCCCATGTGTGGGCTTGTCATATACTTATTAATTCTTATTTTGGTCATTTGTTCCAGTTTTTAATTAAAGTCGCATTGTAGTTTTAGCGCCAAAGTATATTATTATTGAATTCAATACATTATTATTGCATAAAGAAGGCACTATAGAAATTAAGATTGAAAAATGGGTAGCAAACACACATTGAAAGTTTGAGAAGCACTGCTGTATAATGATACACCATGTGCATATATTTTACAAGTGTAAATCTCCCTCAATACTATATGGGAGTATAAGACCATATTACATTTAAAAAAAGACAGAAATCCTTATTGTATATTATGATTTAAAGTAAAATGAAATTTTAACTACATTTAAATTTAATGTTTTTGATTAATAAAAAAAAATATTTATTCTGTCGTCACCAAAGTAATGTATACTAAAGAAATGAAAAGTATAATTTGAAAGTGCATAAATAAATGTAGATAAATGTATTCTAAGGCAATGCACAAAAAAAAACACTACTAGCCTAACGAGATATTATTTTATCTCTAGATTCTGTACTCTCTCGACAAGAAAATTAAAATAACTGAAAAAAAATACTTTCAGACAAATTGCTGATTAAGTTTTAATTCTCTTGTGGGAAATAATATCACTTAAAAAGCAGAATGTAGTTATGTTATACTACTGGGTAATGTGAAGTAATGAAAAGAGTGTGTTCTTTTTAATTGCGACGGGCCGCGTTTCATTAGACTCAATGAAAAAAATTACACATTTTTCCCCTTATTTCTTTGCGTCATAATATAAAGTCATAAATAAAAACTCTTATACCCACATAATTGCTAAATACAATATATTTCTCAGCAGAAGTTACATTTTTTTTCGCAATTGATTCCTCGGGCGAAGATTAATATTAGATATTCTAAATTAAATTCACTTATAATAAAGTAAATTAATATTTCTTTAATTCATTAATATTTATTTTAATTTCCTTAGAGGCTGTAATTGAATAAAAGTTACTAGAGAAATATTAGTATAAAAAATTATCATTGGATGTTTTAAATGAATAAAAGAACTCTTGTATTTGAATTGCTTTCTAGATACACATTATATGAAAAAAGTATTTCTAAGTAATTATTGGAAATAAAAATTGATTTAAAAACTTAGAAATTTAAGAAAACTTTTATGTGAATAAGTACATACAATTAAGCAATTATTATGTTCTTCTTTCAGTATATTGATAGCATCTACATTAGTTTTTTAGAATATTTTTCAATTTAACTACTTATAATTTTCTTTTGCAAAAATACTGATCGATATGCTGAACTGTTACATGAGTGTATGTTGCAACGCAATTGATTTATCCACAAACTTTCCCTGATCACGCGCGGGACATCATAGCTAAGACGTAGGAATTAAAGTGATGTCATACGCTCTGTCACGGATTGGTTCCTAATTACATCACAAAATGATATCAGATGTACAGTTAAGATTTTATATGGATCTCTCTCCATAAAACTGTTCGCTTAGCGACACACACAATCACACAGGGAGTTCCTTCGCCCCGGTTAAGCTAATCCACTTTCATCAGACTACATTCACTATTTAATTATTGGACGCAAGACCGCTTTGCGATGCATGTTCCAATAACAAAAATCAGCGTATATAAACTGTTTGCTTGTTTTGTGTGTCTCTGTGCAGTATTTTCAATAAAGTTTTAGTTTCAAGATATGTCGTAAAGATTTTTCCAGAACCTCAGTTTGTAACATCATTAGAGTAGCCGCAGGAATAGAAACTGATAATTAAGTTGAAAATGTTTAACAAAATATTTGAAGGCCATCTTATTTTAAGTAATATTATCAGCTATTAATATTTTTCTACAGTCGAAAATAGTTATCGTTTTGGTAGAAAATAGAAGTAAATTTGTTATCGTTTGGTGGTCATAGTTCTAGTAGTTTGGTTGCAAGTTTCAATGGTTTTGACCTTGAAATCTGCTCCAGAAATTTTAGGATAGAAAAAAATTACCACAGCATATAATTGACTTTAAATTATATAGAATCATTATAAAAATACAACCACACGCACAAATCCTTTTAGTTGATTATCATACGTTCAACTTCTTCATGAAATTTATAACGATAAATAAATAAATGAATAAAATAATATTTGGAAGGAAAAATTAATGTGTTTTCTTGTATTTTTTTAAAGGTCAGTCTGTGGAATTAATTTAATAGTATTTTTAAAGCAACCATATTAAAATATATAATTTCAGAAAATCCTGATTAAACACACATAATGTAATGATCAAAGATTTAACATACTTATTATTTATTGTAATTCATCAAATTAATATTTATAAATTTCCAACTATAAACAATTTTCTAAAACGTATTTTAAAAAAAATAAATAAGTTTTATTGATATTTTATTTTAGGTTTAAAGGTTTTATTATTATTATTATTACAGATAATTTTAAATATATATAGTACGTTTTCTACTTACACTTCTATCTTCTAAGGCATTTTCATAGTTTAAATCTATTATTAAAATTCCACATTTTGTCATGATTATTGCAACTTGGATTACTTTAATAAGGTATTACATACACATATTAAGGAAAAATAAAGCAAATTTCATATAAAAGGGTTTTAAAACGCTCTAAAACTTTTATTAAGAGCAAGTTACTTATTTTTAATATTCCGGACAAATTAATTATATGCTTTCACAATAGATCACCACTGTTGACCATCAGAACTATGCATAAAAGAAAAGAAATTATAATTCTGTAGAATTTTTAACTCGCACGAAATTGAACTTTCTTTTCTGATAATCTTTTTTAACCAGTTAAAAAATGCTTCTCATACGCACTACATAAAACTATATTACTAACGGAGAGGAGAAGTGTATATGTCTGAAGGAAACATAAGTGAAATTGGCGAAATGAGGTGAGTAGGAATGTGGAGCGACTTTATAAAGCATTAAAAAAAGAGTATAACTAAAGCATCAGGAGAACTTGAGAGTGGATATAATATCAGATGAAATGACAAAACGTCTGATTTGTTTTTAACAATAGTCTACCATCTAAACAATAAATTCAATGTCTCTTAATTGGTGACTCAAAGATTAGAGGTTGAGCTCATGATCTTTGTTGTCTTAACTGTCTCCTCATGCACACCATCAAATACTTTTTCAGCAATGCTTACTTCCGACTGGTTAATCATTCTGACCACAAATACCTGTAAAACAGTTCACCTAACAGTTGTTTTTAGTTATGAGTCATTCTCCGAAATATCTTCGAAGGTGAGAAGACTATCTCAATAAACAAGGTGGAATTGTCACGATGGTGACGCATTATTTAACAGACAATCCTATTTAGTTATTTTCCGAAATTTCATGAGATCAAAAACAAATATTCATGATATACTAAGGCCTATTCCGTTTTATTTTTCTATGCCTGAAGGACATTCAAAAAAATTAAAAAAATATATAAGTTTTGAGTTAAAGAGAAAATATCTCAAAACAATACAAGAATGAATGCTTCAGATAAGATATTTGGAATCTGATGATCACATACAACTCGAACTAAAACAGAATTTCTCTGATCCACCTAAATACTTGTATATAATACTTACATTAAAAAGAATAACTCTTCAGTTGTATACACAGCCTATAAACAAAATATATAAGGGATAGAAGTATATTTCGGAAAATCTGTTTGGTTCAATATATGTATTTTTTTGGTTGTAATATATGAAATATCCGATTTTCACTGTCTACTTTAAATACAAACTTTACTTAAATATACTAAAAATTCTATTTACCAAAACAAGAATAATTATACAATTAAAAACATTACAGATTGTACTATTGTTTATACATCTTCAGATACAACTGATTTAATGCTTTAAAAAGAGATATATATCCATACTCTATTTTATTGATAAAAGGTAGCCGTGGTAAATCAATTGTAATTGTCCCGAATTCATGGATATCATTTCATAATTTCCAGCAACTGAAGACACACCTCGTAGACAGTGTAATGCAAGTTAAATCAGTCCTAGCAGAAATCCTCTATTGAGCGTAGTGAGAAAGTTAAGTGGGAAGGGGTACCAGCTCTGGTGCTATCCTCTTTACTTAACCGTAGTTCAAAATTATGAGGTACTTTGCTAATATAAACTCCATGTTGCCTTACAGTGCAACGTCAATAAACACTTATTCATCGGTTATCTTTTCTTTGAAGGCACTATCTGTCGTTAAAGGTACTGATGCGTGCGCAACGTTTGACGTTTCATAGTGACTATGTGGTTTCCAACCGAAGATAATGTGGTCACACAAGCTATCGTCCACTACTGAACATGCAGGCGAGTAAGAAGGAACGACGAGGAGTGATTCGACTTTTAGCGCAAGATATATTTAAAGGTCATGAAATGCATCGATGAATGAAGGCTGTGTACGGTGAGTACAATCTGTGTCTGTCAAGTGTTGTGAAATGACTCAAACGATTCCTTTAGGGACGCGAGTTACTGGAAGATGATGCTCGACCTGGACAAGCTCATCATGTCATCACACCGAAAATGATCGCGGAAGTGAATGCTTTAGTCTTTGTCAATCACAGAATCACCGTGGACGAGATTAAACAGTTATTGTGTATTAGCGTGGACACCACTCGCCTCATAATGCGTGAACACTTTAACTTTCGAAAAATTTGAGAGCAGTCTGTTCCCCAACAACTGACAGCTGAGTAGCTCAATACTCGAAATGCACTGTCTTTGAGTCATCTGTAACGTTATCACGAGAGGGAATATGGATTTCTGTCACCAATTGCCACTGGTGATGATACATGGTGTCACCATTTTGAAGCCGAAAGCAAGCGCCAGAGCAATCAGTGGAAACGTGCGACTTCACCACTTCCAAGAAAATCAAAGGCCGTGCACACCAGTTATGGTAATATCATGATGTTCTTTTTATTTCAAGGACCAACTGCTTATCGAGTTCCTGGAACAGGGAACCACCATCAATGTCTACCGTTATCAAGCCACTTCACAGAACCTTAGACTAGCCATCAAGCCTAAACGCGCCGGCATGTTATCCAAAGACATTATTTTTCTTCATTATAAATGTATCAAAAGTTTAAGCAACTATTTTTGAGTATGTGTACTGTGCATAATTATATTTTTGAGTTAATAAAATTGTTATCGTTACTTTTCCCCTGTGACCGGTTTTCATTTTAATGTTCCTGATGTTATTCATAATATTCACATTTTTTTTTTCATTTTAATAGTTTGTATTAAAATTCCATTTTACTGATAGAATAAAAGAAAACCAACATACCTTATCACCTATTGAAATTTTTCTGTGTTAAAATTCACTTATTTCTAACGTAACACGTACTTTCTCAGAAAGACGTAATAAAAGCGCTGGTTTATGTTTCCAACACATTCCCTTTTCACTATCCTCTTAATGTTTATGGATGGTATAAAGTGCTTGCTTCTTTGCCTCATGGATTTATTTAAGCCATAAAGGCATCCCGTAGAGACCTGTTAAGCAAATGCTCCACATTTCAGTAAAATTATGTGTCATCTGAAAGCAAAATGTTATGTTTGTATAAAGACTAAATACATTAAGTGCATGGCGCCTAAATTAAAACATAATTCTTGAAGCTTTATAATAGAGAGATGATTTGGGATTTTAAATAAAATTTGGTTTGATACTTGAAAGTAAACAGTATAATATTAATATAAAATGTCTAAAGTTTACCATCACTTTTATTTAAATAAAGTGGTAGTTGTGTGTGTAAGGTTAGTGGTTTTAAGGGGTCACATACCTTTTAAAAAGTTGAAAATGGTTAAAAATGGTGAGCTATTTAAAGCTCTATAATTTTTTATTACTGTTTCCTGGAATGTAAATTTTGGAGGAATAAATAAATAGATATTACTTTAATTATATATAAAACATAACCAACAAACACATTGCTAATTAGGATAAATTTTAGTTAGATAATTACAAAAAGAAATTTTTCTTTTCTTTTCGCAAGTGATAGGCATTACGAGCAGCTTTATTAAAAAAGTTACCAATATTTTTTGATGAAATTTTTGCTCAGTGTTGGAAATTCTGTGTTATCTTTAAGAGAACAGAGACATCGTATACTTTGAAAAAATCGATTTTTCAATTTTAGTTCTAAAAAATAGTGCTTATTTTTCTGAATCTAAAAATAGAAAATACTTATAGGTTTGTTGATAAAATAGCCCTAAAATATGAAAAATAAAAATGTAAACAAATGACCTCGCCCTTTTTGATATACCCCTCTGAACTTTAAATATGTAGTTTCCCCTGTGTTTGATCTATATAAACGTTCTAAATAGTGAACAAAGTATCTTTTAGTATATAATGTATATTTTTTAAAAAAATAAATTTATACGTGCAAAAAGAAAATTAAGATTTTCATAATTTTAAGGTTTTATGTTTATTTTAAAGAAATTATGCAATTAATTCGTTAAAAAACTGGTTCATTATGTTTGGTATGTTGCTGTATATATATATGTGTAATTTTTTTTTCCTATATTCAAAGAATATTTTTGTAAGAAATGGTACCTATACATGAAAATATGAATTACAAAATCTCGAAAATTGTGTTCATGTTAACATAAACAAAGGGGAAAAAACATATGAATTTAAACTTAGTTTTGTAACTCCAGAAAATGATTAAGGATTATTATTAGTCATATAAAAATAGGCAAGCAAATACTAATCAAGTGTATAATATGTGAAATTATTGGGTTTTTTTAGTTTTTTCACTTTTTCTCAAAAGCATATTTCTTTGCATTTAGGTACATGTTTTAAAAACTCTATTGCACTATATTATTCCAGATTTTTTATACTTCTATACAAGATGCCTATGCATATAGTGAACCTATTTTTATATCTATTAAGATAGTGCCTAATTTTTTAAAAAAATTTTTTCCTTAAAAAAGCAGAAAAATAAAAAAAATTCAAATTTCAAAGTTTTATAATTATTTTAAAGAAACTATACTAACATTTTACTAAAAAAATGGGTTAACTGTATTTTATGTATTGTTTTATATATGTGTAAAAAATATTTTGCATAAATAAAAGGATACTTTTTTAAAAAATGCTACCTAAACACAAGAATATATTACGAGTTCTCAAAAATTATGTATTATTTGAAGTAGTAAAAAAAAAACTTTTGGAGCAAAAAGTTATTTTTGTAGTTCTACAGAATAAATAAATTGTCTTTATTAAGAATGTAAAAACTCTAAGCTCTATTGGAAACTGTAAATGATATATGTCTCATAAACAAAGGGTCTTAAGTGTGGCATTTTACTCTTTCGAACACATGTCCTGGTTCCCTTAAAATGACGAAGCATGAAACACATATTTAAAGTGTTTAGTAAACTATAACAATTTAAAATTTAAGTATAAAATTTTAAAAATATTTTCGCTATTTTTTATTTGTAATTTTAAATTTTTCCATTAAAAATTCAAACTGGTTCAGTATTTTAAGTACAGATATCATCAAAATCTCCAGTAAAAATTGTATCATTTTCCATGGAACGGTTTTAAAAATATCATGCGCGTAATGAGAAAAAATGACGTTCTGAGAAAATTGACATCAAACGTAAATTTTACCACAGTTTTATATATATATTATTCTGGTTACTCACAAACAACAACTAAATTTAAATTAAAACTAATGTGAAGTTTTTTTTTGTCAATAAACTTCAATGTATTAAAAATATTATAACTAAAAACATATGTTATACCAATGCACTACAAGAATTGAAACGATATCAAAAGCTACAAAATAATAAAAATGCAACAAATTGATTCATTTCTCCAAAAAAAAAAAAAAATAAAGTTAAAAAATTATAAATATTACTTAAAAAACTATCAATATCTTAATTAACAACTACTTATTACAAATATTAAATAATTTGTGATATGAATGCAGTGTATTACTATGATTCGAAAATGCTAAAATTCGCCGCATGCATATGATGTTCCCTCTTTTAGTTAATTTTTACAAGTAGTTTTAAATTGCATTATTTTAGTCTGTCGTACTTCTTTTATGCGGAGATTAAAATTTCGTTCAGCAGTCTGAATTCTTTTTACATCTACAAGTGTAACAAATTTTTGTGCAAATTGATCAACAGTCAGACCAGGCGATTGCATAATTTTTAGTCTGCCTTGATTGTCATCATTAAAAATGACAATTGCCTCATTTGTAGATATATCAACAATCTTTCTACCACAACCTAAAATTTTTGGGCATAATTTCCATATTAATGAGTTAATAGATTCATTATTATTTTGGGTTTTACCCCCTAGACATTTTTGAAGAAGTTTAGGTTGTGATAGATCATTAAACACAGTTTTTTATGGCATCCATTACTGCCACTGGCAATTTGTTACTGTGTCTAAAAGTTTCCACACTGCCATCTACTACTTGATTTTGATATTTACACCAATAATTAGGACCTACGGGACAAAAACTGTGCAATGGTTCTTCGTCGCTTGAACGTATATGGAAATATACAGCCCAAACAGCTTTTCGCATATCTGACAGGCATGTTTTATTTTATCGGATTGCATTTCCATAGTACGTTGTAATTAAGTCGATCATTCTGTCGGTCTACCTTCCCTTTCCCCCAATCGACTTCCCATCACTGAGTTTGGAGCTCATTTGTTTTAACTTTCGTAAAAAAGTTCCCATTCATTTTTGAACATGTCCAACACATTCAATTTTTGAAACTGTTATATCTTCTCCATACGAATTGGATGCAGTAATAGATGAGAATGTTTTGGAATCACTATCCCCGATTTAAGATGTATGTCTCACAGAACTATGACTTAATGAACGCTGAAATATACGAACCATTTCCATAGTCTCCATCATGCCAGCTGAACCATTGTGGTTTTTCAAACATTCTTTAACGTGAAGAATTTTCCACTTTTTGTAAACAGGTGACCTTTTTTCTTCGTTTCGAAGAATCACATCCTTTACAGAAAGAAGACATCACACTTCCGCATCAGTACACTTTCCTGTTTTGTCTCCTATAACAGCACACACACCATTACGAGAAGAATAGCCACGGGTTTTCTACCTTCCATCTCCACTAATTATTATATCAGAATAATTTGTCAAAGTTACCTCTTCCAAAGCTGCACTTTGCATTGAAGCTTCTGCAACTTCTTTACTGCATAATTGTAGTTTGTTTATAATGTTATTATATGATTTTTCAGCAACTGGAGGAAAGTCCATGACACCACAGAAAGTTGTCATTGCTGCATGACCCTGTCCAATTGTCATCATTGCTTATACAAAACGTCCGTTTATGTCTGGAATATTTTTTCTTTTAGCAAGCATTTTTGAATTTCTAAACGAACACAAGTCTTTACAGTTCTTGAATTCAATCGAAAAAACACTAGACAAACCTTTAACACAATTTTCTGATAGTTTAATATCACCACCACATTTTTTGCAAGAAGCAAAGTTTTGAATGTTTGTAAATATGATAGTTTTATCAAACACTCTATAGCCATCAAAACCGTCATCATGTTCAATAAAAGATGAATCAACATCTTGCAACTAAATCTTTTTTCCAGATGCACTGTTGTTTAGTTATTCATCCACACTGTGTACAGCTTTGCATCTCGTATGCATATTACCTGTAAACTTCCTTTTCTTAGGACGTTTACCAGATGGTCTTTTGACAGATTCAGTCGAATTAATCATTCAAAAGTTTATAAAAAAAATAATATTTTTCCTAAAACTTATCTTAGAATAAGATACGGTATGAAAATCAAAAATGACCGAGTATAAATTCAAGATTCACTTTATCAAAACAAAGTAGAAGTAGAAGTTTATAAAGTTAGTAGAAGTTGTAGTTAATATTCAGAACAACAATAATAATATTTGAGGCTTCGATTCAAGCATTTGATAATAATTAGAATGAAAATATTAGAAACAGAGAAACGCAGCTGTCACCAGCGACATGACAACTGTCACCCTGGAGCCAAAATGTAAACTATATTCAAATCACCTTTTCTACTCTTTTTATTTTCTTAATAACGTCCGTTCTATTGGGAATTTCTGCATGCGGTTTCTTTTAAAACACTCAGAAAGGTTTACTCTATAAAAAATAATAATAAAAAAATCGATTTTCTGGAAATTTTAAAAGGTATATGACTTCTTAATAAATCGGCTTTTCAAAAGAAAATGAACACAATATTATTTTGTCAAATATATAAGCAATTGTTAAGTTTATGTTCCAAAATATTATATTTGTACATAACATTTTCAAAATATGCTTATGAAAAATTGACTATTTATAGTAGAACAAAAAACTTAACGAATGCTTTAAGCATAACTATAAAAGTCTTACTTTATAATTTTTCATTAGGGAAGATAAAAATAGCAATTTTCCAATGTTTTATTCACAAATAGCTCTCTTTCATTTGATGGACATCTCATTCGGACAAGAATTTTCAAACAAGAATTTCTCAATAGGACTGAGGCAAGGACTGTTTTCTGGCAAGGAAACCAGTAATATTTATTCAAGATGCAATGGCAAAATATAAAGGAGTAGATTTAACGCCTAGAAAGAAGTGCAAGATTATTAGGTTTTGAGAAAGTCGTCTTTTTTTTCTGCTGAATTTAACGATTACATCTAGAGCCCGAAACTTTCGTTTACGATATCAGGAGAGAAATTCAATAAAAAAAAAGCAGGGAAAGGCCAGAAAAGTTGCGTCATATATGTTGATAGCAAAATAATCAAAATATTATGTCTCAAAGATAAAAGAATATCGTCAAAGACAATCAAAAGTGATCTGAATGATTTTGGTGTTTCTCTTCTCAAGAAAAACGAGAAGATTAACTTATGTTAGATGAAGACGTAGAACTGCTCGAAAATACTATTTTCTCAATTTTCAGCAGCTCAAAAAGAGGTGAAGTTAGCAAGAGAATAAATAAATTGGACAAGAGATCAGTGGTCACAAGTTACATGGAGCGATGAAAGTAAAATATTATTACCTTCTACAGGGATCTCTTTCCCAACAATCCTTCATTTACTTGTCAGTAGAATTATTGATTCCTGTTACACAGCAAAATCATTGAAGGCACGGTTTTTTAAAATAACTAAAGACTACAAAGAGAATTGAATTATTTATTCTGTATTGATCTTAATCCTATTGAAATCTCGATGTCCCGTTTGAAGAATCTTGTACAAACCAGGTGACCTTCATATAAAAGAGAATTAATTGAGGTTATAATTATTTCCTGGCATCATTTAATAACAAAGGAAGAGTCTAAGACCACTGGCCCAAAGAAACATCGATGAGAACTTGTAATACAGAAATAAAAACTATCATACTAAGCACTGATGAATCTCTGTTATCATTAACATTTAATATAAAAAGTTTATCATTGCAGCTCTTAACTTTTTTGTATTAAAAATATTTGAGTTTTCTTTCATGTATTGAACTTAGTATTAAAATCTCTTTTAAATGATATATATGACTTTGTATTTTGTGAAATGTAACATTTTATATAAGTATACAAATTTAGAAAGTATAAATATTTCCAAAAGTGTTCACAATTTAGTACGTATGTATAATTGCTAAGTAGAGAGTTTCCCAAAACATTTTGCTTTATAGACACATTTTTATGTATTCCTGCTTTAGGTAGACCACAACTTACATAATATAATGAATTCTTGCTTGCTTAATTCAACTTAAGCGTTCTTGGCAGGAGGTATAGTGTACCTTACTTTAAAAAAAATTTAAATTTCTAACTATAGTAGATAATAGTATGAAAAATCTAAGAAACACAATTAATTTTTAACATTTTTTAATTACATTCAGATTAAAATTTAGTACCTGTTGCATAAAATAACAGAGGAAAAAAACAAATTCTTAAAATAGAAGAGATAGATATGATGATTCAATTGTAAATTTTTGACATTTAGAGTGTGTTTATTTAGGTTTAACCTTAACCGCCTGGGTTCGTGGAGGTCCAATCTTTATTACATTTTCAGAAATACTAGTTGTTTATGTCAAATTTTGAGTAATTTTCGAAAAATTTGTAAGATATTCGCCCGTGGGTGTTACCTTACTCCTAAGTTATCTTCGTGACCCAGAGGTGTGGGAGGTAATGAATAACCAGGCGTTGCCATGATCTTTAAATATCTTTTATAAGATCTTAACTTAAACACTAACAATACTAATATTTATATTATAAATTAGTGGATCTGAGGTGGGAAAACATCCAATACGCATATACCAAATAAGCGCGATCTTAACCACTATATTTATCTCTCCCGTCTATTCCTAATCTATGTTTATATCGCAGTTACTAATAGATACTATACGGATCCTACCTTAATCTCTTGTTTAATCGCAATCATATCGGATCCTCAATATCTTTTGATTATCTAGTGTGAAATTGGATTTACCTTGACTTGATCGTTCTGCCACGGATAGATTCACACTCAATGACGGCTTTCTTGTTTTCCTTCATTCACGCACTTAAACTCAGACTAGCATAATTTTATTCCCAATAGGAGGGGGGTCGTACGCTTACGTTAAACTTCTACTATTTAAAATGTTTCCAATTTCAATATTTACGCTTCGCTTCTGGATTTGTTTGGAAAGAATTTGCCTTTTTCGGTCCTAAAACCCAAGAGGAGATTTTAGGGGGAACGCGATGAGTCCGTCACAAATTTTTAGAAAAAAATATTTTGTTTATTCAAATTTTTTTTTTAAATAACTGGATTTAAGAGAGCAAAGCTGACAACCGGGCAGCAGCTGGATTGATTTCGATGATGAGATCAAGATACGGAGCGAATGAAATATTCTATTCGCAAAACGCGTCAAAGTTCTGAAAAAAAAATTAAAATATCGTTATCTTTTAAGAAATGTTATACCATGTCATTGCAAAATAAACAGTCTATCCAATTAAGGATTTAATTTTGGTCTGTTTTGGATACGGCAGGAAGGACATCACTTTTAAAAATGACCAAAATGTTAGCCATTTTTCGTTTTGCCGTCTTTGTTTTGGCTTCATATACTGTAGAACCTGCTTTTGTGCGGTTTTTTTTATGCGATTTTCTTTTTGTGCGATTTTTTTTATCTGGTTTATGATTTTCATTCACTTTGGTGCCACTGTAATGTTTTATATCTATTTACCAGTGGCAAAGCGGAAAATGTTGGCATTCGGCTCTCCCCTGAAAGTCAGGTTTTACCTTTAATATTTTATAAATTGGGTAAATCCGTTTTTAGCTTTAGTCAAACCTTGGACCCCTAGAGTTATGCCCCCCTCCTTGGCAGGACTTAATGTCTTTGGTTCCACTCTAATAAATTGTGTCTATTTACCTATGGTGTAACGAAGAATGTTAAGACCCCCTCTGAAAGTCAGGTTATGCCTTTAATATGCTATAAATTGGCTAAATACGTATTTAGCTTAATTTAGGCCTTGGCTCCTTTGAGTCCTGCCCCCACCTTGGTGATGTGGGGTGCATACATCACGCCACTGAAATGTAGACACTTCAAGACACTCTGCTCATTTGTTATAATCAGTCTCCCGACAATGCACATTCAGTTGCTTTCTCTCAACGCTTCAGCAACCCGAGTTTGATTGAAGACGAAACTTTTCATGGCAGTGACATTATCAACAATTTGATAGATTATGAAGACATACAAAAAGAACCGGATTCTTTAAGAGATGATAAAAATATTCAGGGTTTGAGATTTCCAACAAATTAGGAAATAATCTTACTAAAATAGATACCAATTAAGAAAGGAGTATAAAATTCCAAAAAGAGCTTCAATCAGGTATATCAAGTAATTGTGACATTTACAAGCAACTGACCACCCGATCTTCTCCCAAACACTTTTCTCTTACTTACGTTGCCAAAAAAATGAATCAGTTGAAATTATACATTCAAGTAAGGAAAGCGATTTTAAACTTATTCATCAAAGGGCTTTGGATTACGATGAGTAGCAATGAATTATGTATGTGCATTTTGAAACTTATCCGTGTATACAATGAGAAACTATGTTTTAAAATGTTTCCATGTGTAATATTTAATTATTTATTTTTTATGGAAGTACTCTTACAATAATTGGCAAATATTAAAAATGCGACTTTTTTATGAGGTCCCCATCCACCGCATAGAAAAAATCTGTAATATTTCCAAGAACTAGTTTATTATGTAAGAATTTACAACTTTTGAATTACAAAATGGATGCTGCAGTATTATAAACATTTCTGACTTAGGACAACTAATATATAAAATAATTTGTATGAAAGTAGGTTTGAACATGTTTTTTGTCCAACCAGCCTTCTTTTTTTATGTTAATAATACTGAGCAAAAGCCTATTGAAATAATGGATACGAACATTTAAATGCAATACAAGATAGAGGTAACTTACCTAAAAATTGCACTTAAAAATGGAGATTCAGCGCTAAATATGAGTGCAGTAAATAAGTTATTGCAATATTCTAGACTCTTATGCAAATTTAAAGCATGTGAATGGCTGAAATGTAGCACTTCACAAAAGTATAAAAATAATAGAAATAAAAACTTAAAAGAAAGTTACAAATTACCATAACTTTAGTGACTCTCTAGAGTATACATGAATTAAATAATAATAAGTTATTTTATCTAATATTAGAATAGGAGGTAACTATAACTAGGAAATATAATAAATTTATAGTAATAAACTATTATTAATCAGAGTTTTTAATATTTACTATTTTTAATAGCTGTATTAATATAACTATTAAAAAAAAATTTGGGTATTTCTGATTTAAGCAATATTAAGTAACTCGTTTATAGTTATTTATTATTTCTGATGTTTTGACAGTAGAAATTTATTGCGTTTTTTGTATATAATTAATAACAATATTTCTGATTATAGAAACATGTACATTACTCTCCCAATCAGGAACTCAGGAATTATATTGAAAATAAATTCTAAAGCCCTCGTGTAGCTGAACAGTGCGACGTTAATATTCAATCAATCAATCAATCAATCATTGAAAATAAATTCTTCTCTTTTATCATATAAATATTAGAAACTATTACATTATCTATTAATCTGATGTGTATGCCAAGAAAATTTGCTTCTTTGTTGTTACTATTTGTCTGTATTAAATTAAGATATTGTGGATATAAAAATTAATGTTAGGTAAAATTGACTTGTTTGACAAAAATGATTATGTCATCTATATAACGATTTATGTAATATTTAGAATTATTGACGTAACTACTTTCAAAATAATGTAAGTATAAATTTTCAAGACAGTTGCTCACAGGACCACCTTCTGGCAAACATTTAATTTGCAGATAATAGTTACCTTATGATATATATAGTTCTCTTTAAGTACAAACCTAAGTAGTGAAGCAAATCTATCATATAATTAACATTATTAAATAAATTATCTTTATGTAAATTTACAAGTATATTAATCATAGCATCATTATTAAAACAGTTAAAATGATCTTCAAAATCTAAATCATAGACGGAATAAATCATTTTATCTTTCATTTGTTAAATAAATTATTTACTATTTTTAAGAATGGCTGTGTATTTAGATTATTTATTGTAGCATGTAATATTTTATGGAGAACTTTGCCTATTTTGCTGATCTATGTATTGAATCTAGTTGTAACTGCCCTAAATTTGACTGGGTCTTTATTAAATTTGAGATTAAGAAATATATGTGGAAATTTAAAATTATTGATTTGAATTCTTATTTGCTTATGAAAAGCCAAAATTTGATTATTTATTTCTTTATCAGAAACTGGTGACTAAATAACAGTTGTATTGTTATCAAAAAATCTGTTGATAATTAAATTATAATAGTATTTACATATAAAGACAAAATTTCCTGGTGCTTTATCAACATAAACTATAATAAATTTATTTTGCGATTTTTAATATCATTAATAAAATTTTTATTATCTGTATCAAATTTATATTTATTAAGCTTCTGTGTACCATTACACTTAAATTCTTTGATTGTCTCTTTAGGAATACGATATTGAATAGATATTTTGTAAATAACTTGCTCAATATCATTATATAACTGATTTTTTTTTATAATTTTATTATTATTTGAAATCATTATTCTCTCTCTCTCTCTATATATATATATGTCTGTGTGTGTATGTATAAAAAATCAATACCTTTATTCATTGTGTTTCTCAGATTATTGTCTTCTACAATATTGAGGGCATCGATAACAACATGCTTTTGATGTTTATCTATGATTTCTTTAAATTTATTACAGTTACATATTAATTTTTCTTGCTTTATAGGCGCATTAAATTTAAAAATTGATCTACAAATTATTTTATTGTTTTTAAAAGCTTTTTAATAGTAATATTTTGTATTGGGAAATATGACATGTGTTTTTTTTTTAAAAATGTCAGAAAAATTAGTATTATCATACGATTTATTCATACATAAAAGTGAACAATATTCTATTTGGTAATCTTTACTTACATTAACTTTTATGTTATGTTTATGTTTCAAATATTTGTGAATGTCCTTTATAATATGCAAAGCAGGGTAATATTTAATTTTATGTGAAATTACTACATCTTCTGTAATACATAATTCTGTCTTACTGAGTCCAAATTTAAAATATTTAAAGTATTTTATGTTAAAATTGCTATCAAAGCTATTACAAATATCTATAATAGTATATGTAAGTACTATTTTGTTTCTACTTAATCTTTTAGTTCTAAGCCTTTAAGGTTTTTTTCATTAGTTATTTAATTAATAGCATTATTGAAATAATAATCTTAAGAATTTTATTTAATTACATTTAGAATATTTTTTCTTGGTCTAATATATTTAGTCCATAAGGATAAACTGCATTATTATATTTAATGTAATAATTTCCCACCATAATTTTTCTTTATTATCTCAGGAACAGCTTTATTTATATTAAGTGAAACATTTTTAAAACCATGTGTACTAAAGTGTCGTGTTTTTATTTTATTAGAATTTTTAATACTATTAAAGTATTTAGTATCTGACCTATGTTGATTAATTCTAATATTAATTTTATTAGATGTCTGTCCAATATATTTAAATTGGCATTTATTACATGTCAATAAGTAAACACAGTTATATGCCTTACAGAAGGTAAATTTAGAATCCTCTTTGATTTAAACATTATGGATCATTTTACAAGTTTTACATCTTTTGTCGCCACATCTTTTTTTACAAACGAGATTTATTATTGCCAAATTCACAATTTTGAAGCTTACCTATTACATTTGTAAGCATTCGTGTTATTTGAAACATTATTCCAATGCAATAAAACTTTTTTACACTTATTTTCCTTATTCCAGAATAATCTAGTATTATATGTATTAAAAAGTCTCGTTGAATCTCTCTCTTCAATGACTATATACTATATATTCACTGTAGACTATGTTCATCATTTCTGTAGTATATACTGTTAAAAAATAGTCTAACTGATTATAAAAAACAGATATATATGTATATATATAACAGTGTATGTGAATTGTCTCATTCTTTGGAAACTAAAATTGAAGTCAGGTCCTGCTTAAGTGAGAGACACTTCATAAAGCCTCATTTTCATTTTATGGACTCTCCTCACCTTCATTTTCTTCACTGGCATGGAACCTTTGCAGGTCGTCGTAGACTCCTGGTAGATTTTATAGAACATTTTTGCAATTACAAATTCCATGCTTGTAAATTAACAATAAACCTCATTCAAATAACGAAAGCAAATTTAAAATATGTTTTCAGAAATTATTCTTTGAAATAGTTTTTGTATGAATAATGTTGTTGTGTCCAATCCTTCAGAATCTAGCAGCAGCTAGATCAGATCCATGAGACCATTAACCTTAGCAAAGTCCAGTACCAGAATTGAACTCGCATGGAAGTCTTCCGAAGCTAACCCCAAACAATCGAGGATATGTTCAGGGGAAGCCGGCAATAGGTGACACTTGGAACAAGTCTGAAAAACCTTACGGCCAGATTCGAAGGAGATGTCTTTCAAATGCCCACTGAGCAATCTGGACGCAGCCTTTTGATCATTTCTATATCCATTAAATTCCAAAGCACCCCAGGGCATTTCCTACTAATCCTGGGATGGTCGGGAGGGGCTATCCAGACTTGCTTGTCCTTGATTTTCATTAAAGAGTAAATCTCTCAATAAGTGAGTGCATAATCAGTGGTCGCAATCTCAGAGCAGCCTCTTTTGTCAAAGAAATCCGTGACATCATTTCCAGGAACGTTTACATGGGAAGGGATCCACTGAAAGTGGATGTCTTTATATTTTGAGCTTATTGGTTATTTGAATGCTCACAGTTATCCACATAAGTCTAGTCCGGCAAATGTTGAATGGCGCTACAGGTATCTGCGAGGATCCAAATGTTACTATAGTCAGTTCTGTTGAGGATGGACTTTAATTCTTCATATATAGCAACTAATTCACATCTGAGGACTGAGCAGTTTTCTGGGTTGCGTCTAGAAAGCCGGATAGAAAGCTTCTCGATAAAGGCACCATTACCTGGGCGATTTGACTTGTTTTTACTACCATCGGTGTATATCAATATGGCATCACTTGGAATACCATTTTTGACATCGAGAGCAAGCTGTCGTAGGTACTTGGGAACGCCTGAGTTTTTATTTGTTGCGAAAGAAGTACAGTGTGGAAGTGAACTCCATGTAAGCCCTGAACCGGGTTGACACAGGGTCTCAGAGATGCATGTTCCACTGATTGGGAAGCGATCTTCATTTTATCAGACTAAATTGACTATTATTTTTTAATCTCTAGTTGTTTTTCCATTTACATAAGTATTCGGAGTTCCAATTATGTTCTTCATAACTTTTTAATTTATTATAGTATTTAACCAAGTTTGAGTTTCTAACAAGACTGAGAATAATACATGTGATAAATTAGTATATTACTTTTTTAAAAAATTCTGGTTTTTAACAAAAACTCAAGTTCCTGGGTTCTTAAAATGTGAAATTGGACATCAAATATGAAAAATTGTTCAGTTTATTTTGGAAAAAACAAAAAAAAATAAATAAAATGGAATATTTTATTATGTTTCCTTTTTTCAAGTAAAATAAGTAAAAAATAAAATGTTTTCGCACTAAAAGCTAATTTTTTTTACTTTCTCAGATTATTGATTCTATATATTTTAAAACATTTTTATATGTTCTTGAAAATCATTAAATGTAGATATTTGTGATATCCTCGTATATAAGATCATACCTAAGTTTCGGGAAATGAAACTAATACAAAGTAAAATTCAAAGATAATATATCTTAATTTGCGGATACATTCTCTAATTCACATATTCTCACTTTTATTTATCTCTCTAGTTTTTTTCCAGAGAGTTTTAAACTAAACATATTTGTTTAGTTTACAATATTGAATTAGGAGATTTTATGGGTAGCAAAACCTTTATCACATGAAGTGAAAGATTTGTTAAAATAGTTTTTAGATCATTTTTTACTTTGCTTTTTTCTGAATATGTTTGGAAAAAAAGTTATTGAGAGAATCCATTTACACTCTAACTAAAGTAATAAAGTAAGTCGTGTTTATTTAAAATGTATAATGACTAAGTTAAAATATAAATAACAATATAAAGAAATGCTAAGCTGATACATTTCCAATTTTCTTTTTCAACGTTAAATTCATAAGATATATTCCAGATCCTTCAGGAAATTATAAGAGAGACACTCAGAGAGTAACCGAGCAAAAAATTAGTAATATTATTAAAATAAATAATTCTTCAATTTTGGATCCTTATGAAATAATTTATTACTCTAATAGTAATAAAGAAAAAAGTGTTTAAAAATGCCTCTTATATATTAAAAAAATATTTAGCAACTAATTCTAAATTTTTTCAATTTCATATTCTCTTTTTGTACTCAAATTTCAATGATGAGATTTAAATCTAGAATGTTGATTAAATGCGTTATAAAAATGCACCTAATGCATCATAAGTGTTGATATTTCTGTTCGCTGCTTAATAGATGAAAATCTTACAACTGTGATGGAAAGTACTCTTGGATTTCTAAATAAACAAGTTTTTAATGTATGGCTGTTTAAAGCGTATTTATATTCATTTAGATTAGTCTTATTTCCAAGACTATCAGAGTATTATTTATTTTATTTAAAAGAAAGAATATAAGAAAGTGTATTTCATCAGTATGCAATGAATAATTAGATTTGAATTAAATAAAGGCTCCATCTCTCAATGTCTGGAATAAACAATCAATTTGCTACGAGTAGATAAATGCAGATTAAATTTCCGTAGTCATGGAAAGTGGCTATTCACATTGAAATGAAGGCATCAGATTCGAATCACGTTTTGCAAAGATTGCTGATGGAAGAACAATGATTATTTCCCGTTGGTTAAAAGAAGAAAAGTCACGTAAAAAAAGCAGTACCTTCAGATTATTTCAAACATCAGTTGGGAATAATTTGAGAAGAGGTTACTTTCTTTAATATGATCGAATAAAACTATTTAGAAACACTTTATTTTTGTAAGAATGGCTTCTAAAAAGAAACTTAAGAAATAGCAGCTCTCTTTCTCCCTCTATCTCCATATACACACACTATCTACTAATAGGTATTTGAAAACCCATTCAAATGATAATATTTGTGGTTTGGATCTACGTCACGTCTACTTTACTTATATATATTGTGTTGGGCACGTCATTGGCATTAGTCGCAAACAAGGTGTCATGAAATTTACAGCTTTCTGACTTTGAAATGGGTGGAATTGTCAGATATTATAAAAATGGGCAATACTTAAATGCCATATATCTGAGTAATTAAACATTTCAAAATCAATAGATGGTTCTGTGAAAAAAAAGTGGAAGGTAAGTGGTGATTGTCGGAATGTGCTTCGACTTGATAGTTCCAAGGGACTAAGATATTAAGACCGATGAGGACTGTCCAATGAAATTGGGAATAACGAAACCAAACCTATGGCCCAACAAGTATCTGGTACTTTGGTTTAATAGATATCATCCACTAGCAAACATATTTGCATGGTTTCCATGATCGTTCTGCCGCACTTTCGCCTTTGATGAGAAAATTCATCATGCTGTTCAGTTATGCTGGTACAAGGTACATAGAAATATGACTGAAGATTAGTAGAAACAAGTAATGAATCAAGGTTCAATCTCTGACAGTCGAATGACACAGAGTTTGGATTTGGCGAATGTCTGGAGAGCGCCTTTTGACAGAATACATTGTACCTACAGTAAAATTTGGCAAAGACATATATATATATATATATATATATATATATATATATATATATATATATATATATATATATATATATATATATAGGGGAGAATATTCGTAACTTGTTGAAAGATTATGAAACATCCAATACGATATTCCCACAGATACAATAAAATGGTTTCATTTTCACATAAAAAATACCTAATGTATTCTTATAACAGTGAGAAAATACCTGAATGAATACTGTTGGACTGAACTGTGGGACTTGATGGTGCAACTCTCATGTCGGACTCCTTATTTCGCTAAAAAGGAAAATCGAAGTTGATGTTATTGTTGGCTGGCTGACAAAAATAATCAGTTCTCATATTCGCCATCCTTGTGTCCATTTTTTGTCCTCGAACACTGGTATGATAAAATTGTATATAAAAAATCAAAAGAAGGAAAAATAACAAATCAATAAAGTCTGCATATACATCTAGGGTGCGATAGACTAGGACTACATCTTTAATTCTCTATGTTAATAATTATATGTCAACTTTTTCGTGCATTGACTGCTGCATTTTTTGAGCTAATGGAGTTCATGTTACAAAATTTTTCAGATAACGGAAGTTTATTTTTCATTCTCAAGTTGCTGTATCTGAGATTTATATTCTTCATCTAAATGTTTTATAGCTCGGATAAACATGCTTTCGGTTTCTGTACTTCCCTTAGATCTTCTTCTCCTTTCAGTACTATATTTCTTAAAACGGATCTTTATTTAAACCTAATTGAATTCATTTTCATCATCCCTACTATCACATTGTAACTGAAAACTGATTCAAAGCTTTTCCGGTCCCTTTCCATTGCATCATGCAGTGGCTGTTTTTTCTTTATATATTCTTGATTTTTTTCTTCTAATTCCAATTGCAGTAAAGCATTTTCTGTAATTAATGCTTCCCAATTGTTCAGCCAAATGTTGAACGAGCCAAAAACAAGTTTCAGTATTTAAAATAATTTTCATTTCACTATTCTTTGAGCCTCTTCAATGCAGTAATGTTTCTTCATTATCTTCTTTCATTAGATATATACAAATTATGAAAACTGCAGCGTGATTGTGCATTGTGTAATATCACTAGAAGGCATTGAACTTCATTCTCCTTTGAGTATTAAACAAGTAAGCAAACCTTGTTTCAGTGTAATTAATCTATATAGGTAGACATATCGTTACGCCGCCATCGAAGACAATATGTGTAGCTGTCAGAGTCTGATAAGAGAAGAATCATCGTGATGATAGATGTTCGGGGGTCAACTAGGCGAGTATCTCGCCAAGAAAGTTCTTCTGATTTGACTGTGAGGAGGTTAGGGACCAGTGGACAGAAGAAATGTCCTTTAAATGGTGACCAGACTCAGGACACCCTTCACAGACCAGTTGTCGAGAACACCGTCACATCATACGACACACACGCGTAGAGCCAACTGCCTCATTGGCCGTTTTACAAACACATGCAGCGCCTTCATTATGTGTGCTGCAAATCACACCCAATCACTGACACCTCGATTTGGAGCGGTATTGCGCACGACGGGAATGGACCGAAGTAGACAGGAGCCAGGTCGTCTTCGGCGATGAATCTAGATTATATTTAAGCTCTGATGACAATCGTGTTCGTGTGTGGAGGTCCCGTGGTGAATGCTTCAATCCTGTCTTTGATTTATAGCGACACATCGTTCCCGCAGCTGGTGTATTACGTGGTCCGTCGCCAAAAGCCCTCTTGTAGCTGAACAGTGCGACGTTAATATTCAGTCAATCAATTAATCAATCCGCAGCTGGTGTGATGGGATGGGGGTGCCATTACTTATGATATTCGCTCACATTTAATATTTATTTGTATCAAAATAGCAGTCCAGTGGTATGCCCATGATTTCCTTCAGCCACGTGTAATTCGAATTATGGCAGGGCTTCCAGGAGCCATTATTCAACAAGACAGTGCATAGCTACATACATAAAGGATGTCACAAGTCTCCAACAAAGAACTAAAACTTCCGTTCACTTGTACATTTTTCTACAATAAGTCATCCGTTTTATTTTGATCTTCTAATCACTTACTTATTTAAAAGTAGCTCTTACATATGCATTATTTCGTTTCATTTTGACAATTTTTTCTTCGTGAGCAAATTTTTATGGGTCCGGATTAATTTTCAAAGAAAAAAGAACAATATTAAATGTCCGAAATTAGTGTTAGGTGTAGCCACCGAATGCTTCAATACGACATGGAATGGAGTCAAGCACATGTTGAATTTCTGCTTGTTAAAGATAATCCTACATTGTTTGTATGCGCACCCAATGTTCGTCTTTTGAGGCTGTTGGACGCGGATTACGAGTGAGACGCCGATCAACCATATTCTACACATTTTCAATACGCGACATACACTGTAAGCAACTAGGCAATAGATGAAGTTGCTTGTGTTGGGCTAAAAGAAGTTTTGAACTTTCCTTGAAACACGTAGACGTTCATTATAAAATTAAATGGTAGCTCCAGGGCTGTTTTAAAAGAAGGGAAAAACTTTGGGCTCCACACCGATTCACGGACGTACATGTTTCTATTAAGAATACTCTCAATTCGTAGCAGCTGTGACCCTCTGTGATATGAAATCTTACCTCAAACCATTATCACGGCGGTTTGGTGAGTATGGCAATAATGCACTCTGGAAGACAGATTTCACCTGGATAGCGTTTAACTTAAATGTGACCATCATTGGTCCAAAACTAAAACTGAAATCGTTGGAAAAGACAACTTGTTACTAATCTGCCTTCTAGGCTCTGAATTCACGGGTTCATTACAGACACAGCCGTTACTGGTTTACCATCAGGGAGATTCTACATTAAGAAATCCTTGCACGTAGTCTTGTAGAGCCGAGTGCTGCAAACTGCTTGGAGAAAGCTGCGCTGTTATTTACCACTGGGCAGAGCAAGTGTCTATCATTTAACTCTGATGATAAATTCCGTCATTCACTAGCAGTTTTTCGAGTTGGACGTACCATTACGTTGATTGAATCTCCACTTTTTTCCGTAAAAAAATCCGCATCACACCGGACTGGATTACATTTCTTTGTTTATGGTCAATCTCCATATTGCCGCTATGAAACTTGGCAAACAATCTACAGACTACCCGCTCAATCGTCCTGTCCACATCCAATGATTTTTTGACGTTGCAAATGTTGCAGGCATGAATCATGCTGAATCACAATTTGCCTCTCTCGTTGCTCCATTACGTCCTTAATTGTTTCCATTTCCCCGTCTAGTATTTATATAGTGTGTGGAAACTTTCTCACCTCACTGTGTATGGGCAATTGATAATGTATCACTATTGTACCTGTCGGAATGATCAGTATAAATTGGCCTATATATCTATTGCAGACAATAATTATGGATCCATCCAATAAATTTTAAATTATTTTTTGCGAATTATATTCAAAAGAACTTATTACTCTTTTAACAAGATTTAAATAAATAAACCCATTATTCTTGAATTCACACATTTGAAAAGAACCAATATATTTTTAAAAATTAAGTTCATTTTTTGGTGAAATTAGGCATTGAAAAAGAAACTAAGTATAATTCATTTATCGTGTTCATAAGAAATTATTTAGTGGCTGCTTAACAACCTTTTAATAAAGAAAAAAACATACTTCAACAAAAGTTATTAATATATATATATATATATATATATATATATATATATATGACTCGCTAGGTTCTTCTTTTTTGTACTTCTTTAAAATATATAATTTTGTTCTTCATGTTCAGCTTTCATATTTTTATTACGTAATTTCTTGTTATGTTCTTTATCTATTATTTCTTGTTTTTGATAAATATTACATATTTCTTTTATATATAAATATATATATATATATGTGATCCAAAATATATAAGTACACAGAAGCTATAGAACCTATATATATATATATATATATATATATATATATATATATATATATACATATATATATATATATATATATATATATATATATATATATATATATATATATATATATATATATATATATATATATATATATATACATAAATGGTATTTAGGAGTTTGTCAAAAAATTATAGTAGTAGCTTATTTAAACTAAAAATGTAGCGCACGTTTTGCTTGAATAGAATATATTAGTTTTCATTAATATTTTTTTCTTAAGATGCATTCGTCAAACGTTTAACACAGTTCACATGAATAGTCTTTTTTTTTGCATTTTATTAAGACGTGTAATAGATAATTTTCAAAAATATTCTGTCTTCAGTTCAAATGTATATATGAAGTAGTATTAAAATATATATACTTAAAAAATACAACTATCATTCTGATAAAAATTCCTTTTTAACATTTATGCGCGAACAGTCCCATATACATTATAATTTGTTTTAACTAATTAAAGTTAAATTTTCCAAAATTCAATTTACTTTTGTTATTTTTAATTGAAATTAAATATGCGTAATATGTGTACGAATAAAATGTATAAAAAACGAAAATTATAATTCAAATAGGAAATTTATCAAAAAAAGATAAACAAGTAGATAATTAAAATAAATCCAGGATAATATTTACAATAAAAATTCTTACCATGCTTTGAGGGCAGTGAAAAATAAAAAAATCATAGCATATATCAATAGTTTCAGTTGTTTTACTTTTAAATTAATGATAATTTTCTTTAGAGAGTATTTCCATTTATAGAGCTCTAAATTCGGGCTTGTGGGTCTAGCGATGATTTTTCTTCTGTATAATTTTTATTTTTATTACTTCTTCTTCAGCCTACATTGAACTATAGCTTCTTGTATCTAGAAACAAGTATTCACATTATGAAATATAAATAAATTTTAACGAATACTAAAATAGTTTTTCAGGGACTTTAAATCCCGCTCATAACGTAACTCTAACTTTTTTTTATGAACCTGTATCAGCATTTTAATTCAAAACTGTTTTAAAAAGAATACTAGTACGTTTTAAACCATCTACATGAGACTCAAGCTTACATCACTTTCACTTAAGAACATGAAAAGAAGATGCATTACTACACAAGCGCCACAACTCACTACATCGGTTTTCATTAAATTGCAAAATACTTCACACTTAATAGAAACATTTTAAACATAGAAATGAATCAAAAATTTCTTTTTATAGAGAGAAAAAAAGAATAATTTCTTAATATATTTGTATAAAAGGATGACAAATAAAAGGTTTTTTCAACCAACTTAGGAAGAAATTATCTCCCCTGTGACAAGTGTGCCGAAGAGTTATAGTTATTCTTCCATTTGATGAAACATCTTTTATCAAAGTGATACAAATCTATTGATGTAGCATCAATTGAGAATGAACATTATGAATAATCTGGCTTGTTAGAAGTGAGGTAACGTATTCCTTAGGGAGATAAAATAATTTTTCGGGGACTATAGAATCAAGAAGGATTTCTGATTGTTTTTACTGAAAGACATAACAATATAACACTCTGATTATTACAGTTAGAAGTATATCTAGAGAGGCATTCAATTTTCAGATTTTTTAACAATGTGTCTCTAAGGGGAGCAGAAATTTGAAAAAAGTTGTTCGTCAAATATTTTGATACATTATCAAGATTGAAAAATATACCAACATTTGTTTGTTTTTTTCATTCCATTTAATGCCAACATCTATAACACTTTTATGTGGCATGTGGAATTGAATAATTGTTTTTGAAGAAAATGACAAAAATAAATAATTCAAATACTTTTCTAGGATATAAATATTTAATACATTTTAAAATTATGTACCTTATGAATTTTAAATAGGATAGAACGCAAACTAAATTTTAAAATCTAAAGTTAAAATCTACTTTGGTCTTTATTATTTTAACCAGGTTCCTAAACTCTGAAATCCGCGGCATGTTAAATTTGTCTGGGTTCACTCATCTGACACTTATATGAAATCTTTATGGGCTCACTGTTCTCCCACTGTCGTGGTAAGGATGTATCAATTCAGATGTTATTTATTTTTTTATCCAACGTCCATAATTGGTATCTTGATCATTTAACGCCAATACTCCCAGTACTAACTGACGACGTAGAGTAAATTTCATTGAGTCCAGTGCTGACGAGCAAATGAACGCCATTCATTCTGGAATTGACGCAGAGCGGGCAGGCTACGTCAGCAGCAAGTGAAGGTATACTTACAGAAAGTCAATTACGGTGATTCGGTAAAAGCAGATGACTGCCGAGGTTCTATCCAGGTGTCTCATTTGTCCGATCGTTTCCAGAGCGCAGGATTTTAGCTGGTCAGAAATGACCTCAAAATTATTTAGTGTCAAGTTAATTAGATCGAGCTGTTTAAATAGAAGGGCAGTTGTGAATGTGTAGTAGAACCATATGTTGAAAAAACCCAGGTTTATGATGAGTTATGGGAGCACCCCATCAGAACCGCAGACTTTTCGCTTTTCATAGAACTGGTCATAAGAAAAATACCTATTTAAGAGGAGAGAGTCTTTTTCAGTTGGCTCGTGGCAGTACCTTTGTCGCAAATGGATTTTCGGTTTTTTGCAGTAGTGTAAAGCCTGCAAATTGCTATGTAATTCGTACTGAGGGTGGTGGCAACTTCTGTGGTACTTTTAAGTAACTTGTAATTTTCTGTTACTGTTTCCCAGTGCTGATATGACTTTACTTTATTTAGGCCAGATATGGACTTATGCGCTTAAGGGCCATCTTTTCTGAAGTCTAGGTAAGAAATAAATGAACTATAGGTGGTTTCTTTCCAACGAATGATGTCATGCTTTACTTTAGCTTGGTCTTTTCTTAGAAGTATGCAGTCTTGTATATTATGGGAGTTTTCAGCTCGATATCTCGCTGTGATTTTTATGGACTGCAGAAGTTCCAAGAACTCATTCCAGAAAGGTAAGTGCTTCTTAACGTGTGTTTAGGTATGATTACTTAGCTTAAGTAAAATTCCTTTAATAAATAGTTCAGTAGATTTGTCACGGTTATATCGTTTACTAGATATTCAGTGACATATTAATCAGAGAGTTGCGAAAACCAGTGGCTTCGGGCCTTTATAAAATTCCAGCGAGTGTGCTTTCCTGTCTTTGGTTATGGACTTTTGTATTAGACCTGTAAGTACAAAAGGCGATAACCGCTCACAATCACGGGGACTTCTAGATAGTGTAGACCTAATTGACAGGTTCGTGTAAGTAAATGCAAGATCAGGAGAACTGGACTGGCCACAGTTTGAAAAACATGTAGATTTTGAAGGGATTCTTATGTGAGTAGGGATCTTCAGTAGTCCTTCAACAGCTTTACAAGTCACACTTTTGTTCGAATAAATCAATCGCAACGATTGGGCGCTCAAATTTCCGACAATGATAGTATTGCGGTAACTGCTTAAGTTGGTGATTCTCTCGAGGTCTGTCACGTTGTTGAGAAGGTTATAAAGGCCAAGAATTTTGAAATGGATACCTTTTTACACGCATGTATGCATATTGCTTCAAGTTTGTTACGGCTGTTTATCTCATGAATAACAGTGCCTTTCTCACGATGGAGTCGCTTAAGAACACAGTTATGCCAGATGCAATTCGTCTTGTTTTTTAGATCAAGGGACTAAACACTTTGGATAAGTTAGAGGTGTTTAGTCCAAATGCGTTCAAAAACAAAATGAGGAAGTGGTTTTCTCACCCCGTGAAGGACATTTTCTTTTACCTACAAAAGTTGTGACGTATTACGCGTCTTTTCTTTAACAAGTCTTTTTGGGTTCTTTGGACCAGAATTAATGGCAACTCTTTTCCAACTAAATCCCAGAAATTAAATGGGAATTAAAGATACAAATGAGAGGACTTTTAAATATAGGATCTTAGAGTGAGAGCGCGATGGTAATGTAAAGGGATGTTAGACAATTGATGTTGGTTTGTGGCAGTTGATGGTTATTACAGTTTGTGTTTCAAGTTTTAATGTGTTATGCGTGACGTGGATACATATATTAGTACTCGATAAGAAGGAACCCGCAAAGTTGTATCCCATTACATATAAAGACAAGATTGATCGTTACTACAAGATGTAATAAGGTAGGATTGATTATTTAATATTATAATCAAGTATTAGGTGGTTTGCTTATTAATATTGGTCTGAATTGAATTACGTCTTATTACAAATATATATATTGTGTGTTGCGTATTTCATCATCGTAGATTGTCTCATATTAATTATTATAATTAAATTTGTTAAAGGTTTAAGTTGAATATCTTAAAAAAGTCATATTAAGATAATGTTTGATCCTAATTCTTTCGCTAATACTATACCTCTAGCTCACACTGATACTTCGAGAGATGTACTTCCAAAGGGAGAAACATCCCAAAGTCTGAGGTCTCACTCTAAACTCTGGGACGTTCTCTTGAAGGTTCAGATAAAGGAGATATCTTTACCCATTTAGCACCCCTTGAGAAGCACGTAACGTGTGTAACTTCAGAATTGCTACGAAAGCGAGAAACTTTACTCCCTAGTTCAGATGTAATCCTTGTCACGTGGTTGAAAGTTACAATGTCTGTCACTGTTAGCCCTGGTATCCTTTTTAGGGCGACGTCAATAAAAATCTTGTAAAAAAAAGCAATCTGTGAACCACTAGATCACAGGAGGGCAACTAGTTATCCACAAACAGTTTTTATGCATCCAACCAAGACAGTCAGAAAACCCGCTTTGAACCAAGATTAGTTTAAGATGCCCTATCATAAGTCGTCATTTACTTTTCACTAATAGGAAAAAAAAATTCTTAATTAAGAAAACCAAGTGCATGAAATAATTTTTACTGAATGATCATTTGCAAAAGTTGGATAACAAAATTACAAGAAGATTTCAGTACTTGGACAAAGTTTCACATAAATTCAATTTTCTTTCTCATCCCATTGTTGCTGATATTGATTCGACACCTGAGGAGCTACATCTTGAACTTATTGACTTAAGGTGTCACAGGGGTGTTAATCTTCTATTTTTTCGAATTTTCGAAAAAAATATATGTTGTTCCTCATTTTCTTTTGAACATTTTGATACCAACCACGTGATAGTACTACAAAAACTTCGAAAGTTATTCGAAAAATTCCAAACAGCAATTTAGTAATAACAATGTTTAAATGGCTACATGCCACACCCACTTATTCTTGATTTCCGCATACGTTTTATTTTTCTGTTTTTAAAAAGCCTCATGAAATATTTTAAACACTTGCTTAATTGAGAAGGAAGCTTGCAACTCAACACACACTTATTTAATGTGTTTTGATTCTGTTTTGGTAATGCTAGCACGTTTGTTTGAAATAACTTATCGAAATTCAAAACAGCGTTGTTTAAAACCGTTTATCAAAATTGAAAACAATTGAAAATTCTCGATTGAAATGGAAAATACTCATCGTAGACCTTCAGGTAAATGTCCTAAGAAAAGAAGATTTAGAGGAACCAATTCATGAAGGTATGTTCTCATACATATATTGCAGAAAGGAGAGATACAAATAAGTGTGCTTCCAGTAATAAAATCTCAGGATATCAGACTTCATTAAAGTCAAATCTTGTTAAGGTAAGTGAAAAAAAACTTAAAAAGATATCGTATTTGTGATTTTATTTCAACTTTTATCTCCATTTTATCAGTACCATGTTGTTTAAAATGTCATAAACCATTAACAATTAATGAAAAGTCCACTCGTGGTTTATGTTCGAATTTTGAAATACGTTGTAAGAACTGGGAGTGTTTGTATTTTTCAAGCTGTGAAAACACTGGGAATAAAAATAGTGCTCCAGAAATTAACAGAAGATCTATTTTAGCAATGAGATGCATAGGCCAAGGTTTAGAGTCATTAAAAACCTTTTGTGTTGTAATGAGTCTTCCTAATCCTGTTGAACAAAAATCATATGATGTTATTAATAATAAACTTTCACGTGTTATGAAGGAAGTCGCTGAAGAAAGCATGAAAAGGGCAGCTGTGGAAGAAAATTCTTCGTGACCTGATAACCTTTTAACGGCAAGTGGTGATGGTACCTGGAAGACGAGAGGACATTCATCGTTGATTGGAGTATGTACTGTAATAGGGGACGAAACAGGTAAAGTTTTGGATAGGGAAGTATTGTCCTCATTTTGCTAAGGACGCGACAGTTATAAAGGGGTACAGTTTGGTATCAAGTACAATAAACGGCAAAGAGTGCATAAGATTTCATGTAAAAAAATTGTTCTGGCTCTGCTGGTAAGATGGAGGTTGGCGGGATGTTGAGGATTTTTAATCGATCAGAAAAGATTCACAACCTGACATATTCGAACTACATAGGGGATGGCGACACAAAAACATTCAATGCCCTTTCTGAAAACAAGCCATACGGCGATGACCATCTTATTCAGAAAATAGAATCTGTAAGCCACGTGCAAAATAGAATGGGTACAAAACTTAGGAAGCTTAAATTAGTATATAGTAAAAAGAAATTATCTGATGGTAAAACTATAGGCGGTAAAGGTAGGTTAACTGATAGTTTAATTGATAAACTTGCGCATTACTATGGTAATGCTATTCGATGCAATTCTACTAGTGTAAAGGAAATGCGGAAAGCCATTTGTGCTGTCTGGGGTCATTCTTGCAGCACTGATGATGAACCGATGCACTGGTTTTGACCTACAAATCCAAATACATGGTGTGAGTATATATAATGCCACAATTAATAATAATTTACAAAATTATAAACACAAACCCTCAGTTGCTAAAGCTGTTCGAGATGTAATTAAGCCTGTATTTGCAGACTTATCTCATTCGGCACTCCTGAAGAAATGTTTAGGAGGTAGGACACAGAATCCTAATGAAAGTTTAAACTCACATTAATTTGGAAGTTTTGTCCTAAGACGATTGGTTCTAGGCTTCAGATTGCAGAGATTGCTGCAAATCTAGCAACCAGTGTTTTTAATGATGGCAATCAAATACTTATTACTATTTTAGAGAAATTTGGCTTGAAAATTACAGGTATATATTATGATCCTGGAGCATTTTAGCGTGTAAGTGTTAAGATTTATTTTCTCAAATTCAATTTTAAAACTTTAAAGCCCTTTTTCTCAGTTTGTGTTTTTTTCAATTACGCGCATTGCGTTTCAAAACTATCATACTTAAATATATAAAACTTTACAGAATTATAATTCTATCATAATCTTCAAATCCTAGCTATTTATAATATTATAAATTTTTTTTAAATATTTCAATAAAAATTGAATTTTTTTAAAAAAAAAATTAAAAAATGTATTTTTTTATTTTTAAAAATATTATTTTTTATTTTTTTTTATTTTTATAAGATAGGCTAGCATGTAATAAGGATATATTTGACTTTATAAATCAACTTATTGCTAGTAATTAGAATTATTATTGCAGAAAATACCATGCGCGTCGTAAAACTTACCATTTGTTTCTTACAAAAATTTTTCTTATTTTTATGTGCTTATTATTTTTAAAATTATGATTATATTTTAGATATTTTATACTTTTTTGAAACTTTATTTCTTTATAAGAAATGTGTAAAAGAATCAAATTATTTCATTTTAATCTCAAATAATTATTTCTAGTCGAAAATTGTTTCCATTTTGTGCTCTCGAAACATTTTTAACACCCCTGTGACCCCTTAAATTCAGATCACTGTGTGAAGAAAATGTTTAATTCTAAGCCATTGACTTTTACAATCTTTGTCTGCTGAAAAAGTTCCATGTGTATGAAGAATATTTCTTTATATTTGAGTTGACATATATTTGTGAGCAATGTTTTTCAAGCATGAAGATCAAGAACATTAAATGTGCTGAAGTGCCCCTGAATTAGCGATACCTACCTAGTAACGAATTGGACTTCCTCTGGCCAGGATAATGGCTGCCACACGACGAGTCATAGATTCAACAAAGAACGTTCCGAAAACGTTAAACTGGAATGACTTGCCAAATATTGGCTAAAACTGCCAATCATTCAGTAATATCCGTTGTTTCTGTGTGACGTGTTGGCCTTTCACGTCTTGTTCCAAAATATCCCAAAAATACCCAATATGACTTAAGTTTGGACTTCCATTTAGCCAATTTATGACAGAAAAAATCAGAGGAATGCTCATCCAACCAGTCAATAGCCAACCGGGACTTGTTAGAGGTGCAGTTTTCTTGCTGGAAAACTCCATTGCCATGCGGATAACATAAGCTCATAAACGGATGAAGATGATCGCCCAGTAACTACGCACCGAGTTGCATTGAGGGAGGTTGGTATACGCAACAAATATTCTTAACAAAGACACGAAAAAACAACCCGACAATGATTGAGCAACCATGCTTTTCTACAGACTTTGTGATTTCTACTGCTGCTTAATAAACGACGGCTGAATTTAGGATGCGTGTTCTTAAATTCATATGTAAACAAACGTATCTGTTTATATAAGGCTATCTTAGGAAGCAACAGTAAACGAAAAACTTGCCAAAGATCCAAAAATATTCGAAAAAATCCGAGGATTTTATTTCGACCATTTAATTTCTGAAATTACAGTTATTTGAAAATCTATTAATTAAGAATGATTAAAAGGGCAATTCGCTTGCATTGTTGTAACAATAAAAACCGGGGTTGTCCAGTTTGGCTGAATATCAATTTTCAATGCAAACTTACGTCATTTTTATAACAATAACGTTGTTAAAACAATGGGGGTGAATATTGAGCTGAATATTTTTAATGTTTGTAATTAATATATTTTCAAATACCTGCAATATCGGAATATAAATGATCAAAACGGATTCTTGAAGGATTTCGAATTTTGTGGTACCTTTGGCGAGTTTCTGCACCATGTGGTTCGTGAGAAGATAAGACACTCATAGATAGATACAAAGAGAGATATATTTGTTTAACTTCGAATTTTAATAGTGTAGATTTTACGACATACGTAATGCTTTAATGGGCCATTTATTTCTAAGTAAAGATATATTTTGTTGTTGGCATGTGTTTTTTTATCCTGGGAACATATGAAATACAAATGAAGAAGAGCACAAAGCATACAACACAGCAGAGGAATATACACATTTATTAAGGATGATAATCCCAGCATATAACAAGAAAAGGCGCGCTGCTTCTCTTTTCAAGACGGGAATCCATTACAGGTGAAAGACCGCCTTCGTTTTCGAAGAAGATACAACCATGTATTAAGCGGGACTCGAACCCGAACTTACTCGGCTATATGCCGAGGGTCATAGCCACCTACTGACTAGGCGACGTAAAGATATATTAAAACATTTTTTAGAATTGAAGCTGATTTAAGAAAATAAACTACACTTATTTAGCTTATTAGATAAAATCATTTTGATTTTAACACCATTTTTGGCATATCTCTTTGGGTATTATTAAAAGGAAGGGCGCGTTTTTTGATACTTATAAAATGTATTTTGAAGTACTCTATAAGCTGGAATAAAAGTAAATGCACATTTCACAGCTTTTTTAATTCATAAATGACAAATTACAGCATTTTTACCAAGAAATTTTAGAAAATATGGAGATGATCAAAGCGGAACATCGCAAGTTATGCACGCATGTCGTGTTCTCTTTTGATATGCTTGATTAGAGCACAAATGACGGTGCATGAATGTATCTCTCAAAAGAGTTGGAATATGGTTACCATATTCAACCACACGTTTCATCTATTTTTACACTATACTGGACAATTAGATATCCTCCGTTTCTTTTCCGTCTTGAAAATTCTGAAGTCAGTTGGCATGCTAACCTAAGACGAAATCTTAGTTGCTCTTGAAAGCATATATCTCATCTAAATAATTTATCTAAAATAAAAGAATAGAAGATTGTCAAATCATTGATGAAGTAAAATATTATTTCTGAGAGCGTCTTCCAATTGCATAGCGTTCTCGAAATTGATCAAAGAGATCTACACCGTTCATAATTTCATTATAATCGTAGTAGGATTCAGAAGTTCCCCGACTGAGAGTCAATAGTTTAAAATAATATTACAAATTAAACTGCTGAATAACATCCTCCATCGAAATAAGACCCTTAACTAACAACGCATTTTTGCCATGGCTTGTAAAGGTCATCGAAACATTTCTGGAATACATTTTTAGCCAAGTTCTTTAATTCAGTCTGCGATGCACTTTTAATTTCATCTGCAAATTGGTTTTCCTTTAATATGCGGATAATGGTGTTTTACACACCCTATGCATGTTAAGATATTAGTCAGTATCCATTGGCACGTGGCCTAGGGTATTCCAAGTGATTCCGCTATTGCTTGAAGCATGTTCTTAAGTACCATTTTAGAAACAGTTTAGAAGCTTTAAGCGTTGCGGTAAGTCTGTGGACGTTCAGAGCGTTCGTCATCTTCGACACTTCATCTTTCTTCACTGAAATGTCGATGACATTCAGAAGCTTGTGCTTGCGATAATACATCACTGCCTTACACATGCTTTAAAATTTTATATGGCTCTGAAGCACTTTTTCACAAACAAACACGAAATTTAATATTCATTATTTGCTCATCAAACACGATTTTTTTCAATCACCGACGACTAAATACATCCGCCAACAAAATATGACTCCGTTGTGAAGCACCGATCATGTGACTTTTTGTGTAGTTACAATAATAGTCAAAATGAATGTATGAATGTATACTATCGAATATGGTGCTTATCTTATATACCAGGTGTCCACAATTAAACGACCCTACTTCAAAATTGTCTACAGACGAAACTATTGTTCAGAAAGTTGTAAAATGTTGTGTACGACATAAAGAAGGGATGGGAATTTGTTTGAGCGAATAAAAAAAATAGTTCAAAATTTCGCCACTAGAGGGCGCTTTTGAATGAAGGTCATCCACAGGACACGGTAACACAATAACTGATACTCAATAAAAAACACAATCTCTAAAATGAGCTGCAAATTTTAATTAAACTTCTTCGATGACTTATTTTCAAAGGATTTACACGAAGGAAGACGAAAATATGCAAATTTTTTCGACGTCACACAGCAACGGTTATAAAAGCAATAACCTTTCATGGAAGATTAGTTTATTTTCATTTTTCTCGGTATTGCTAATCAGAATGTCATCATGTTTACCAGATCGAGCGTTGTTTGTAAAGTTATTCTATCAAAACGATAACTCCGCAATAGTTGATCTACGGAAATTTCGGACATTAAAGGGGTTGCGAAAAGGTCCATTGACTGCTGAAAATCTTCGATTGATGGTAACCAATTTTGAAGAAACAGGATCGTTGAATGTTCGTTGTGGAAGAGGAAAAAAACCTGTTTCTGAGGAAGCAATAGAGAAAGTAGCACTTCAGGTGGAAGAGGACAAATCATCCAACGTGCTGGCTAGTACAAGTGTTCGCCGTGTGGAAGAAGCGTTGGATCTGCCTCGTTCAACTGTCCAGAAGATCATGCGAAACATCCTCTGTTACTATCCATACAAGCTTCAATTTGTGCAGGAATTGCTTCCACATGATTTCGAGACTCGGCATCTGTTCTCACTGCAGTTTCTTGCTCGTTTGGAAGTTGATCCAGAATGGCCTTGGAATATCCTCTGGACAGACGAAGCCCACTTTCATTCGGACGGTTCGGTGAATACTCACAACTGCCGAATTTGGGAAAAATTTTTGGCTTTGGGGCCATTTAACCTTTAGAATTCGGCATTCGCTGAGGTAAAATTTCCCTTCCATTTTCCCTCGGGAAGGTTAGCTTGCTCCTGGTATTGTTTTTATGCCAAATTTTTAGTCCCTACGGAAAATCGCAATATTTATGTATAAAATAGATTTTTAAAAATTCTAAATCCAAAATACCCATTTTGAAAAATAATGAATACTTGTTTTTTTTAAGTAAAAAACAATAAATGAATACTCCAAATTCATTGTTTTTTGAGAAAACTATTATGATTAATTGACCTGTAAAATAAATGTTCCAAAAACCAGTAACAATCCATCTAAGTACAATCCGCATTCCACCTTACGAATTCCGCTACACTCACCAAAAGTAACGGTGTGGTGTGGGTTTTCCGCGTCTTTTATTCTTGGCCCGTATTATTTTTCGAGGAATTAGGTGCTGGAGGTCCAAAAAACCAGTAACATGTTCTATCACTGGACAGCGATATGCATCGTTATTGCGGAATAAAATTATTCTAGATTTGCAAGCACGTAACAGTGCCTTTCACAGTTTACATATAATTTTATGCAAGATGGAGCTCCTCCCACACATTACACGTTGTGTTACGGACGTTTTCAAACATCACTTCTCAGAAGAACGTGTGATCAGCCCGCCAATTTCGTCATCTGTGGCCTCCCCCAGATCGCCTGACCTAAATCCATGCGATTTTTGGCTTTGGGGCCATTTAAAACAGCTAAGCATGTTTTTGAAAATCTGTTTTTGTTCTACTTTTTGATCTTAAAAGAGCCTTTTTTATTTTTCGTTTTATTTTTTTAAAAATGTATCAGTTTTAATATTTTGAACTCTGGTCTTTTATTTTTATTGGTTTATGTGTTAAGAAAGTTTTAAATAAATTGTGTGATAATCTTCGAAGCAGTTCTGGTTACCATTTTTTTTTGATCTCATTAATTTGTCCTAACTTTTTTGACAATTCATTCTAAATCTTTAAACTGAATTTTCAAGTTCGGCATGATTTAAACATTAGAAAAGCAAAACAGCAATATCAATTTGAAGAAAATTTTGTCCATTTTTAGACTAGCAAAAGATCTTGACAATTCTTGACGGTGATTCCTAAATCAAATATCCCATAAAAATTTTTCTTTTTCGCATAGAGAAACGTCACCATCAAATTTTTTTAAAATCTTTTTCGTTCTTCAATGATTAATTCGTTTCGGGGGCTGTGCATATTGGTCAGTATTTCCAACACAATGCTTTCATTCCATTACAAAATTTCACGGCAACATTGGAAAACATTTCCCAGAACACTTTTATACAATCTGTCATTGTATATCAAAGCAGATGGAACATGCTATCTTAAAATTTCAAATAGTAGCTGAAAATGATGGTCATTATGTTGAGCATTTATTGTTGTAACATTAGGAAAAAATTTGCAAACTGTTGTATAAATGTATGTCCCTAAATAAAATGAGCTCCATTAAAAACGTCCTCTCAAAGTGGTGAAATTTTTGTTAAACTAAAAAAATCGTTTTAGTTTTTTTATTCGAAAATCAAACATTTATCATTTCCATCCTTTTTTTATGTCGTACACAATATTTTACAACTTTCTGAACAATCAAAATTTTCGTCTGTAAAGACAATTTTGAAGTACGGTCGTTTAAAAGAAAACTATGTTGGACAACGTATAGTCTGGTACTTATATATCAGTTAAATGTCGGACTCAAAATGTTCCCCGACTGAGCCTAAAATAAAACAGCTTGTAATTTGTGATCAATTTAAAAAACTTTACCTGATTTCAAAGACAACGACATCTTCTTAACATTTCCCCGAACACACTGCGGTCAAAGGACATGCTATCTTAAAATTTCAAATAGTAGAATTTTTGCAGTGAGCTGATTTCGATACCGATGTTTTTCTTTAGTACTACGGTTCCCCCCTTTCCTACAAGATATTTGCAAAACTGTTATAAATGTATGCTAAATATGAGCTCCATTCCTAGTGGTGAAATTTTGAACTAATTATTTTATTCGCTCAAACAAATTTAAATTAAACGGAATTTTTGGTGGCTCACTATGGCATCACATTTTGCAGGATGATGCATTTAATAACTGTCGATTGAAATAACTGGTGTTTACTGAGTCCAGAATGAATATAAAATTTTGTGTTCGTCTGAGAAAGAGACCTATCGAGACTTACCAAGTTATGAAGAATGTGTACGGCATTGTACACTATTGCGAATGCAAACTTTTGAGTAACGATGACGTTTCAGAGAGGAAGGAAAAGTATCCAAGAGGACGAATACTTTTAGAGTCTGCAGACTTCTGGCACAACTAAAAACAATGAAATGTTTCAGGGGGGTACATAAATACAGGATTCAACAAATAATAAAAATAGCTGAATCAGTCGGGGTATCCGATGACATATGTCAACATATACTCACCAAGAATCTTACTATGTATAGTGTGCGCCAACATATCGTTCCTCGCATGCTAAATGGAAAATCAAAAGGTAATTAAAATGGAGAAATGGCGAGTGACTTAATCTCGACAGTTGAGAAAGACTTCCCTACTTGGCGGGATTGTTACTGGAGACGAGAAAAAGTGTTATTTTATTCAATCCTCAATCCAAAAGAACACAGGCGATGTAGAAATCATCACAATCTCCACGAAAGCAGAAATTCTGCTATCAAGATAACTCTGAAGGAAAGATTGTGCTAGAAGTTTTTATCAATATCCAGGGCATTGTGCATTTAGAATGTATCCCTTACGGACGCACTGTAAATATAACTCTACGTAGAAAATAAACGTGGTTTCCGTGAGTCTATTTGAAAAAAAAAATGACCAAAATTGGGTCTGAGAATTCATGGGTGTTTTTGGATTAATTGCACTCATTTTGAACACTGATCCTTCTATGTCACGGATTTTCCAGCGAAAATGGAAACAACTGTTTCTTCACATCATTTGTGATGGACATAACACACATTCAGTCAATAATTTTTAATTTAAATGGGGTATATACTTCTTCAAATGGGCATGGCAGTACTTCTAACAACATTCTACTCAAGTTTAATTTCTTATCTTTCTGTTTCTTTATTACAAGGAAAAATGTCACATATCGATAACTACATTTTCACACAATTCAGTAATTACAAATTCTATTGTGAGAAAAGTTCTCCCTAATTAATTTTGTCTTTCAAAACAGTACACTTAAAACAATTTTGTTCAGTGAAGTTAACCGACAGTTCCACAATGTATCCATACCAAATTTTAAAAACAATTCTAACATTTTGAAATGTATCATGTATTAAATTTTTTGAGTATACACAAATATTTCCTGCTGTATGGAAGATATAGTATGAGATGTGGTGTGTGGTTTTGAAAGAATGTTTTCGTACGTGTAGACTATTTTTTTAAAATTTAAATAACACTGAAGCTGATCATATAACTGCAAATGAGCCTTATTTTAATGTGAGCTGGTATCAAAATAAAACACTTTACAATATTAAACAGCCCTATGGGTTTATACTCAATATCAAACTATTCGCAAAATTGTTTACAACTTCTATTAAAATTGTAAAGAAACTGAAATATAAATATATCTTACTGCAGTCAAAAATATTCATAATATGTAAATATCCTATTCCTCCGCTTATTTCAGTACATTTTAAAAACTGTAGCTGAATGCAATTTTTTTATATTTATAAACGAGGCATAAGAGCTCACACAGTCGTGAAAATGTCTTTATCATTTTCAAATATACTACTGTTGTTGTTCTCGTGTCCATGAATAAATGCAGTAGATATCACTAAATTCCGTCGAAAGTCTTGATCACTGCCTCTGCTGTTCTGGGAGCATCAGTGCTGTACAGGAGCTCCCGCAAAGAGTCCCTCAGAAGGACCATTCCCATTTTTAGTAACTTTGTTGCGACGGTTGGGCATTCCAAAATGTGATTGGGCGTCAGTTGAAGATCTGGGCAGTGTTTGCATTGAACATAAGATCTTGTCTTGTCTGGGTGAATCTTCATGCCCTTAAGGTTTTCAGTTCTCAATCTGGCAATTGTGGATGTTATAATTCGAGGACAGTCAAATTCCGTAACTAGGGGTTTTTTAAAAGTGTGATTCATAATTCTATGTTTGGCTTGATGTTAGCATCATCAAGTGTGATGGTGGTGAACTTATGTTCGATGGCTCTAGCTTCTTTGGCGAGGCTATATATATATATATATATATATATATATATATATATATCTGCACATTCATTACCCTCAATGTTGACATGTGCGGGTATCCATTGCAGGATACAGGATTTTCTTTTGTTGTGCAGCTGTTCTAGAAGGGTAATAATATCACAGGAGATGTTAGTCTCTCCGTTTCTTATGGCTTCTATAGCTGATTTAGAATCTGAGAAGATTACTAATCCTTCTGTAGAATCAATAACATGTGGGTTTTGTTGATATAATATAAGGGCCTCTCTAATTGCCACGAGTTCACTTGTGAAGTTTGAGGCGATTATGCCTGTGTGAATTTTGTGTTTGTAGTTATTACCATCTGGGAGGAGTAAGATGATTCCGGCACCTCCATTGCTAAGGGATCTGTCTGAAGAACCATCGGTGTAGGCGATTGCAAAGTTATCTTGAGAGAGAATTGCTATCGTTTCCAGTCCATTTTGTCTGAGAGTTACAGGGTCTTCTTTTTTGGAACATGGCTGCAACAATTCCAATTCGAAACAGATATTCTTTGGTGGGTTTTTTGGAATGAGGGGCTCCTGAAGGAACTCCAAGGAGGAATGATCCAAATCGAGTTCTTTTCTGATTTCACTATCAAGTTGGAGAGTCGAAGATCCTTTGAGCCTTGTAGAATGCTTCCATTTATCAAAAACTCTTCTAGAGATATGGTCCAAACCATATGAGCGTAGTTTATTAGTGAACTTGATAGTGGCAAGTTTGCGCCTGCTTTCAAGCGGAGGCAGGCCGCATTCTTGTTCGGCCTTTTCATTATTGGTTGATGACACTGCTCCAATAATAATTTTAGCAGCTCTGTGTTGTACAGAATCAAGTTTCCGCTTAACAGAAATAGAGGCAAAATACATGTACATTTGGATTGATGAAATATAATACACATATATACATGGTATTAAGCAAATACATTTGAAAAATCAAACTTCCTTCTGAAATAAACGTAATTGAAAGAAAAATTTTAATTGCAAATGAGTGGAAATACATGTTTCTCTAAGGGGTATCCCCAAAGTGAAGCAATCCTCAAACATAAAACTCAAACTCAGTGGCACAACGATCCATGAGGGCCAGGAACTACTATGACCATCCCAATATACGTGACAATTAGGCGCTGAGGTGCATGAACAGATGTCCCGATTTGGTGGTCTGTCTGAAGAGAGACCTTCAGTGTTTAAGACCTCAAGCAAGCTTAGTACTCATTTATCGACCCAATGTAGCGGGGAGGAAAGGCAGAGTCGACCTTGCCCAGCCCGTTAATAAAACCCAAGACCTGTGGTGTGGAATCACGATACACTATCACTCGACCCTATTTGGTGAAAAATAAAACTTAATGTTAGAATCTTATATAATTCCCTAATGAGTGAGGGAGTGCAAACTTTTTTTTTCATGTAAACTGTTTAGACGGAAATGGTTAATTATGAACATTTCAAAAGTTGCATAAATTAAAATTAAATTGTTATAGTTAACATAATTTTTTTAAAAAATGTAAAATATGTATTCTGGCTGCACGAATTAATTTTAAAAGGAATACGGTTACGGAATAGTAGTGCAAAGTAGTCTAAAGTATGGTTGGTTACCTTAGATATTGTCAAACAGAACAAAGTATTGGGAGCCAATTCCACAATTTGTTGTTATAGAAATGTATGGAAAATTACAAGACTTAGTTTTTGCATTTGTAATTTATATATTTTTTTTTCCTGAGAGATTTAAAAGCTAGAGCGGCATCCATCAAAACCGCGGTTCCCTCTCTGTTTTTCCAGATCGCCCCTGACTAAGCCGGCTCTGCCATATTAAGTGAAAATGCCGTATTTTGTTTGTCAAGATCATTTTATAGCAGACTGCATTTTTAATGTATTTTAGATGGTCGTTTTATATTTTCTATATCAATATCTTAATGTATGAATTTAAAATTACATAAAATTCATGACATTCGCATCAATGACCATTATAATTTTTATTAGTATATGAATGTGTCATCAAACGATTACATGACTAATATTAACGAACTATTTTAACCATTTATTTAATATTAAGTATAACATAACGCACACAAATTTTCTGAACTTTAAAATAAATATTTCGGGAACTACTTCAGATAAACACAAAATTTTTCATTCCTACGCTTTAGCTTCTCAGTTTTGCTTATATGTAAGAATTTATTGTAATTGTATATTCATCAATTTTTTTAGTATATTTTTTGCTCTTAGCACTTTTTTGCACTTTTTAACTGAATTGTATGAAATCTTCGAAATATATTAAAATATACCAAAGAAGCTATATAATAAAATTTGAAATTTTTATTATACTCAGACAAATGATAGAACTTATGGTAAATAATTTTTAACTGCGCGATACATATTTTTTTCGAAATTTCAAATGGAATTTCTAACATAAAATTTCTAGCTTTATACGGTCGAGATTTCAAAAAATATGCAGATTTTAATGACTTATTCAGTTAGCCTTTCAAAAAAGATAAATGTTGAGGTATTTTGCATAAATAGATATTTTTGAAGAATAATTCGAATGTTTTTGAATAGCTTGAATTTAAAATTGATTTTTATGTTTATTTATATGCATAAATGTCTACTGTAAATGTTTCCGTATATTTTTGATTACCCTTTATTCACACATTCAAGTTATAAAAAAAAATGTGTGAAAATCTTTATTCATGTTGTCTTTGATGTAAACTGAAGTTCAAGCACTTAAAATTCAAATATAATTCGGTGTATTTTAACAATATATAACTAGGCACACTGTACTTAAACTTCCCTGAACACTTGGGCTTTGAAATCTAAAAAAATAACTAATTTATCTTAATTAGTTTTTTTTTCGTTATTATTTTTATCAAAGTGTTAGAAAATGTTTCAAATTATTTGATGAAGTTTAAATTTATTCATTTTTAGTGGTTGGAAAGTTGAAAGTATTTCAAATTTTAAAGTGTTTGGTGTTTTATTTATTTTTTCGGTATCTTATAATAAAATAATCATGTTTCAAAAACTGAAAGCTTTGATTAAAATAAAAAAACGAAGCGAAAGAATATAATTAAAAAAAGATAATTTGTCTAACTATATAAAATAGCAGATTGCACTGACACGCCCCAACTTGTTACAGTTTCAAATTAATATGAAACCAAAAGGGAATTGTAACATATTTTATTTATGCGTTGGGACTTTTCAAAACTTTTAAAATACTGGGTAACAAACAAACACTTCCTGCGGTGCAAAGAAATTCCCCCCCGATTTTTTACGATTGCTCCAGGTACATTAGACGGGGAGGGGTTCTCTGCGAGCCATAATACTTCCTATCAGTGTATTGCTGTGTTGCTTCCACCGTATTAATTATCTTTCAAAATGTTAAACCTTTAAAAGGGGGAAATGATTTGAGAAAAGTACGGCTAGTTCGCTTTTGAAAATGTTACTTGAAGGCTTGAAGGCAAAAAAACCCGTGCAATGCATTTTTGAAGTATCTTTACAATGAAGGAATTTTCCGTGCTAAACGCTGTGAGGGATCAATACTCAGACGTGAGCATTTATATAGGACTTTAATACTCGAAGCTCACAATAAAAAAAATAATTAAAATTTGCGGCGCTTGTCAATAGCATATATATGGTGTGTGGTTAAATAAAAAAGTAAAAAAGAAATAAGCGTGGCTGCTCCGTCGATTAAACAAAAACAAATTAAGAATAAACATTCTGGTTCCGCTCTTGCCAGGAGCGATCAGAGGACTATGGATATGCAAAACAGATTAAAAAGTACCTTGGATAGTAAAATAAGCAGAATTGAAACGTTTATTGAAAGTGCCAACGAAGAAACCGATTCTGTTGAAATAAAATTAAAGCTAAGAAGTCTGATTCAACTGCAAAAAAACGTGGAGGAACTTCGCAACAACTATTACACCATTCCGAATGTGAAAGATGCAGAATTAACTGCCGTCGACGAGGATCTCCATCTTCTTGAAGTCCGCCTTGAGTCATTAGAGGTATAAGAATTGAAACTATTCTTAATTTCTCTGAGAAATCAAGTTCTGGGGCAGTAATGAAAACAGATGATAATTTCGAAATAAAAACTAAAATACCTCCTTTAGTTTTACCCGAATTCTCGGGAAAATACGAAGAATTTAGTTAATTTAAAATCTAATTTGACAATGTGATCACAAATAACATACTACTGAGTGAATCTCAGAAGCTATACTACCTCAGATCTTGTTTGACTCATGAAGTTAATTATTTATGTAGTAAATTTGATAATTTTGATTCCTTATATGAATTTTTAGAACATAGATACGAAAATAAACGATTAATAATCAATATCCATATTCAAAATATTTTGAAGCTGGAAAAAATACAAAATGAAAATTCCACAGGAATTAGAAATATGATTGATTGCGTTCAAAAAAAAATTTGCAAGCATTGAAAGTACTTAAATATGAGCAAAATAAATTATCCGATGTTTTACTTATTAGTATTCTAGTTGAAAAACTTGATATAGAATCGAGAAGAAATTTTGAATTATCACATAAATCCAAAACCGTCCGTACATTTCAAGAATTTATTGAATTCTTAGAACAACGGAAATCCGTTTTATTGTCTGTGTCTGTTGATAGAAATGCTAAAGTGAACCAAAATAAAATGTATGCCAACAATTCTAAGCCAAAAGCCTTCATAGTAAACAAAAATAAAAACTAAAACTGTATAGTGTGTAAGTCACAACATCCAATATATAAATGTCCTACTTTTTTTAAAATTCAGTATTGACGAAAGACTAAAATTCATTCGCAAACACAAACTTTGTAATTTGTGTTTAAAATCTAACCATATTCAAATTAATTGCCTTTCGAAATATCGAAGAAAATGCGGTGATTCACACAGTTATTTGATTTGTACTCGGAATTCTAATAAATCGAAAATAAAAATCCCTTTAGATAACGGAAATGAAAAAGAATATTGCGAAACAGTTAACAGGAATTCTAATCCGAATAATCCGGCATCAGTGTTGAGTAATAACACATGGCCAAATCAAATAAATAAAAAAAAAATGTTCGGTTTTCAACAGCAGTAATATATGTTCGCAAAGCAAATAATCAAAAATTTAAATTAAGAGCTATACTCGATTCCGCGAGCAATATTTGTGTACTTCAGATAGAATGAGTAATTGTTTAGAAATAAAAAAGGAAAAAATAAAGAGACCAGTATCCGGTTTAAATGGATTATCACAGAACATAAAATGAAAATTAAAAACAATTATTTCAAACGAAGATAGCAATTTTGCTGAAACAGTAGATTTCTTGATTGTAGACAAAATAACTGAATTTACATGGGGAAATTCCAAAGTTTTTGACGTCAGCTGACAAATTGTTTAATGAAGCAAACGAAGTTCATGCTTTGATTAGCACTGATATATTTAAAAAGTTTTAAAAAGAATACGTATAAAGTAAATGAAAAGTTGTTTTTCAAAGAAAGCGAATTTGGGTGGATTGCGTGTGGTAAACTTGAAGAAAGACAAATTAATAAACGAGGACAGTGTTTTTTAGTAAGCAATGACTCTATTCAAAATACTTTAAAGTTATATTTTATTTAGAGGGTTTGAGGATACGAGGTGATCCAGTTCTTCATGAAAGGGATCAAGCTATAGATATTTTTAAAGAAACTGTTGAATTCGAAAAAGGCCGTTATATCGTACAACTACTTCCCTTTAGAAAATCCTATAATGAATTGTCCGATAACTATCCTCTAGCTAAACAACGTTTCCAAAATTTATGGAGAAGATTTCGTCATGATTCGGAATTATATCAGCAATACCGTGAAATCATTCGTGATTACTCAGAACAGGGAATTAAAGAAGAAGTTAAAACCGAGAGAGAAATTACAGATAACAAGTTAAAAGGACCTGTATATTATTTACCTCATCAGGCCGTAAGAAAAGACGGTCGCTTAACGTCAAAAACAAGAATTGTATTTGAGGCTGGAGGTCATCAAAATAATGATCTCTCATTAAATGATTGCTTATGGCCAGGAATTAATTTAAATCCCAATCTCTTAGGCATATTAATTCATTTTAGATTGAATGCAATAGCCTTTTGTTCTGATATTAAACAAGCTTTCTTACAAATTTGTCTTGCTGACGAACACAAAGATGCCGTTCGATTTCTCTGGAGTGATGACGAACCGTGTGTTCATATAAGGCCTAAACTACAGGTATACCGTTTTAATCAAGTTAAATTTGGTGCAAGTTCAAGTCCATTTCTTCTGGCACCCACGATTAGGCATCATATTGAGAAATATAAACATGAATTCCCTGACACTGTAGAACTTTTAGATAGAAATTTCTACGTTGACGATCTTATTTCCGGTGGTAACGAATTTGAGGAAGCTCTTCTAACTTCACGAAGAGAAAAAATTTAATGGAAGCTGCTGGAATGGATCTCAGAAAATGGATTACTAATGATACTAAATTAATGGAGCACTGGAAGGAAGAAAATTTTCATGTACATCATGTACATGAAACTGTAAGTTTAGGAGCAAATGGAACAAAGGTCCTAGGACTATCATGGAACACTAATGATGATTACTTCACTACAGATACTAAACGTCTATTGGAATTTGTTTGGCATCTTGTATAGAAGTATAAAAAATCTGGAATCATATTGTGCAATAGTTTTTTTTAAAAAATGTACCTAAATGCAAAAAAATATGCTTTTGAGAAAAAGGGAAAATACTATAAAAAACAATATTTTCACATATTATACACTTGATTAGATTTTGCTTGCCTATTTTATATGACAAATAATAACCCTTAATCCTTTTCTAGAGTTACAAAAGTAATTTTAAATTGATATGTTTTTTACCCTTTGTTTTAGTTAACATGAACATAATTTTTGAGATCTTGTAATACATATTTTCATGCATTTCTTACAAAAATATTCTTTCAATATACAAAAAAATTTACACATATATATACAGCAACATATCTAACATAATGAACTATTTTTTTAACGAATTAATTGCATAATTTCTTCAAAGTAATCATAAAGCCTTAAAATTATGAAAATCTTAATTTTTTTGCACGTATAAATTTATTTTTTAAAAAAATTAGACAATACATACTAAAAGATATTTTGTTCACTATATAGAACGTTTATATAGATCAAACACAAGGGAAACTACATATTTAAAGTTCAAAAGTGTGTGTCAAAAAGGGCGTGGTCATTTGTTTACATTTTTATCTTTCATATTTTTGGGCTATTTTATCAACAAATATATAAGTATTATACATTTTTAGATTCAGAAAAATAAGCGCTATTTTTAGAACTAAAATTGAAAAATCGATCTTTTCAAAGTATACGATGTCCCTGTTTTCTTAATTGAATTGATTCAATTTGTTTATTTTTCAACTTTTTCTTTATGTCATCAAAGAAAATGGTCATGCATTCATGCTATTGGAATAAATTATGCATACATTGATGAAAAATATCCATATAAGAAAATAAATCATTTTAAATTAGTTTAATATTTTAAACTACATCTACAACTTAGGAAATTCATCTCCATAGAAATTATTTTAATCTAATTTAATGTAAACTACTTGTTGATTTTGACTTAAAATTATTTATTTTCAATTTAAAAATACGCATTTTTAACAACTTACATCCTTCTCATTAAATAAAGCTTGAGAGTAAAATTATATATACATTCTTTTAAAGTGACACTTTATTGTTCTCCTAAAAGTTCAAATTCCGATGTTGTTCGTTTGTTTTTTTTAAATTTGAAAAGCAATTATGTAAATATTAAATAAAATCAAGTTTATAGACTAGATTTATTACATTAAATGGATTACATTCTTCAAAAGGGTAATCTCTTTTTTAAAAAGATACAATTTTTATATATAGACATCAATATTTTTATATTTTTTTTTCTAATTTGCTTTCATTTGAATTATTTTATTATGATATAATATTACGATTCACATAATCTTTAAACTTTAATATTTTCTTTGTGCTCAAATGTAAAACACATGAATTACCATATTTATTGTTTTTCAATTTACCATTATATTAAAGAATTAATAATCAAATTTATACGTTACTTTTCAGTACATAAATTGTAATGGATCTGGGATAGCACTTTTGAATTTGAATATAATCTATAGATACATGATTTCATATTTATATGAATATTCTTCAATATTTTAATATCATATCCATGTATTCATGTAAGTGTATTTTACTGAATTCTTGATAAATTTGCGTAAGAATATATCGTTGTATATTTATATTAAATCCACATAAATAATTTTCGGTATGTTCCTATTGCATTTGAATATGAATACATTGAAGATAACTGAATCAAATTTTGAAGAAAGATTTATTATGGGAAACTGAGTCTATATTTTTTCTTTTACTTCTTTTTTTCTCGTAAATTCTTCATAGACTACCATTTATTTTAATGATGCTAGATTCTTCAGTTTCTTGTTTTTTTATTATACATATTATTAATGTAATCTTTATTTATTATGTGGTTTACAACAATAGAATAAATCTAATATACCATATAGAAATTGTTCAGATTAATTTTCAGCATTTCGTTTCTTATTTCTTGTGCAAGCCTTTGAATTCACCGTATTTTAAGCGATGCGTTATATTTCTTGTTTTTAAAAACTTGAAAGATACTCCATTTTTCATCGGATTAAATTGCAACGTATCCCTTTACATGTTAACATTGAAAGCAATCAGATTGCTGACTATTTGGTTTTAAACTCTTTTCCAAAGCAAAGATCCAAAACAAAAGTGCTTGATCTGTCCTCCCACAGTACTTCTGGTATCAGAACAATCATCCTGGTGGTTCTCTGACACTTGATTGGAACAGTTAGTATTAAACCCCACTTACTCGCTTTCTCTCTCGATGGTCATCTTAAATCTCTGACATATTCTGATAATATCAAGAGCTGTGCAGTGTGCACCATATGAACCTCTAAGCATGATTATCCGGAACATATTTAGAGTGTATGAGATTTTCTATAATTGATCTTACAGCCAATTCATATATGGTTTTTGGATTTACTTAGCGTATGAAAATCATGGATCTGATCTAGACGTGTTTAGCTTCGGGAAAGTGCAGCAACAACAACATTTTTTTTTTGCTTTTAAGGTTATCTTTGGCTAATGTTTAAGAATAGGGACCAAATTCGGAATAGTTTTTTCAGATATTTAAGTACTCAACTATTAATGTTATATTTTGGCTTTACTATCCTGTAGAGAATCACTTATTTTATCATAATATTCATTTTTATCAGAGCTGACACATTCTTTCTTTTATAAAATATGTTTCGCATTTTTTCCCATCCCGTATTGCTAAAAGAATTATTCCTTTATATGTTAAAAGAATAAAAAAACTAATTGTTTATGTAGTACATTTTTAAATTTTAAAAACTCTTTATCATAAATAAATGCATGAGTTACAATGTCGCAATTTTTTATAAATATTGAGTCCTTTTTTTTTTCCTGTCCAAACATATGCTCCGCATCAAATTCTTTCTCTCGTACATATAGCGAAAAACGCTTTAACATTATACATACAAACAACGTGAAGGCTATGGTAGATGAACATGTTACGGGTACTATTCGGGTACTTCTACTTATCCTTTAGGGTAAACTATTCTTAAACTGTAATTTTAGTTTAAAAATTACTTTCCGTAGAGATGACTTAGTTTTATGCAAATGTATATACTATTTAAAACCTTGTCTTTTGATTGTGTGAGCTACTAGTTAATCGCGAAATCTAAAAATAATAGAAAGTGAATTGCGCCTGGAAAGTCGCATGGCAGGTAATTAATATTAACCTTAGGATCTACCGGGAGTGGTGGAAGGAAATAGCGTTATGTGAATGAGCGAATGAGTGAATATTTACGTCGCACTCTTCAGCTGCTCGAGGGATTTTTGGTGGTGGACCTCATAATTTTGAACTAAGGTCAAGTGACGAGGACAAAACCTGAGGTGGCATGCCCCACCACAGTTTGAAGAACACTGAAATAGCTTGTTAATTATCTTTACTTTAGTGACCACGTTAATAAACACTTATTTGATTCAAGAGAAGAAATTATACTTTTGTACTGAAAATATTGGAGAAAAAAAAATAAAACACAAAAGTATCTTCCATCTTTTTTTCAAATAATTTTCTGTACAATATATTTTTAATAGAACTTAATTCCTCAAATCGCACCATTATGTTTCTTGCAATTTTGTATGAAAGCTCCATCGATTGGTTTGAAAATTATTATTTTTCACATTTTATGTCTCAATAAGCATGCTAGTAACGAATAGCAATCGTTATTTTGATTGTTCTGATTAAATTCAAAATTTTCATCTATTTTAATAAAAAGAAAAATTGTTGAAATTTCATTTTTTGAGTAATCTTCTTGACCTTGCAAAAGTATATATATGGAAAAATTACTACTACCTTAGGATGATAAATGATTTATTAACAAAATGAAGTATGAAATATTTAAAGAGGTATTAAACAGCAAAGAAGGACGTCTTTCTCCTACGTCTAGTTCTTAGCGTCTCTAACGTCCGTCTGTGTCATTTCCAGTGTAGACCTTTAGTCGGACACTTCTGGAGGGGTGTGACGTCAGTGGGGATTGCTCCATTCGAAGTAACAGGGGGAAGGGTATGTGACAGTGCACATTACCAACCCTACATATATATAATGAAAGAACATGCATCTTTTCAAAAAATATTTAGCATGCATCATAGTTAAATTAATTATAAGTATTAAGTCCAGTAATTCAAAGTATTAAAAAAATTAAAAGCGAATTCAAATAATGAACTTTAAAAACATTCTTCCAGTCTGCTTCCATAAGTTATTAATTGTATATTTTTGTAATTAATTTTAACATTTTTTTTACTTGAATAATTATACAAGGTGAAATATTTATGGAAACATTATCCTCACATTTTTAATTCTGTTTGAGATTATTATGTTTATAAATTTTACTCCTACGTAAATTTTACTTTCATTTTTTTTTTAAATTCAATTTAATTATTATGAATTTTGAAAATTTCGAATGAAAATATTTTAAAAATATTTCTTACTTCCCCTTCCTGCATGAAATATAATGCTCTTAAGGTATCAAAATAGTCTCGTAGGATATTTCTTTACGAAATATCTTCTTACTTTAAGCCTAGAAAATAAGAAAATACTCCCTAACATAATTTAACTATTTTTTTTTATCTCTGAAAACAACGTTATTATCATAGTCTCTTAAAATTGACCGCTTATAGATATTTTTTTCTTTTCCTCTCTTGAGGGTATGGCTAACATTTTATGATAACAAAATGCTTTTCTAGCTCGTCTCAATATTTACCATACGTTGATTCCCCCTCTCTTTGTATTGGATAAAATAACCTTAAGTAAACTGAGGAACATTCATTGCTAACAAATACCAGCAAACATGTATAAAATAAAACATCCACTGTTTCGCTCCCTTTAATTCCATCAAATTTTGAGAGTGAATTTTTATTATCTCTTTTTCATTATCTTTTCCCTTCCTTACTTTATATGGCTCTGCTACCATACTAGTTAGTAATTTTGTAAAATTTCTCTTTATTGATGTTGAGTATGTTATTTCCGTTGCATCCGATTCAACTGTAAATTATTTTTCCGAAGAGGAAGTCTATGAATAGAAAACTCAGTGAAGAGGGAACAAATTTTAAGTTGAATTCAATAATTTTCCTTTCATTAAAAGTCACGTTTCGTCCTCTTATAAATTTATTTTACTGAAATAATAGAAGGGTGTTGAAAACTTCCTTGTGTAAATAGCTTCTTTGCTCTTTTATGAAATAAAAAATAATACAGCGTGAAATATGATTAGAGAAAAGATTTACATGTATCACTAGAGGAACCCCATAGACGTTATCCTGTACACCCATCTTAAATTCAAATTAAAAGATTTTTGAATATTCGATGCTGCGATCGTGGCGCAACCTGCCGGATCTAATGCAAAACATTCCAAGATCAACAATTTAGAAATAAAAAAAATAATTAAATAAGCATTTATAAACCGAATTATAAATCTAAACCATTCTCGAGTCCACTGGAACAGACAAAAACTTTCATCAAAATCGGTCCAGCCGTTTAGGAGGAGTTCAGTTACATACACACGCACAGAAGGATTACATATATAACGATTATTTGAAAAGCTATTAACTAAAAACGCTAAAAAGCGTGAATAGTCTGCATTTTCGTTACAGTAAAGACCGGGTTTGGCCAGTTTGGCTAAAAATCAATTTTCGAAACCAACTTACGTCTTTTTCAATTCCTACTATTAGCTATTTTATTTGTTCGTTTGTTTATTTATCTTGGCGGAATTTTCAATCGTTAATAAAATACATTTTAAAGCGCTCAATTGAGCTGAAATGTAATGTGCATGATTATATTTGGATGACAATACAATAATTTAATTATAATAAATAAAAAATAATTTATTATAACTAATTATTTAAAAAATTACAAATACAGCTACGTTGGCGACTTCGCGAACTTTTTGGCGACTTATGTCAAAATTTGAAAAGGTTTCTTTCTCATGTGTTAAATAAAGCATTCAGTTGAAAGGAAATTTTATACACACGATTGTTTTGGATGACAATACGATACTTTAATGATAATTAATAAAAATTAATTACCACTTAAGGGGAGTTGGAAACCTCTCTCTTTCTCTATACTGACAATGTTAAATTGGCTGTTTTCAATGTACCTTTTCTCAAAATCTGTTTTATGTACATGCTTGAAATTTTTCATACTATTAAAGTACACCTCTCTCAATATACTAAATTGAGCTTTTAGCTAATTTTTAATTTTTTAATAAATTATGAAATATTTTATCAAACATTGCGAAATTTGACCCATATTTTACTTAAAAAATTGGTAAAAATTAAATTTTTGAGTTTTTTACAAAAAGCTCATTTTAGTATATATTAGACATCATTATAAATAATTCATAAAAAAATTACATACCTGTGAACAGTAGTTTCTCAGAAAAGGTACATCGCAAATTAAAACTTACATTTTCAGATAAATTGATTTTAATGTATACAGTGAGACTTCTAATCGACTAGGAAATAAAAAATTAAAAGGCTTAATTTAAAATAAAAGATACATGTTTTGCTATATATCAGTCGTTACACTTCTAAGCAAAAACAAAGTAATTTGTTCACAATTTTCGCCATTAAAATGGGCGTGACCCAAATTCAATGATTATTTAAAAATACGTTTTAAGGCCTTCTATATACCCCAGAGTTTAAAGTAAGGTATTTTTAGAAAGGTTAAAATCTATACAGTTAGAAAATGTAAAAATCTCAAATTGTCAAAAAAATAAGTTTTTAGCTTTCCAACACCCCTTAATATTGTGATTCTGTCATACGTATATACATATTTATATTAATTATAACTATTTAATAAAAAGTAGCTAAAATAAATTTTTCTTGGTTGATCTAAGTAGGAATTGATTGAATTTTTTTTTATATTACTTGTTTATAACATTAGCGTTGTTACAAGAATGCAGGTGAATGTTGAGTTGTATTTTTGAATGTTTTTAATTAATATCTTTTTAACTAATTGCGATATCGTATCAAATTGTGAATCTAAACCATTCTCGAATTTACTTGAACCCACTCAAAAATTTCATCGAAATCGGTCCAGCCGTTTAGGAGAAGTTTAGTGCACACACACGCACTGAAGATTTTTTTATATAAATATTTGGTTAATTAGCTGGTGAAAAAGTGCAAATAATTTATGAGAAATGGAAAATACATAAAACGCAAAATATTGAAGCATTTGTAATTAATATTAATGGCGTGTTACATATACATGAACGTCCCCTTATTAATGACAAATATTTAATCGAAAATTATTGAAGCTGTATTAATAATGTGAATGTATCAATTCTTTCTATAAATGATTTAATATACCCTATGAAATATAGTTTGATATTATGAAAATCAAAAGGAAATAAAACAAAAATGTAAGTATCCTTGTAGCCGAATCGTTGGCTGTGAGACAGATTCTTTGTCTGGTAAGCTGAAATTTGTGGGTTCGATTCAGGCTGGAGTCGATAGATTTGCGAAATGCGAAAATCATAGACACCTATGTCATATGATTGTTTCATGTAAAATATTCCCTCAGAATCAGTTGGACTCTGGTACTCTGGGTAAAATTTATTCTTGGCAAGATTTATCACCCGACGAGAATTTGTTTTAAATAAAGTGTAATAGTCATAATTTGGTTGCTGGAGCCCACGATAAATGGTCCTACCAATGAAATGGCTCCTACTCTTGGAGACCTTTCGTACCTGAAAATGGCTTTGATGTTGAAATGCAGCCCATTTAAACAAACAATGTATTTTTGAATACCATTCTTCTCTCACTCTTCAATTTTTGGGGGAGGGCGCAAGCTTGGATATTATAAATGCATGAAAGATGCATATTATTATGTCTCGTTTTCTACTAAAAAGTTTAATTTTTCATAAAAATTACTATTTGAAGAGAGATAATTACTTTATTTAAATATCTAATAAAATTCGAAATTTTTCTTCCGAATTGTATAGTATTTTTTATAAAGGAATAGTAGTAATTATTATTATTTTACACGAAAGGAAAAAATCAATTTTTTTAAACAAAATAAATATTTATGAGAAAAATGCTTACCAATTAGTTAATTTCAGAAACTATACACGATTATGCTTATTTTTGTTTATCACCCGACGTTTAAAATACGTTTAGATAGTTATTGCTCATAACCTTTCAACCAACTTGAGAATCAAGATTGAAGATCTTGATCCTATGGATGTTTGTCACAGTTGAAAATATTTGTCAATCTCTAAACGCCCAATAAAAGGATTTCAGTAATGTCGTAACAATATTTAAGCGAAGAAAAGAACTTTTTTGAAGTGTAAGAGACTTGCATGCCAAATGCGATGCTTTCCAAATATGGGATTCAGCCTGACGTAAACTTTACTTTTTGTAATTTCAGTTTCATCACTGTAAATCACATCAAAGAGTGAAATTCAAAATTGTGCAAAAAGTCCTACATTTAGAAAATGTTACTCATACATTCAAAACTAATTCAGATAAAAGTGAACTTTTATCTTAAGTGGAAAAAGTGTTACATTAAATTTTTCATCACAATTATATTATCATTTCTTCTCTCTGAAGGTCCCCATGCTGGCTTGTCTAAATAAACAGAATTTGCAAACATATTTTGTTCTCTGTATTTTCTCACAATATTAGAAATATTTGTAATAATTTACTGTATCATATTGTAAAAAAAAATTAAAGTTTTAAAAAAAACTAAAAACATACTTTTATATTTAATCTAACTAAAAAATGAAAAAGCAATACTTAAGGTATCAAACTTCGTTCTGAATCGTAAATTTTGCAAAAGTGTGTAAATGGATAATATTTATGATATTTAGTGTGACTTCTATCAGAAAATGTATATAAATTTGTTTTAAGAATAGTTATACAATAAAAATTATTTAAGTACAGCGTTTTGACAAAAATGAACATAAATAGACCCCTTTTCAAAATATTCTCCTTTTGTGAAAAATGCATCTATTATAATAATAATTTGCCTGTATATAGCTCATAACTCTGTACAGAGACTCAACTAGAATTTTTGAAAAATATAACTTAAAAGTGTGTTCATCCATGTTTTACGACAACAGAGGGGAGAAATTTTAAGAAAAAAAGCCGATAATTATTTCAATTGGTTGTAACTCTGAAAATAACGTGATTTTTTCAAATATATTATAGTTGAGCCTCTGTACAGAGGTATGAGCTACATACAGTCAAAATTTTTTTATAATGGAAGCATTTTTCACAAAAGGAGGACATTTTGAAAAAAGGTTATTTTAAGTTAATATTTTAAAATATGGTATTAAATTTTTTTGCCAAAATATCCTTGAAACAATTTGATACATGTATTCTAATCTACTTGACACTAAATATCGCGTAAATTATTCATTTATGCACTTTTTTAAAATCACGGTTCCGAACGTAGTCGGATACCTTAATTTAAAAATAAAATGACTAAGGAAAAAATTAATGGCCTTGAGGTAAAATCGTTTGGGGGTGCTTTGTACTACATTTTACACTAACTCAGCATTTCGTAATAGAACTGGTAAGAAATTAGAACAATTTTTATAGGGCTCCCCACGCTTTTACCCCAATGACATTAATTTTCTCATTAATTATTTTATTCTTATATTAAGAATTTTTTTTTTACTTTTTAGTTCGATTAACCATAAATGCGTAGTTTTTAGTTTTTTAAACTATAATTTATTTTTCATATTTAGTTTGATCTACAAAAAAATCATGCATTTTTAGTTTCTTAACTATGATTTATTCATTGATGAATTAATCTTAAATGCGTTATTTTTAGAATCTGGAATACCCATTGGCATCCTATCAGTGCGTCGATACGGCATGGTTTTCAAAACGTAGTATCAGCAAACTGAAGGAAATCTGTAAGAGCTAAGTTTCAAGTATTTCATGCGAAAGAAGGTGTTGAGTCAACGATATTTTACTCTAAAAGGAGCTCAAAATGCTATCTGAATCTTGCATCAGTATTAGATACAAAATTACATTTTGAATAGAGGAGTTTGTGAGAAATTATTTTTAATCCGGTGACCTCTGAATCAATCCTCAGCTGTTTTGGTAAATTGAAGCAATAGGACATTCCACAGATCAGATACGAGAATTTAAAAAAAATAGAATATGGCTGAGTTTAACGGTTAGAATAGTACTTCTCAAGCTTTCCTTATTTGTGACCCAATTTTCAGTCAAAATTTCCATCGCGCTACTCTCTTATAATAACAATGTATTGAAGGCAATAATAATGATCTTTGACGCTAAATCTACAATATGACTTTACTATTATAAACTGCGTATATTATCAATACATGTATTATACATAACAAGCCCACATATAGTCTCTAGTAATTAACTGAGCTTTTTTAAAATTTAGTCTTGATAAATCAATTATCAAAAACTTGCAGCACCTACACATTTATAAGAATCATATATCAGTGTGAATATGTATTTTATTTTTATCATGTCAGAATGCATTGTTTTGTTTCTTTTCGGTAAATTAATAATTATGTTAAATCTTTTATTTTAGCACTTCGATATTCCCTCCCTCCACAGTTTCTGAAACGCTGAAATAAAACATAAATATTTCTTTTTCACTTGCACGAGTATTTTTTTTTTTAATTCCATTTTAAGAAAAATACGGAAACTGCTTTCATGTATGCTTGTTCACCTGATCTATCGCCAATCGGAACTTGTGGGGTACATGCTTGTTCAACGAGAGACCGGGTTACACAAGATCAACTTTAGCAATATGTGCAAGCCACATGGACTGCTGTACTCTAAGGGCATATCTAAGCCATATTTGATTCAATGCCAAGGCGTGTGAGATTAGTTATAAGTCAAGAATGGTGCCTGCACTGGCTACTAAAATTTTCATCATTCATACGTCACAAGACGCTATCATTTTATTCATTTTTACCTTCTATCACAAATTATCTACTAAATAAATTTCGCCGTGATATCTCTGGTCCTTCATGGTGTTGTATGTTGTGTGACCAGTGGTGTATAAATAAGACTAATGGATTCCTATTGTTCTGGTGAGGCCAACTTATATTTGAACAGAAATATCTAGCCATGCTTGTAATTAACTTTAATTCTTTAAAACTCTAGTAATATAGTTAATATAATTATTAAGCATGTGGAAACACACACACCTACACACATATACGCACAAACACACTTTCACAAATACACGCACAAAAACACACACACATATATATAGGCATACGCATTTACGTATATGTATATGTGTGTATTAAATTATAACAGAAGTTGAAAGATTAAATCTTAATTGCAATAAAAATATTCTTGAAGTGTAAACACTTTCATAAACTATTTTTTTTAACAATAGAAATGAAAGCCGAAATCCCGAATTGTAATTTTAAGATTACTTAATTCAGAAAATTTCTGAATTCCTCATTGACATCTCTTTCTGTTTCATTTGCTTACCTTCTTCCAAGTTAATACATTATACAAAACATTGAATAATAAAGTAATTGTTGTAAAGCTAAAAAAAATTGCCTCACCATACATATGGATTAAAAATCTATCTCTTCTATATAACAACATTTGTTGTGTTCGATTTTAAGTTGAGGGAAGGTGAATTGTTTGTAATATATATATATATATATATATATCATGCAATCCATGCGTAATGTTCAATCTAATATTTATACCTTCCAATTTGTGTATGAGCTGAGTGAAATGTAGATTATCCCACCCGTCTATACAGAACAATGTGTAATTATTAACACGTAGAAGTGTTTTCTCTCTGAGTTTTAAGTATTGCCCTCAACATATTCAGACCTTTTTCACTATCCTATAACACAAATTATGAACAGAAAATCCTGAATCTTGTTTTAAAATGTTGTAATGCAACATGAAAACTATAATTGCATGACTGAAACTCATGAAATAAAAATAATGATCTCTGTCAGGTTATTTTATCAACATTAAATATTGAGAGATTTGGCACATCCTACATCGCACACATGGCAAACACACAATTTAAATACTAAGTAACCTATTTAAATAGAGAAATATCTCATATTCCATGTTATATTCCAGTATCAATAATAAAAATAACCTTAGAAGGAAAAAAACATAAAGGGCTACTTAATGAAGACATATTTAAGAAGAGAAAAAATGATGGAGTATCTTGAAAAATGAAAACTCGTGAAGAGAAAATTGAAGTGAGCCTCGTTTTCTTCTGAATCCATATAAAAGCAGCAGTGAAAAGAATGATAAATGAAGCAAACTTTTATCATTGTCTATTGTTATACTTCTTTTAAGAAATATGTGTAATAAAACAGTCTGAAGGAGAAATGGATATGGATATGAAACCGTTCAGTCTATTCATTCAATATTCCTGCTCTAAAACCCATGATAGTTCTCCATTTTGAAAACTCTTCATGTATATAATATAAGGCAGAAAAACATACTTTGGTAAAAATGATAACTAAAAAATATTTATAATGGTCTTTTTAAAGGAAATGTATTTCTTGGCAATTACTAAGCAGTAAAATGTGTTATTTTATGTGTAATGATAATCGCATTATTCTATTATAGGAAATTAAATAATGCCATACATTTTCAGAATAGCTGTTATTTTCAGATTTCCGTCAAAGCAAACACGAAATTTATAAAGGAATTTTCTTAATAGTCGTGAGAGTCAAATGATAAAAATAAAAACAAAACAAAATTGTTAATTAATTTTAAAAAATGTGTCAGTATGTAATTTAAATGAAAACGAAAGACAAACTAATGTGATAATATTTACATTATTAGTATAATATTTCGTATTGATATCATAATCTTCTAATAAATATTTCTGATACTCAATTGTGCTTTAATGAAAACAGTTAAAGAATAACATTAGAAAGGAGTTACAAGTTAATGTCATTCTAGTGATTTTTTGCTTTCAAAATAATTTAAACGAACAGATGATAAAAACTCAACAAAAGAAAAAATACCAAAGTAAAAAAAAAATATGTAATAATGTGACTTACACTAAATATGGCTTTAAATGTTGCTTAGTTTTTTTTAAATCTCAAATAAGCCAAGACCTTCAAAATTGGAGAATAATGCTGAAAAATCACATGTGAAGTTGCATTTAAATTGTGCTAAACTCATACTTGCATTAGATTTTAAAAATTAAGAAATTATCATAAAATTACTATAGATAAATTAGAAATCAAACATAAAAGAAGTAGATTATCCAACTATCTCAATTTTAATAAATATTTAAAATCTTAAATAAAATAATATCAAGTAAAAAATAATATTTATAAAATCAGAATATAGGCATTCTTACAAGCTTCACATTTTTAAACTTAATTAAAAAGTGCGTGACCCTTTTTTATACGCTAAGTAAAGCATAAATAAAGGAATAAATACGACTGTAAGAAATGTTGTACTCTAACTTGACAAAATTTGGAGCAAGGCAATAAATCTTGAAATCAAAGCAAAACAGAATTTATTTTGTTAGCCAAAAATAATTACAGATTGCATCAATATTAAAAATAAATAAAAATAATTTAATTTTCCTATTATTAATGCCTTCATTGGAATAGTATTATCGTAAATGGACCAATTAATACAAATTACAATTAAAATAATACAATTAAATGTAAAACCACTAAATTATTTTGAACGTAATGATAACTGAATTAATAAAGTACGATTTGGCTAATACTAATAAAACATTAAATACTTTTTTCAATTCTTGCGATATAACTTCCCTTTACACATTTTATATCATATATATGTGTATGCAAGTGTATGTGTGTATATATTATATATATATGTATATATATATATGCAATACATAAATAATATATATATACATATATATATATATATATATATATATATATAATATATATATATATATATATATGTATACAATCCATGAATAATATATATATACATATGTGTGTGTTTAGGTGCTAGTGTGTGTGTGGAAACACGCGCTATTAATGGTGTTTGCCTCATATTAAAATTATCCTTGAGGAAATTTGACTTTTACAGGAAAAGTGTGTGTGTGTTCGCTTTCCAGCATCAGCTAGAATAAGATTATAGTAGTACTAGATGTGAATTGTGTGTGTGTTACCAGATTGTCGAAAAATTTGGTGAAAAATGATATCGCTCTGGAACAATCGAAAACTCTCTTTCTTTGAAACATCTCAAAATTTCCATGACTCTATATAAGGGTCAATACAGAAATCAATTAACAAAGTTTAGAATTTACTAATGTGTTGCCTGCGATAATACAAAGTGATTTCATGTAAATGTATAGCTGCTACTTGTTCGCCGCTGTCCAATAACAAATTCAATGTTGTGCTTCTTTCCACGCAAATTTCCATCATTATATATATATATATATATATATATATATATATATATATATATATATATATATATATATATATATATATATATATATATATATATATATATATATATATACATATGAAAGAAATATGTATTATATATCAAAAACAAGAAATAATAGATAATGAACATAACAAGAAATAGCGTAATAAAAATATAAAAGCTAAACATGAAGAACAAAATTATAGAGAAATAAAAAAGAAACTACAAAAAAGAAAATCTAGCTAGTCAGAAAGCAATTTCGGACTTAGGACTGAATAAGTGGGGTTAAACTAGTTTGAAGGTGCCAACTTTCCCCCTTGGCATCTCGGTAGGAAAAACCAAATAAAAAAAAATAAACAAAAATTCAGAGTATGTAAAAACTCAGAGAGTATGATAAAACCACTCACTACTATTATGTAACAAACTCTTCCACACTCTTAATGCAGAAAAATCGCAAAACAAATATGTAAGAAAAGTAGAAAAATCCTAAAACAATTACATAAGATAAGTATTTTTCAAAAAATAGTTTAACTAAATTTCTTTACTCACACAGAGCTTTTACGAAGAGAATCAAGCATCTTGACATCAATGAAAATCAATTATTCACCAAGTTAAAAAATTCGAATATACATAAACACATCTTTTGAGCTAACTTTTAAACCAGCCAGCAAAGACATATAAAAAAAGACGACAATCAAATATGGTAGAATTTGAATTGGTTGATTGCCAAAAATGTAAATTTGCTATGCTCTAATTTGGTTGGTTGTCAACAATGTGTAAGATGTTCAAGATGTGTGGAAAAAATGTAAACTGTGATATGAGTGTTATGATATAATCTTCACAGCAAGACCACTAACATGCTGACTTTGAAATCCTATTGTTGTGTGGTGGTTTTGGAATTAGAAGTAGCAAGACGGTTGATGTATTTGTGATGAATATAAGTTCTTAAGAAATTAAAAGGGTATTAATGATCTAAACAACATTGAAAAAAGTTTTTGATATTATTGTATTTATCTATTTTGTGGGTAGTTAAGTTATCATTTCTAAATAAAAAATTCAAAATGATATTTCTGTAAACTGATATATGCAAGTTACTATTCCAAACAGGAATTTTAATTATATGGAACTTAAACGAATCTCTTTTGTCAAAAATGTTACTGACTACATTATTGTTAAGGGGTCACATGCCTTTTAAAAAGTTGAAAATGGTTAAAAATAGTGAGCTCTTTAAAGCTCTATAATTTTTTTATTATTGTTTCCTGTAATGTAAATTTTGGAGGAATAAACAAATAGATATTACTTTACTTAAAACATAACCAACAAACACAGTACTAATTAGGATAAATTTTTAATTAGATAATTACAAAAGAAATTTTTGTTTTATTTTCGCAAGTGATATGCATTACGCGCAGCTTTATAAAAAAGTTACCAATATTTTTTGATGAAATTTTGCTCAGTGTTGGAAATTGTGTTTTGTTTAAAATGACGAAGCATGAAACACTGATTTAAAATTTTTAGTAAACTATAACAATTTAAAATTTAACTATAAAATTTTTAAAAATTTTTGCTATTTTATATTTGTAATTTTAAATTTTTTCATTAAAAATTCAAACTGGTTCGTTATTTTAAGTACAGATATGATCAGAATCTACAGTAAAAATTTTATCATTTTCCATGGCACGGTTTTGAAAATATCATGCGCGTAATGAGTAAAAATGACGTTCTGAGAAAATTGACATCAAACGTAAAATTTACCACAGTTTTATATATATATTATTCTGGTTACTCAAACAACAACTAAATTTAAATTAAAACTAATGTGAAGTTTTTTTAGTCAATAAACTTCAATTTATTAAAATTATTATAACTAAAAACATATATTATACCAATGCAGTACAAGCATCGAAACAATATCAAAAGCTACAAAATAATCAAAATGCAACAAAGTGATTCATTTCTCCAAAATAAAGTTAAAAATTTATAAATATTACTTAAAAACAATCAATACCTTAATTAACAACTACTTATTATAAATATTAAACAATTTGTGATATGAATGCAGTGTATTACTATGATTCTAAAATGCTAAAATTCGCCACATGCATATGATGTTCCCTCTTTTTCAGTTAATTTCTTACAAGTAGTTTTAAATTGCATTCTTTTAGCCTGTCGTACTTCTTTTGTGCGGAGATTAAAATGTACTTCACTGCAGTCTGAATTCTTTTTATATCTACAAGTGTAACAAATTTATGTGCAAATTGACCAACAATCAGACCAAGCGATTGCTTAATTTTTAGTCTGCCTTGATTGCGAACATTAAAAATGACAATTGCCTCATTTGTAGATATATCAACAATCTTTCTACCACAACCTAAAGTTTTTGGGCATAATTTCCATATTAATGAGTTAATGGATTAATTATTATTTTGGGTTTTACCCCCTAGACATTTTTGTAGAAGTTTAGGTTGTGATAGATCATTAAACACAGGCTTTATGGCATCCATTACTGCCACTGGCAATTTGTTACTGTGTCTAAAAGTTTCCAGACTGCCCTCTACTACTTGATTTTGATATTTACACCAAGAATTAGGACCTACGGGACAAAAACTGTGCAATGGTTCTTCATCGCTTGAACGTATATGGAAATATACAGCCCAAACAGCTTTTCGCATATCTGACAGGCATGTTTTATTTTGTCGGATTGCATTTCCATAGTACGTTGTAATTAAGTTGATCATTCTGTCGGTCAACCTTCCCTTTCCACCAATAGACTTCCCATCACTGAGTTTGGAGCTCATTTGTTTTAATTTTCGTAAACGAGTTCCCATTCTTTTTTGAACATGTCCAACACATTCAATTTTTGAAACTGTGATATCTTCTCCATACGAATTGGATGCAGTAATAGATGAGAATGTTTTGGAATCACTATCCCCGATTTAAGATGTATGTCTCACAGAACGATGACTTAATGAACGCTGAAATATACGAACCATTCCCACAGTCTCCATCATGCCAGCTGAACCATTGTGGTTCTTCAAAAATTCTTTAACGTGAAGAATTTTCCACTTTTTGTAAGCAGGTGACCCCTTTCTTCGTTTCCAAGAATCACATCCTTTACAGAAAGAAGACATCACTTCAGCATCAATACACTTTCCTGTTTTGTCTCCTATAACAGCATACACACCAACACGAGAAGAATAGCCACGGGTTTTCCATGTTCCATCTCCACTAATTATTATATCGGAAGAATTTGTCAAAGTTACCTCTTCCAAAGCTGCACTTTGCATTGAAGCTTCTGCGACTTCTTTACTACACAATTGCAGTTTGTTTATAATGTTATTATAGGATTTTTCAGCAAGTGGAGGAGGAAAGTCCATGACACCACAGAAAGTTGTCATCGCTGCATGACCTGTCCAATTGTCCTCACTGCGTATACAAAACGTCTGTTTATTTCTGGAATATTTTTTCTTTTACCCAGCATTTTCGAATTTCTAAACGAACACAAGTCTTTACAGTTCTTGCATTCAATCGAAAAAACACTAGACAAACCTCTAACACATTTTTTTGATAGTTTAATATCACGACCACATTTTTTGCAAGAAGCAAAGTTTTGAATGTTTGTAAACATGATAGTTTTATCAAACACTCTATAGTCATCAAAACAGTCATCATGTTCAATAAAAGATGAATCAACATCTTGCAGCCGAATCTTTTTTCCAGATGCACTGTTGTTTAGTGATTCATCCACACTGTGTACAGCTTTGCATCTCGTATGCATATTACCAGTAAACTTCCTTTTCTTAGGACGTTTACCAGATGGTCTCTTTTAGCAGATTCAGTCGAATTCATCCTTCAAAAGTTTATAAAAAACTAATACTTTTCCTAAAACTTATCTTAGAATAAGATACGGTATGAAAATCAAAAACGAGCGAGTATAAATTCAAGATTCACTTTATCAAAACAAAGTAGAAGTAGAAATTTATAAAGTTAGTAGAAGTTGTAGTTAATATTCAGAACAACAATAATAATATTTGAGGCTTAGATTCAAGCATTTGATAATAATTAGAATGAAAATATTAGAAACAGAGAAACGCAGCTGTCACCAGCGACATGGCAGCTTTCACCTTGGAGCCAAAATGTAAACAATATGTAAATCGCCTTTTCTACTCTTTTTTATTTTCGTAATAACGTCCGTTCTATTGGGAATATCTGCATGCGGTTTCTTTTAGAACACTCAGAAAGGTTTACTCTATAAAATAAAATAATAATAAAAAAATCGATTTTCAGGAAATTTTAAAAGGTATATGACCCCTTTTAAGATGCAAGTCTAAATCCAAGAATTCCATCATATTAGAGTTGAAGTTAGTTTTAAGGAGCTTGAGATAATCAGGGTAGAACGTAATATTTGGTCTGTATTCACTATTTTTACCAAAAATTATTAAATCATCTATATAGCGATAAATCAAGTACGAATCATTTACAACATGATCAATTTCAAATATATATATATATATATATATATATATATATATATATATATATATATATATATATATATATTACATACATATAACGTAAATAAAAATATCTTGGAAGTAATTTGGCAACAAAAATAAAACTTTTGATTTTCTTACAACACAAAAAAATAAGCTTATAAAATATTTACTTTTTCGTAAACATGTATCACATTGGGGATCATTTTATATCTACTTGTTTAATTCTATTAAGATGAAAAAAAAATCACGTATATTTTAAAAATTACATTATTTTTCATTTCATCGAGAAATTTTTTACTCTAAATAAATAAATATTCGATAAAAAAAAACAAATTTTTGCTTTTTTGTCTTACATTTTTTGTTCAGTGTTTCAAAATAATGAACATTGTAGTTAGTGTAAACAGTATCATTATTCATTACAATATCTTTCCTTATTTAATTACCAAATTTTTCAACCATTATTGTTTTTAAATTAAAAACTTTCTGAAGGAGCCAGTCTTCTTTTTTTTCCATTTAATGCAAAATAAATACAAATAAAAATATTTTTTTGGTTTCTTTCAAGATATTAGAATAAAATAGGATGTATATTTACTACACGATTTAGTAAAATGTATATGTATATTCTTACATTATAATCATTTAAGGAATTTGAAATTTTGAATGTCTATTTCCACAAATATAAAACTTACGCACAGCTACGTAGTACAGTGATTGTGTTTCCTTTGAAATTTTATTTACTGTTCTAAGATGTATACTCTTTTATTTAAATAATTAATAGAAAAAATAAACACATCGTTAATATTCTTTATAATTTTCATGTACATTATTTTGTTTAACTTTTAGAAAATAAGAAAAAATTCTCTCTCTGGGAGTTCCTTTTTTATAATGTAATTTTTAACAAGGTGATTTATTTTAACTAAATGGATTTCATGTAGTGTGAGATGTTTGTTACTTTTTAAATAAAATTATACATATATGATTGCATTATAAATCTTTTAAAACAAGTATTACACTAAAAGATTATTTGTTCATTAGTTTTAGCTTTTGTTTGGAAGAATAATCTGATGCTCCAAAATAGACCAGGGGCACTCAAACGTATTACCCTCCGGGACACATACATTTCATAGCTGTTTCACGAGAGTCACTACGTGAGGATTAACTTAAAAAACATACTGTAAGACCAATGTAACAATGGACAATCAAATGTGGAAAAACAATTAAATATTAAAACTTTTTATGTAGCTTCTACTTTAATACTACATTAAACTCTCGGTATCAAACACACACACACAAAATAAGTTTAAAGCATTTTTAACTGAGTTAACGTATCTGACTACGTACGAAATGTGGTTTCAAAAAAAGCGAACAAATGAATCCTTTTTTTTTAAATTTAAAATCACCTAAATGAGGATATGCATATAAAATTGTTTTAAAAACGTTATTATAAGACCAAATATTCAAATGTTTTGTAAAAAAGATGATGAAAGAGTGACATATATATATTTTCACACATCATTCTTTTTTTAATCTAAAATATTTCTATATTAATCATATTTTACTTGTATATATCTAAAACTTTTATGCAGAGCCTGAACTGGAACTTGTGAAATATATTATTTATTAAGTTTCAAAAATTATTCATCAAATTCAGAATGGCAGCAAAGAGTTAAGTTGAATCCCTCATTGAAATCAGTATTGTGTGTGATTATAATTAATTGAGGTTTGCGTGTTCATTATTTTGTGAAACATATTTAAGCACTTTTTAGTTTTATGAAAGCAAATAGTTATTTTCAGAACTAATGATCATTTTAGATATTATTTGTTGTGATTCAATCTAATAAATATATATCTTATATAACAATCAAATACAGAAAATTTATAAGTCATCATACAAAAAGGAAAAATTTGTTATCTAAAAATGGTAAGAATCAAAATCAGAAATTTAAAATTGTACCTGCTTTTGACGAAAAGAACTTCAATACTGAGATCCTGCAGCAAGGTAAATGATCTGACACTAGTATGGTTCCTTTTCCAACGAAAGAAAATTACAGTTTAATGTTTTAGCAGCGTTTCCTAATTATTACTAACTTTCTGAAATAATGGCACAAATTATTTCAGAAAGTTATTTATTGTGTTATCGAACACCAATATTTCATGTCTTAATATGAAATATATAGAACTGTTTAGTCAAGTTTTCAAGAGGAGGTAAAGAGATTGCCTGATATAAATATTAAGCTTGTTAGGGTCATCTTATTCTCAACAAAGGCCATGATTGTTTGGAAACATTTTTTTTTGCTAAGCAGACCAACAATGGATAAAAAATATTTGCCCAATGCATACATAGTTTATTAAAGAAATCGAAACAAGGAAATTTTATGCTTAAAATGTCGTATCAAGCTTTAAAATAAAGGCATTATTCATGTTTCTCATATGTTGACTGTTTTCAGAAACAAAGATATAAGTACTATATCCTAGTATCAATATACTTAACTTTGAAAGAAATACAGCTGAAGTACTATCAGAATTATATAGGAATCATGAGAGTCGACAGCATGGAGTAGCAGATATATGGGGAAAAAATTAAAAGGAGTGCGACAGGAATTTCGATAGAGCATTCTGAGCCACGGAAAAGAATAAAGCCTAACTGACAAGGGTATGATCAATTAATGTTTGTCAAACTACATTTGTTTCCGCATTAAGTGATGCTGATTAAAATCCTTTCACCTTTTAGAGGAAAATATCGTGAATCTAAATTCAAAATTGAAAAAAATCAGTTATTGAACCATATGAAAAAAGGGTGATTTGGCAAATATAAACAGGAAAACATGATTCACAAAAATATCTTGAACTACAAAGTACTTACAGAGCTACCAAAAAAGAAATTGAACCAAGTACCAAAGTGATGAAAACTACAAATTAAATCAGCCTAAAATACATTGTTCATCCATCGACAAAAAAAAAAAAAAGTCTTAATTATATTAAAAAGTTTTTCAAAAAAGTCTATAAATAAAAATTTAAAATGCCCCATGCTTTGAAATATTTATTAATTTGATCCATTATTATTTAAATATTTACTGTTATACAGATAAGAAGGATCAGATTCCTTTGCGTGTGTTTGTGTATGTGTGTGTGGGACTATAAGCAAATATAATTTTAAAGAATTAAATGAATATAAAAGATTTAATATTACAAATATGTATTATTATTTTAAGTTATGTAGTAGCCTAGTAGTTAGAGCATCGGACTCCAGACCTAAAGGCCTGAATTCGGTGCCTGATGCCACAAAATACCTTCCTATTATACACGGAGTACGTGCTCTTTAAATCAGGGTATCGGAAAGTCTTGTGGGTGGTCACAGCAGAAACCACGTGTGCTGGAGAATATTTCCCTCTCATTCAGTTCCATGCTTAAATTGTGGAGGTGGAGATAGATGGTATTGCCATCTATCGTAAAGAAGTTCAACTTGTCCCATGCTCAGACAACTTTCCCTCATTCTATTCGGGAAGGGCAAGACAACAACAAGTTATGTAATACATTGAGTTTGTATTCCAAGACGTATATTTACTTTTCCTTAAAAATTCCTTTCTTCAAGCCCTCTTTTTTTATAAAGCATCTTAAAATATTTACCTGCTATTAATTGTTTCACTAGTTTGAATTCTGAAAATTAGTTTATAAAAATAAAATGTTGAGCTATTTTGAAGCGACAAATTAAACTTTGGTAATCATAAAGTCATGAAAAATATAAAAAAAAAATATGCGTATATTTCAAATCCTATTTATTTAAAAATCATTTAGAAGTTTTAAGCTCCTATTGAAAGCTGTGTAGAATGATATAATATATAAGGATATTTTTAAGAATAAATTTGTAAGCTTAATTCCCTTCCCCTCTACCCTGAAAAATTGTCAGCATTTAAAAAATAATAATAGTTTATCTATATTGAACCACACAAAATTATTTTTTTTTCAGAGAATAGATAGTTCATGAGAAAAAAGCACAATCTCTTCTCATCAGAATGAAAAACTGTGTCTGTGGTTTTACAAATAGAATTATAAATATATTTTCATTTTCTGAGCTTATATGTGGATTACAAATGCATCTGACTTAAAAAAGCAGTTTATAAATTTAAAGTATTGAACTTATACAGAGTTGACTCCTATTCAGAAAAAAGTCTAAAAAAAGTTCTACAAGCTTACAGAAAGCTTATGCATCTTATGTAACTATACTGATTAAACTAACTTACATAGTCTGAAACATTTCAATTCATAACAAAAAATATGTATGGTTGCTTATACCCACGAATACAATCAGAAAAAAATGATATATTTTTTTTTAGATAATTTGCAATGGATTTGGAATGAAAAAAAATATAAAAGTTTTAAAAAATTATTTTTGTGTGCCTTAAGTAAATTATCCATATACAAATTGTCAGTTTATCAGATAATGGTAAAATAACACGTTGCATTTTCTAGGTCGGGATAGAAAATCTACCTATAATAACATAACGTTTGGTACATTTAATAAAACTGCGATATTTTCCAAGCTACTTAAACTGATTTTTTAAAAATTTTTTTTTCAAAGATAATCTGACATTTCTAGAGGATATTATTTGTTTTTATTGTATATTTTTAAATAACACTTGACTAAATATTTTAAACTTATGTAGAAAAGTAGAATGATTTTTTTTTCTTCATATTCTTTTTTCAGAATATACAAGAATGCACATACAAATCCATACTGTCATACTAGAAGCACACATAGGGTGTTTTATAATTAAATATTTTTACTTTGGAAGTGTTTCACACCAGAATATGCTAAGTGTTACTATTAAATATATATAACATACACGCATTTATATATTATTCTTTTAATACTGTACACTTAAACAAGAATTCCTAGAACAAATACTTTTTTACAATCAATCATTTCAGATTGCATATCAGTGATAGTATATTTTTTTAAAACAGTGGACTTCCAATTTGTTTGAGACCGGACTTTTTAAATTTTTGTTTCATTTGTTAAACAACCCATTCCTTAGCTGAATTCGTGCTTCGTCTAATAAAACATGTATTGATTTGATTTTCTGAACGACTTGAAACTTAGGTTAGCAAATAACGTTGGAATTGCACTACTCTGTCTTTTTAATCATTCGTACAAACTTCCGGATTACACATGCAGAGGAAAGGAAAAGTTAAGTAAGCAATACTCTCGAGTCTTGCTTTGTGTATCGACTTCCAGAATACTTTCCATCTATTACTAGAATATTTAACTTTATGACCATGCTTAAAGTGTTTTCCATGGAGTGATGGAGATTAGTGAAAAGAGAGAATTTGAATTTTATTCAGTTGTTTAAAAGGAATGGTTTTGTATGCATTTGGATAGGTAGGGGTGTCAAAGTCATTTCCAAGAAAGTGTCATTTCTAAAAAAAAGTTTTTTAGAAGGGTGTTATGTAACAGGAATTTTTCTTTCGAAACAGTAGAACTGTTATTCCTGCTTTGTATGATGTTTTCCTTTAGTATCCCTTCAAACCGAGATTTAATGTGATGTTAACTGTATTAGAATATCTTTCTCACAATTCTTATTTGAAATTTTCTACTATATTTATTGATCATTATCTTTCTTCCTGACTTACAATATGGATTAAAATAATATCAAAAATAAATATAAAATGCTTTTAAATAATGGCTTTAATAACTATAAACTAATGTATAATAATCCATCAACTGTAATTTTGATAAAATATTATGTGATTAAATTAGAAAAATAAAACAAAAAATATTCAACCACTAATAATGGAAATAAATCAATTCATTATTTTAATGGATTATCTTCGGTTATTTCCCTAATTCTTAATGGGTAATAATTTTTAGACATTGTCTGGAATATATAGATTCTTCTTTCTGTAAAGGAACTGATTAGGCAAATTAAAACTATTTTCTTAGAGTAGAATGAATTAAGTTTGAGAGAAAGAGAAATAGATATTGAGGGAAGTAGTTGAACATATTATTGTAGAACTATAGTAGAGTTTACATTTGAATCATCGATGTTGCTTAAAAAGGTATTGAATATTTCGTAGTGAAGATCAAGGAATACAGACGTGTATTAGCATTAATTGATAGGTACTGTTTTTTTATTACAAGTATTTATTCACTTTCTCATCAACAGTTTACGTTAGCATTGATAGTAATTTCAAATCTAAGAATTAAACATGATATTTTTTACTAAAGAATATTTCTTCTATAAACACTCAAACCAACGCAAGCGGAAGTTTGCTACTTGTACCGCGACCGTAATCTATTTTAACTCAATGAACAAACAAGAGAAACACAATTGAACAATTATGTTTGAATGTAAGTTTCAATGTGAATGAAACAATATAAATCAAGAATAAAACTTTAAATTAAAATAAACGCATCTCTAGTCTTGATGTAATCAGTGGTTTAAAATACGGAATCGGAAGACGTCATATCTATCTGACACGTCTGGAACACTCCACGTACAGGTAAGTTTTAATACTATACTGAATATGGGGCCTCAAATATGAGGCGATTTCTTATATTTTTTTAGCTATATCTGTTACAATTCACATCGTCATCAGTTATTTTAAACAAATTCAAGTAATTTAACAGTTTTTGCTTTTCGAAATATATATATATATATATATATATATATATATAATACAGTGCTCGCTATTTCAGCGGGCAGGGTTTATAATTTAAATAATCCATGCGATATTTTTATATTCAGATGAATATAAATTCTTAAATATTTTTTCTTTGAAAAATGTTACAGAAACTTTTTAATAAGATAGAAAAAAAAAGAAAAAAATAAGAAAAATGACAATTTTACTTTGTTACAATATATACATAATAATTGAAAAAAAATTCATTATTTATAAATATGACAACTTATTTATATTGATCTTAGAAATAAAGATTATATTACTTTTACTGACATCATTATAATGGAAAATGAAATTCTGTAATGTCAATACTGTATCAAAATTATTTTAGAACTATGATTCACACACACACACACACAAATTAAAACCTTTTAATTTTTTTTTTTTATTAAACAAAGTCAATTTCAAAAATATTTTTGCAAATTTTTAATTTATATATAAAGAAAATGTAAATAATTTAATACCTTCCATAGATGTAGGCACTAGAAACGTATTTATTCAATGTTTATTAGTGGTAAATAATTGTAAGTTTTAGTAAGAGGATCAGAATTCACTTATTTTCAAGAATGTATTTTTTTAAAAAAATTATAAAACAATTCCCAAACTTAATTTATAATAAAGTCGGCATTTGAAATATCCATAATTTATCAAGAATAAAAAGTCGCTGAAATAAAAAATAAACACCCAAAATAATACAAGTTCAAAACAGATATTATATGGAAAGAAATAAATACTTATATATATATATATATATATATATATATATATATATATATATATATATATATATATATATATATATATATATATAACCTTCATCACACAGAAAGCAATTTTTTCTTTTGAGCAAATGATTATACTTTTGGGAAACTTCTGAACCATTTATTTTTATTTGTTAGAATTTTTTTGTTCGGGAATGTATACAGAGAAATTTATTTAGTTACATATTTAAAGAACCTTTTTCCTTTTGTTTTCCTTTGTGTATTTGTGGAATTCGTGCAAGCTAAAAAGTAAACATAAAGATGTTTTGATCATATTAGACACTTTTTTTTCTTTCCCAAGATAACTTTTTCTTTTAAAAATGAATCTTGAAATTCCCTGACAATGATTGAATTTCTTTGAGTTTCAATACATTTGAAACATTTTCATGAACTTCAGAAATATGGATTTATTTTTGGTTTTTTCGTATTCAAAAATTTTTAAAACCTATTGATATACACACACACACATATAATATTTTACATTAAGTAATACTACTATGAGTTTTTTAAATTTATATTACTATTTTTAATATATGTCATATTCTTCACCTGAAATGATTTATGACTTTCGATTTTATATCGTGCTTCAAATAAACCATATTTAGATTTATGCTGCATGTTTCCTTTTTTTTCTGTTGTCAGAAATATCTTTAATTGTAAATTTAATTTACACAGAAATAATTCTTTATTGAAATAAGTAATATTTTTTAGAAGAAATATAACTTTTTGTATTTTATGCAAGAGAAATTCTTACGGTAAAAATAATTTTACCTTAAGTAAAGTGATTGCACTTTATTCATATATTGTAAATTAACACAATTTCATGAATTTATTACCAGAAAAGAGGAAAGCAAATATATCGATGTGGGTTTCTGTTTTCGGATAGTTTTCCTTAACCATTTATCTACCACATTATTATTTACTGCAGTGCAATATTTTGTAATGGATCTCTACATGAAAAAATAAAATATACATAAACAAAATACTTAACTTTCGGAAATTTATATCCTTAGAGCCAATTAATTAACTAAAACTATTCCACTATAAAAAATTAATTATATAAACAGTTCACACACACACTTAAAATAAATAGTGAAATCTTTTCTAAGGTCTTCATTAACATACAGAAGACACTTTCCTCTTGACATTAACTACTTTTTCAGAAAAAACTATTCATCTTATCCGCTAAAATACTCATCATAGAACCCGTGCTGTCATATATTTTGGAAGAATGTATTTATAAGAATATTTCTGCTAAGTATCTTCAGAGTATTCGTAAAAATGGTTATTTTATGTAATTTTAAAGTAAGTGGTGCTTTTAAGTACCATCGCTAGATAAAGGGTTAAATTTTCCTATTTATAGTTTTTTGCTATTTATTTCATTTTAGAGAATTTGTATTTTTCCTTATAATATAGAAGTTTACTTAGTGTACATATTTGTTATTTACTCTTTGAATTTTGCAAAACATTTTAAATTTTAACCCTCTAACTGGACACCTTCCTCCTGAAAAGTTATTCCGTAAGCGTTTAACTCTTATTTTGCGATTCCCTTCAAAAATGCAACATACTTTTTTCATTTCCCCTTTTAGAACTTGGGTGGTCAAACGGGGAAAATTTTACGACCCAGTTCGGTCGCTTTGAAAACTAAGAACCAAGAGATCAATCGTTTACAGCTAGCTGTTAAGTTGCCTTGGGCAATCTTCTTTGAAAGCGTAGATATCCTCTCTTGATAAATCCTCTTTGAAAAAGATACGGTGTTTCTTTTTCCTATATGTTCAGTCACAGTAAAATTAAAAACTAAATGAAAGGTAAAAAAAAGAGGAAAAAATGAAATAAATAGTATGTTAGAAGTTAAAAAATAATTATATTTTCTTCAAAGAAAATTTATTTTTCTGTCATTTTTTAAAAATTAAAAAATATATATATATATATATATTTGGTATTGCGATTTGAACCAGAAAAAAACATCCTGTATTCATTTAAGAAAACGCGCTCACTTTCCTGTTTTTTAAAAAAAGTAATGAGGTAAAAAGAGCAAAGGCCCTATCTCATTTTTAAACAATAACAGAATAAATATTACATACAATGATTAAATTTATGAAATAAAACCGATCTTTCTCTATTCAGTTATATTTTTAATTTAAAATTGCCTAAAAAAGGATTTCAATACTGTTAATTTATTTTAATTAAAATCATATAAAAGATATTTTTATGTTAACTGAATATTTTTAGGAAAAAATTTAAATTTTCCTTCCTAGTGTTCTCTTTTTCGAACTTCTTGTATTAAATAAAAATTCCTTTTCTACATCGGCATTTGTGATGGACATAACACACATTCAGTCAATAATTTTTTAATTTTAATGGGGGATATACTTCTTCAAATGCGCATGACAGTACTTCTAACCATTTTTACTCAAGTTAAATTTCTTATCTTTCTGTTTCTTTTATTACAAGGAAAAATGTCACACATAGATAACTACATTTTCACACAATTCAGTCATTAGAAATTCTATTGTGAGAAAAGTTCTCCCTAATTAATCTTGTCTTTCAAAACAGTACACTTAAAACAATTTTGTTCAGTGAAGTTAACCGACAGTTTCACAATGTATTCATACCAAATTTTAAAAACAAATTTAACACTTGGAAATGTATCCTGTATTAAATTTTTCAGTATACACAAATATTTCCTGCTGTAGGGAAGATATAGTATGAGATGTGGTGTGCGGTTGTGAAAGAATATTTTCATACGTGTAGACTATTTTTGAAAATTTAAATATCACTGAAGCTGATCATATAACTGCAAATGAGCCTTATTTTAATGTGTGCTGGTATCAAAGTAAAACATTTTACAATATTAAACAGCCTATGGGTTTATACTCAATATCAAACTATTCGCAAAATGGCTTACAACTTCTATTCAAAATTGTAAAGAAACTGAAATATAAATATATCTTACTGCAGTCAAAAATATTCATAATATATAAGTATCCTGTTGCTCCACTTATTTCTGTACATTTTAAAAACTGTAGCTGAATGCAATTTTTTATATTTGAAAACGAGGCATAACAGCTCACACAGTCGTAAAAATGTCATCATTTTTAAATATACTACTATAAAACGTATATGGATTGTAAGATCAGTTGTAAAATCCTAAATGCTTTTAGAGGAGCTAAAAGCATGTAACTTTGGACTGATCAAATTTTTAATATAATACACAAATATGCATGTTATTAAGCAAATACATTTGAAAAATCAAACTTCCTTCTGAAATAAACGTAATTGAAAGAAAAATGTTTAATTGCAAATGAGTGGAAATACATGTTTATCTAAGGGGTATCCCCAAAGTGAGGTAATCCTCAAACTTAAGACTCAAACTCAGAAGCACAACAATCCATGAGGGCCAGGAACTACTGTGCCCATCATAATACACGTGACCATTGGACGCTGAGGTGCATGAACACATGTCCCGATTTGGTGGTCTGTCTGAAGACAGACCTTCAGTGTTTAAGACCTGAAGCAAGCTTGGTACTCATTTTTCGACCCAATGTAGCGGGGATGAAAGGCAGAGTCGACCTTGCGCAGCCCGTTAATAGAACACCAGACCTGTGGTGTGGAAGCACTATACACTTTCACTCAATCCTATTCGGTGAAAAATAAAATTTAATGTTAGAATCTTATATAAATCCCTAATGAATGAAGGAGTCCAAACTTTTTTTTTCATGTAAACTGTTTAGACGGAAATGGTTAATTATGAACATTTCACAAGTTGCATAAATTAAAATTAACCGTTATAGTTAACATAAATTTTTAAGGGTACAAAAGGTGTATTTCGGCTGCATGAATTAATTTTAAAAGGAATACGGTTACGAAAATGTAGTACAAATCTATCTAAAGTAGGGTTGGTTACCTTAGATATTGTCAAACACAACAAAGTATTGGAAGCCAATTCCACAATTCATTGTTATAAAAATGTATGGAAAATTACAAGATTTATTTTTCCATTTGTAATTTATATATATATATATAATTTTTCCTGGGAGCTTTAAAAGCTAGAGCGGCATCCATCAAAACCGCGGTTCTCTCTAAGTTTTTCCAGATCGCCCCTGACTAAGCCGGCTCTGCCATAGTAAGTGAAAATGCCGGATTTTGTTTGTCAAGATCATTTTATAGCAGACTGCATTTTTCATGTATTTTAGATGGTCGTTTTATATTTTCTACATCAATATCTTAATGTCTGAATTTAAAATTACATAAAATTCTTGACATTCGCATCAATGACCATGATAATTTTTATTAGTATATGAATGTGTCATCAAACGATTACATGACTAATATTAACACATTATTTTAACCATTAAATTGATATCAAGTATAACATAACGCACACAAATTTTCAAAACTTTAAAATAAATATTTCGCTAACTACTTCAGATATACTCAATTTTTTTTTTATTCCTACGCTTTACCTTCTCAGTTTTGCTTCTCTATGTAAGAATTTATTGTAATTGTATATTCATCAATTTTTTTAGTATATTTTTTGCTCTTAGCATGTGGTTTTCAACCGAATTGTATGAAATCTTCGAAATATATTAAAGGAATGATTGAATATTAACGTCGCACTGTTCAGCTCTACACGAGGGCTTTTGGCGACGGACCACGTAATTTTGAACCATGGTCAAGTGACGTGGACGACACCTGAGCTGGAACCCCCATCTCCTATCTACCCCACCACACCAACGGGAGGACGTTTCAGCTCTCGACAGATTTAACGTGCATCGCTGCCCTACACGGCGGGTCTTTAGTGGTACTGGGCTCGAACTCGTGACAAAGCAAGCCACGTTCCGATACCTATACCACTCGGCTACCGCGGCCGAAATATATTAAAAGATACCAAAGAAGCTATATAATAAAATTTGAAATTTTTATTATAATCAAACAATTGCTAAAACTTATGGTAAATAATTTTTAACTGCGCAAAGCATTTTTTTTTTCGAAATTTCAAATGGAATTTCTAACATAAAATTTCAAGCTTTATAAGGCCGAGATTTCAAAACATATCTAGATTTTAATTACTTATTCAGTTAGCCTTTAAAAAAGATAAATGTTGAGGTATTTTGCATAAATATATATTTTTGAAGAATATTTCGAATGTTTTTGAATAGCTCGAATTTAAAATTGATTTTTATGTTTATTTATATGCATAAATGTCTACTGTAAATGTTTCCGTATATGTTTCATTACCATTTATTCAAACATTTAAATTATAAAAAAAAAAAATGTTTGAAAATCTTCATTCATGTAGTCTTTGATGTAAACTGAAGTTCAAGCACTTAAAATTCAAATATAATTCGGTGTATTTTAACAATATATAACTGGGCACTGTACATAAAATTCCCTGAACACTTGGGCTTTGAAATCTTAAAAAAAAACTAATAATCTTAATTAGTTTTTTTTTTTCGTTATTATTTTTATCAAAGTGTTAGAAAATGTTTCAAATTATTTGATGAAGTTTAAATTTATTCATTTTTAGTGGTTGGAAAGTTGAAAATATTTCCAATTTTAAAGTGTTTGGTGTTTTATTAATTATTTTTGGCATCTTATAATAAAATAATCATGTTTCAAAAACTGAAAGCTTTGAATAAGAAAAATGAAGCGAAAGAGAATATACTTAAAAAGATAATTTGTCTAACTATATAAAATAGCAGATTGCCCTGACACGCCCCAACTTGTTACAGTTTGAAATTAATATGAAACCAAAAGGGAATTGTAACATATTTTACTTATGCGTTGGGACTTTTGGAAACTTTTAAAATAGAAGCTAGCAAAGAAACACACACTTCTTTGGTTGTAAAGAAATTTCTCCCCGATTTTTTACGATTAGGGGGGGGTCAAAACACGGGGTTCCCTGCGAGCCATAAAACTCCTGCTGTGTTGCTTCCTCCGTCCCTCATTATCTTTCAAGATGTTAAACCTTAAAAGGGGAAAGGATTTCAGAAAAGTGCGGCTAATCCGCTTTTGAAAACGTTACTCGAAGGCAGAAAAATCCGTGCAGTCCATTTTCGAAGCCTCTCTAGTAGGGCGGAAAAATCCGTTCTGTCCATTGGAGGGTTAATAATTTTAATTTGACAAATATTAAACACCTTTTTTCAGTTTTAAACAGTTTCCATTGCACTTTCAAAATATTATATATCCCTAATTTTTACAACTGGATCGTTTAAAGACTCTCTCTCTCTTCTTAAATTTATTTAATTCATTTTCAGAAATATTTTTGAACACTTAATATTTACGTCTCCTAAAATGTTATTGTTTTAATCATTTTCTGTCGATGTATTGAATTTTGTCATATTCAAATAATCAAAAAGATTTTTCAAAAAATATGGAATAAATCTTGAGACAGTTACAAAACAGTAAATGAAAATAAATATATTTTAAAAAATATTATTCTACTTTTAATATGAATGTTTAATCGTTAATATGTAATACGAAATTAACGAAAAATGAAAATAAAATTTATTCGACCAATAAATGACAGAAGTGTTATCAGTGGGGAATAGTTGATATCAAACACGTAAAATTGCTTTTTGTTAACCTGATTAAGTTAATCTAAGCCACAGCAATCTCAATTTATATTTTGGTTGCTATAATTTCCTTTGTATCATGCGTAACCGTTTTTTTTTTATGTAATTGTATTTCCAAAATTTTATTCCACTATCCAAAGGGTTTTCACAAATATAATTTAAAGATATTTCCTCCATTCAGTATTAATGTATTTTTTGCATAAATTTAGATTTTTTCTCTTGCATTAATTTCTGTTACATAAATAATAGAGACTATTTTTTTTATATTTGAATAAAATTATTTTTAATAAATAAAGGTTTTTAAAGTGCAATAACATGAAATATTATTTTATAATATCAAGGTATAATTTTTTGAATTATTTTAGTTTCCTGACACTGCTTTATTAGTCTTTACATTATACTCAAATAATGCATATGATTATGAGATTTGAGTGGATTTGATTAGACAAGGGAAGCTTAAAATAAAAATTTATACTAATTTAGTTACAAACGTTTTATAGCATGTGTTGTACATTCCAGCTAATTTAAAGGAAACACACACACACACACACACACACACACACATATATATATATATATATTTCATAAATTCAAACTATAAAAAGTGAATATAAAGTAAGAGATTATATAAAAAAAATATTCATGCAAATTCTTTTTTGTGAGGGCTTCTAATTGCAAACAACAGCACCTGAAAAATTAAAAGTGAATATGTCACAAAACAGATCTTCTTGTAATATATATATATATATATATATATATATATATATATATATATATATATATATATATATATATATATATATATATATATATATCTGGCGAAGATATATATATATCTACATATATATATATATATATATATATATATATATATATATATATATATATATATATATATATATATATCTACATATATATATACATATATATATATCTACATATATATATATATATATATATATATATATATATATATATATATATATATATATATATATATGCATAATTCTTATAAAAATATTCTTAGAACATATGAATTTAATACAATTCTTCTGTCTATTGGAACCTACAAATTAAAAATATTGGGAAAAATATTCTTAATATAATCTTTATAAAGATCAACAAAAATTCAAATAAATAACTCAACATCTATATTTTTTATTTCCCAATTCAAACTGATTGCCAAATTTATTTTCAAAAAATATTTGCATTTATGTATGTAAATGAATTATACAAAAAGCTTCAAGTTTCAAAACCTTGGTTTTTTTAAATACGAAAGTCTAACTCTAAACAAAATCAATTTCTTATCCATTCAATAATTGTTGCATTAATAATTGAGAGATTTTTAACATATTTTACTATTTTAAAAGGGTTATAAAATTAGCTAAATCATTAAAATTTTAAAAGTTTATTTTTTTTTGACAATAATGCATTTCACAAAATTTTCATCGGACATTTTGAACTGTATTAAATTTAATATTGGCAAAAATTAAAATAAAAACATATAGCAATCTTTTTCTATACTGGAAAATCGACGCGTGAATTTCCTCAAATGTTTTTTCTGTTTTTCACAATTTATTATTGTTCCGACATAAATTATTTTTGTTTTATTTATTAGCCTAAAAGGTTTTCCCATTTGTTCGAAACTTCTAAACTCTCATCTTGTAGGAAGAAAAGCTTTAATCTACTTAAAAGCTCTTGATATATCAATTTTTTTTTTCATTTCTACATCTCTTACAGAAAAAATGTTTTCCATTTCAGGATATTGGTATGATTTTTTTAGATGAAACATTACTTAAGTAAATACGACAATCAAGGAAACAATCTTTTCGAGACTTCAACAACTTCATGATTTAAATGTGTGAGGAACCTTGTACTGAATAAAATAAATTCCCTAGTAAATCAATGAAGAATTTAGATTTGTTTATCCTTTACATCAAGAGGAAAATGATCCAATGTTTATTTTTCTCTACGCTTTCTATTGAATTAATTGTCACACCAAACTTTAGTTGCACCAGTACAGATTAGAAGATTATTTCTAATTATTTTGCTATAAATAATGGACATTTTACATACGATAGATTAAAAATATGAACATGAGCTCTTACAATTCAATCTTTTAAATAAACGATTTTTTTTTCCTTCATGGGCCTATAAGTAAAATGTAAGCATTAGAATTTTATTTGCTATATCAAAAATTTAAAGCATGTAATAATAGTAACCGAAATTTATTAGCCCATGCAAGTGTAATTAGGCTACTGTTTTAGTTTCAAGAATATTAATTGTAGGTATTTATGTTCAGGTAATTTACAAAAAAAGGTTCTAGCATTGCCTATTAAAAATGGCAAAAAATTTTGAAAATATTATATAATTTTAAATCTTGCAAATACACTGCTGGACAATTGCTAAGGACGGATAACACTATCATCCATAGCAACCACAAAATGAAAGGAAGCAAAATGTGGAAAATTAGAATAAGTGCGGGATATTAGTAAGAAGAAGTATGAGTATGTAAATTTTTTTCCACGTCTGTTCATCACGTGATAGCGTTCATAAGAGCTTTAAAGGTTTTGACGCGTGTGGACAGTTCTTGTTTCAAGTCAAAGTTTTACAGGAAAGATTTAATAGACGAACTTAAAATTTTGGGCATGTATTCCCGACATCACATACATGATTTTATGAGTGGCCGAATTATTGGAAAGTTCGAAGAAGGGCGAAAAATAACAGATGTTGCCAGGGAGTTCGACATCGCTCACAGCGTTGTTTCACGGCTGTGGACGTCATTTAAAACTACTGGAATGTGTAGTAGACGGCACGAGGGAGGTCGTGTTAGAAGTATGACACCTGCAGAAGACAGATATATCGTCCTATCAGCAAAAAGGAACAGGCGCACCACAGCTCAGTAGATGGCAAATCAGTTTCTTGCTGCCTCAGGAAAGCAGATATCCCGAAAAACTGTTGCCAGACGTTTGAGGGGAGGAGGACTATACGCACGCAGACCTGTTGTGTGTGTCCCATTGACCAGACAGCACCGTACTGCCCGTTTGCAATGGTGTCGTGAGCATCAAAATTGGACTGAACAGGACTGGGCATGCGTACTATTCTCAGATGAGAGTAGGTTCAGTCTGTCATCGGATTGTAGACGCCAACTGATCTGGCGCGAGAGTGGTACTGCTTATCGTCCAGAAAATATCCAGGAAAAGGACCGATATCCGACATGCAGTATCATGGTGTGGGCCGGCATCATGATCAATGGCCGCACGCGCCTACATGTGGTTGCGAATGGGACTATGACGGGCCAACGATACATTGATGAAGTTCTACTTCCTCATGTTCGTCTTTTCCGTGGTGCTGTCGGTGATAAATTTGTTTTTATGGACGACAACGCAACATGTCATCGAACACTCGCTGTTCAGGATTGTCTAGACAGCGAGGGTATTCAACGTCTCGTATGGCCAGCGCGTTCTCTAGATCTAAACCCCATTGAAAATGTGTGGGATGCTTTGGGAGGCAAGTTGCTGGTCGAAACTATCCTTTAACAAACAAGAACACCCTCATCCGTGCACTCACAGAGGAATGGGATAAATTGCCTCAACAGCTGCTGGATAATGTTGTGCAAAGTATGGTACGACGTGTGGAATTTTGCATCACACTCCACGGTGGACATATCCCGTACTGATACCTTTCTTTAAGGTGCCTGCTGACTTTTAGATGCATTGTTCCATTTCTCCGTACGCAGATCAAATGAACATTTTTTTTCTTTCAGATGTTTCACAGCTTTTGTACTTTCCAGTACAATAAATATTCTTTATTCTAATGTCTGAACAGTGTGACAACTATATTTTATCCTACTAGGCCTCATGTCTCGCTTCATGTTATGCTACATAGCAATTTGTGATCTGTCCTTAGCAATTGTCCAGCAGTGTATAATTATATATATTTTGTTTAGACTATATATCCATTAATTTGTGTCATCAGATTTCAATTCTTTTTATTATGAAATTAGTGCATTTTTGTTTTGTTGCTTATAAAAACACTGATACTGAAAAAAAGAAAATCTGTTGATAGATAGTGTTGAATATCTCCGAAATAGTGGGCATATTTTAATAAAATTATCCATGTGTATATAACTATGTATACAAGAACTTCTAATGCTATTTATGATGCACAGAAATGCATGCCTATTCGACTCTCAAGTGCTGCAAGTTGTATAGCTGCAAGATGCAGCTATACAACTTGCACATTCGACTTCATGCTATACTAGACGATTTAGTCACAAATAATACATGAGATAAGCAAAATAATTATTTAGATTTAGTTCATCCTTTTTAAGAAGAAAACTCTTTTAGATCGTTAGAACTTTTTATTCTCGTTCTTACATCGCACTACAATATGTCAACTACTTTTTATTGCCAGATCATGAAAATTAAATTTATAAAAACAAAGATATTATATAAATATAGAGCTGCAACAGTATCAGACAAATTAGAATTCTCCATAGATGTTCTTTTCACACCTTCAGTAACGCTTTTCTTAGGATCTGTTTACTTTTGGAAGAAGAAATGTGAATTGTAATTGTCTTCAAATGGATATCCAATCTAACAATCTTTAAAAAATTGTTCTCCAATCAGTTCAGTGCATGTTCTTCCCTTCTAGATATTTATGATTATATCTAGAATTTCCAAATTAGATCAAATTTATAGAGGCAAGGAATATTTTACATAACATGTTTTCATGGACAACTGCACTCTTGATAAGGCAAACGAATGGATATTTTGCCTGTACCTCAAAGTAATAAGTTATCACGGAACTTGTGTCATTCATGCAGTAGTGGTGTAGTTATCAAACGTATTAAAATAATGAAACATCTGCAGTTATATCTGATGCTTATTATTATTAAATTATTCTGAGATCATATTTAAGCATAAAAACTCTAGAAAAAATATTTTTAAACCTTAAATTTATTTTAATATTAGCATTAAAAAACACATTAATCTAACATTAAATCATGCAAACATCTTAGAAACAGTCACAATACTAAATCTTTTGAATAAGTGGTTAATGTGCCTTTCTATCTACACTATTAAAATTCGTAGGTAAACAAACTTATATATGTATATATCCTGATTTTCTCAAGAACCACAGGACTCGAAACTAGCAGAAGGTATCAAAATTTAGGAAATGATCCGAGGTATCCGTTTTGACCATTTATATTCCGATATTTCAATTAGTTAATAAGATATTAATTAAAAACACAAAAATCTTCAGATATTTTAAAGATTTTTTACCGTTCTAACCGAAGGAAAGCGTGGCATGATTGATTAAGCCGCTGTTTTTTTTAAACGATAGTTCCCAGGTTCAAATCTTAAGAGGAATAAGGAAACGGGATTACGAAAAAATAAAATTTTATTTTAAAGGTATTAATCACCCACATTTCGGGAATTTGAAGTTTTATCTATATTATAAATATGGCAGATTAAACAAACGAAATATTTTTTTTAAAAAAATACTTACGTAAAGAAATGTTTAAAACTATTTCAAAATAAATTTAGAAATTACCTTTTTTTTTAATATATGGAATGGTTCACTACTTTTTTTTTTTAAATAAGAAACATTCAGGCAGAATTTCTCTCTCTTTGAATATAACACATTGTTAACAATTTAAACTAATTACACTGTGTGTAAATGGTTTTCATTAACTATTTTTTCTATACGTAATCTGTACAAAGATTGATAAAATATCTTAAAAATTACGGTTAAAAAAATGTGTTTTTCAACTTTTTTCTCTTTTGCGATAAATTAAATAATTCTAATTACATTCTTTATTTTTGTTTCATACTTTTTGATTACAATCTTTTATTCACATTTATTATGTAATTATGTTTAATGTCTGGATGATTAGCGATTAATTACTTGCAATTAAAATATTCAATTGTGGCTGTGGCAAAATTTAACATTATAGTTTGGATCTTTTTGAAATTTTGTCTTGCGATGAACGTGGTTACCTCTCACAGGTCGTATAATTTATAATATTCTTTATTGCTTATTAATTTTAATATTTTATCATTTTAGTGTTGTACGAATAAAGTTCATTTTACTATTTTTTAGGTTCTAAATAAGAGATTGCTAAAATTATAAATAATAAGAATTGCTATTTCAGCATTTTATAACTTAGTTTTTGAATAGCTTAAATTAGCATTGCTTATTAATCAGTAACAAATGGTAATATTTATTATTTATTTATTGTAATGATTTAACCATTCATCACAGCGTGTTTAAAATTGTAACTCTTTATTTCTCTCGTGCTTTTATTTTATTGCGATTGTATTTATAGAAGTTAACTGTAGTTATAAGTATGGACCTTCTGATGGCAATATATAAGGAGAGAACATATTCAGTTTTAAAAATAAAGTCTTGAGTTGTATGTGGCAAGAGTTGTTGACATTTTATTTCGTGTAAAAACTGGCGCCCTGACCCGTGGCCGAAGACCTACGACCCCGCAGAAGCAGAAACCACCGCTGTGACGAAGCGCCGCAGGAAAAAATGAAAATTTAACCGGCTCTGTAAAACTTACTGTCCCGGAAGAAATTACTGGTATTGCGCCGCAATCCTCCCAAGGCAAGGGAAAATCCCAGGAATTCGAAAGAGACAAAGTGAATCATCTTGACTTCAATTGTCTGAAGAAAAAAAAAGAAAATCTAATTCCTGTTAAAAGTTTTTGCAACAGTGTTTTGTGCATTTTTCATATACTTGTGATAACAATCCTGCTACAGTGTGTTAGTGCTACGGATAATTTTATTATTTGAATTAATGTTCCTTGTTGGTATTTTGAATATGTTATTAATTTATTTACCCATTTCAATTGTTTTTTGAAGTGCATAATAATTTATAAGGTTTTAAAGCTACTAGCCATATTTTAAAATGTATTCCCATATCTGTAAGAGCTTTGGGGGACAATAAGGCCTGGATCTTAGTTATTTATTTTATTTATTTGCAACACTTAAATTTCTCAGTCATTATATTTCTGGGAAAAGGGAAAAAAACTGATCTCATTAAGCTTCTTATTGAGTTAGGTGACTGTGAGTCGAATGGAGAAAAGCTAAAAATAATTAAATTAAGGACAAAAATTTTAGCAAATGATGCTTATAAGGAAGACACTGAATTTGTGAAGTGTATCTTTGAGAGAATCGTGTCAAATAGGATAGATGAGGAAAGCAAACAAAAAGAGGAAAGGCTGCGTGAATTTGAGCTGCAGAAAATACGACTGCAAAATGAGACTCAAAGAGTCGTAGGTCCACAAACCCTACCCCAAACAAAAATTGAATTTAAAAAGTTGCTACCAACATTCAATCCTGAAGTTGATAACATGGACCTATTCCTCACCTTATTCGAACGACAAATGAAGCTATTAGATCTTGGTGAAGATCTGTGGGTACTCTATCTCATTGGTGCCCTACCTAGTGATGTAACTTCCCTCATTGCCCGTGAGCCTGAGCACAAATTTAGAGATTACTCCCACATTCGAGGAATGCTTCTGCAACGGTTTAAATTAACCGAAGAAAAATTCCAGGAGATGTTTTCACGTCTAAGAAAAAGCCCAAATGGGACGTGGAAGGATTATTATTTTGAAATCCGAGCATATTTTGAAAGTTGGCTCAATGAACTTAAAATTGATTCATTTGACGGATTGAAGAATTTGATGATTGCCGATCAAATGAAAAAGAGATGATATCCAGAGTGTAAGAAACATTACCTGGATATCTGAGAAGAACTTATCTATACACAAATGTTAGCAGATAAGCTGGAAGCTTTTGACAACATCCGAAGTTCCCTACCCAGTGGACCTAGGAGACATGTGAAGGCAAGTTAAACCGTAAATGATGGAAGACAGGTATCCTTCAGGAAACCTGAACGCCATCCCAAAAGAGAATATTCCCATCAGATACCAAATGAGATATCCCTTCTCAGCTGCTATGGCTGTGGGAAACAAGGAGTGATAAAATCTAGGTGCACCACCTGCAACCTCAACGCCTCACAAAGAACAGACGTAGTAACCAATCTTATCAATGCTTACACAGCTCAGATCACGATTGACCATAATCGACATAACTTTCTGTGGAATAAAGGGCCGTGTATGTGCAGACACAGGATCTTCCCCTTCAATTGCTGGGGAAAGGATGTTCCAGATATTTAAGGATAAGGGATTCCTTTTCTAGGAAACCACATTAGAAATGAGCTTAGCAGATGGTCAACAGACCAAAGGTAAGACCCTCATAACCCAAGAAATGGTAGAAATTGCGCGGAGATCTGTCTTGACCAAATTCATAATTCATAAGGCAAAGGGAAATAGAAAACTTCTAGGAACACATATCCTTAGTTCAGCTGGTTTGGTTCTAGATCTGAAGAATACTTGTTGGTACTCCTGGGACAATCCTACCCACAAGTATCCATTTGGTGAAGAATTGGACACCCCATCCATAGTTGAGAAGATGTCCAGCAACACCTGCCACTTAAGAAAAGGGGAAGGCGAAAATTTAACATCTGTGTGTGTGTGTGCCCAGAAAGAGAAACTTAACCTCATGTTGGAATCCTTCCAAAGGGCCTTTGAACCAGGGGGAGAAGCAACAAATATCTTGGGGCACCACATTAACACGGAAAATAGTCCTCCTATATCTGTTCCCCTATACAGAATGTCTCCTGTAAAGAAGGAAATATTGAGAAAGGAAAGTGAGGACGTTCTCGAAAAAGATATATTTGAAGAATGTGAATCTCCTTATGGAACCCCTGTTGTACTGATTCCAAACCCAAACAACCAGTTTCGCCTGTGTATTGACTACCGGAAGTTGAATAAAGTCACGGTCTCTGATACTTACTCACTTCCACGAATGGATGATTTACCGCAGGAGGCAAAACATACGGCATGCATCTCCACAATTAATTTAAAGTCTCGTTACGACCAAGTGAATGTTAATCCTAATGATAGGGACAAAACCGCTTTTGTTTGTCCATTTGGAACCTACTGGTTCAAAAGGATGCCCTTCGGACTTAAGAATGCACCCGCAACCTTTCAGAGACTGATAGATATTTTTCGAAGAGGGTTACCTGTACTTACATACCTAGATGACATTATAATTATGTCCCCTATATTCGAACATCATCTACCAGACTTGGAGGCCGTGTTTAAGCGCTTGATGGATTCCAAGTTACGAGAAAACAGGGAGAAGTGCCAATTTTCCTGTTCACGTGTTAAATACCTGGGCTTATGGATTACACCCCAAGGAATAGAAGTCGACCATGAGAAGACTTTAGTTATTTTAGGGATTCCACCTCCTAAAAACGTGAAACAACTGCAGTCCTTCCTGCAAACCTACTCATGGTACCGAAAATGTATAGCCAATATTTCTGAGATTACCCTACCCTTGAGCAACCTAACTAAGAAAAGTCTTCCTGGAAATGGTCAGAGGAAGAGGAGAAAGCATTTCAGGCCTTGATGCAATGTTTAGTATCTCCACCAATTTTGAAGCAAGCAGACTTCTCTAAGCCTTTGCTGATAAGAGCTGATGCCAGTAAATATGCTCTAGGAGCAGTCCTCCTACAAGGAGAAGACAAAGAAGAACATCCAGTTGAGTTTGCTAGCAGGTTGTTAAATCCAGCTGAAAGAAACTACTCAACCATTGAACGAGAAGCTATAGCTGTGGTTTGGGCCCTCAACAAATTTAAGGGCTACATTGATGGGGCAAGCATCACTGTAGCATCTGACCACCAACCCTTAAGGTGGAGCATGAAACTGAAATCTCCGACTGGAAGACTAGCCCGTTAGACTCTGCAATTGCAATCTTTCAACCTCAACATGGAGTACATCCCCGGAAAGTGTAATGTGGTTGCATATATGCTATCTCGTCCTGCATGTCATGAAGAAAATGAACTGTGTGAGGTCTGCACTGTAGCCATTGGTGTCCCATCCAAATCTCCCAAGGAGACACCTGATGAACATATGAACGATGAGGAACTGGTCAAAATTATTTCTTGCCTCGAAGATCCTGACAAGAATGTTAATTATGTCAATTGGTTCGAACGAGGTTATTTAATGAATCAGGGTGTCTTATTCAGATATGTGCTCCAGACTCTTTGAGGGAAGAGACCCAGTTAGTTGTACCTATCCATGAAAGAACTTTGATCCTCAAAAACCACCATGATGCCCCAATGGCTGATCATTCTGGTGCCGAAGGCACCTATACTCGAATAGAAAAGAACTTTTATTGGATTGGTATGAGGAAATGAATAACTGATTATGCAAAGAACTGTCCTGACTGCATTAAATACAAAGCTTCAACTCAGAAGCCTTCCGGGGTATTACAGACACCTGTGCCAGCCCAACGTTTTGAAACCTTGGCCATTGATCTCTTCGGGTCCCTGAGAGTAAAGAGGGTAAAAGATGGATCATCATCATTGAGGATTGTACCACCAAGTGGGTCGAACTGTTTGCACTACCAATGCCACAGCTAAAGAACGTGCCATTGCCTTGATTGAAGAGGTTCTACTGAGGTATGGCATTCCTCGGCGCCGTATCAGTGACAATGGAACCCAGTTTGTGTCAGCAGTGATGCAACAAATATGCTACCTATTAAACACACATCAATCCATAATTCCTGCATACCATCCACACTCTAACACAGTTGAACGAAAGAATAGGAATCTGAAACCCCATGGTTTGCAATTCTCGTCTAAGACAAGCATAACTGTTGGTCAGAGAAGCTACCCTTCATCCACTTTGTTATCAACACAGCCAAATGCGAAATGACAGGACAGAAGGCAGTCTTTCTGATTTTTGGAAGAGAGTTACGCACTCCAAGTGAAGTTGTTAATGATATCTGAGCCGTGATCCAGAACGATAATTGTGTGCCAGAGATAACTCTCTATCTCAAGAAATTCGCTAAGTTTTCCAGTAAGATTAGAGAAGTGGTTGAAGAGCAAAAGGATAGTAGGAAGTTTTACGCTGATACAAAGAGAAAAGCTGTTCCAACATATCAACCTGGAGAACATGTCTTTGTAGCATCACATCCGCTGCGCAAGGAGGAAGTGCAAAACTAATGCCACGCCGAGACGGTCCTTGCGTGATTTTAACACGAAGATCACCATCATCTTACGAGATTGCGAGACTTGATAATCCGGGGGAACTCTTGGTGTTTACCACACCTCTGCTTTAACTCATTGTACTAATGCAGTGTTTCTCAAACGGTGGGGCGCACCCCCTGGGAGGCGCGGTAACCGTGCGAGGGGGGCGCGAGCATATTGAAAATAAAATGTTTAATAAAATAATTTTTTTGGAAGGAAGTAAAACAAAATGCTTTCTGACATAATAAAAAATACGTATTTACACTGATATAATTTATTTTTATCAGCTGGGGATCATCAAAAATAAAAGATTCTACTTCAAACGCTCATTAGCCATCTTTGATCCTATAACAAAATTAAAAAAAATATTTTGTTTGCTTTGCGGTCAATATGAGAACGATGAGAGATTTTTTTTTACGTTTCTTTTAACCTAAAATATTTTTTTAGCTGACCTTCGAACTTACTGGTATGGTTATCTCCGTCTTTTTTTTAGGGAAGTTGTAAATATATGTAATATATTTCTGTTTCATCTTTTTCCACTTGAACGAGTTTTATGATATATGGATAAGCATGAGTATTCTGAAACACATAATTCATAATGAAAAACGTTTTACACAATTATTTTTTAGAACATGCTACACTTTCCCCATGAACAATTTTGTAGTTTTGATTGCTGCGTTGCACGACTTATTATGGTATATAAATGTAAATAAGCAGAATATTAAAAAAAAAATGGGCATCTGTGATCCCTAATGAAGGAAGTTGAAACTGATCAAGCAATTGAAGGACCTACTGAAATAATAAATATTAATCAAGATAACGAAAGTAAATATTAGAAAAGCGTTAAACATGAAACGTTTGAGTTGATTTGAAATTTTAAATGCTGCCTAAAGATCTCCATGAAGAAAACTATGAAGAAATAATGTAGCACTTCACCTTGTCAAAAAGACACAAGAAAGAAAAAGTTCAAAATGCTATTTGTAGATCATCAAACAACAGCAAAACTACAAAAACGTGAACAAAATATGACAGTTTAGCTGGAAAATAACGCTCCTGTGTTGTTAGCGAAAAGTGTCTGTGATTTATGTCTTTTATTAAGGACACGCACATTTGGAACATTTTCTTTAGTTTTATTGGATTTTTTCTCAAATTTTCTAAGAAAAATTGAAAAGTCATTGAAAGTAGGTAAGTATATTTTCTTTAATTAAATTATTCACTGGAATTTAGATTTTTATCGTGTAAAGCAGTGCTTCTCAAACTTTCAATACTGGTGCCCCCCTTTTCAATCACAATTTTTATCGCGCCCCCTTATACATTAATAATGTACTGAATGCAATAATAATGCACTTTGACGCTAAAGCAACAATCTTTATTATAAACCGTACAAATTCATGACAAGAGTATTAAATTTCGTACATGTTACTTTTGAGTAAAAAAAAAATTAAGTGATAGGATAATTATATTATGTTATTTTTCCTTTCTCTAATTTTTAAATTGGAACATATTGCAAAATGCGGTCGTTGCTTAGAAGACAAAATATAGATATCAGCTAAATGTAGAAAAAGAACTCAGAGGGTCAATTTCTAATCATAAGCATTCCTTTGAAAAACTTTGCTCTGTAAGACAAGCCCATGGAAGTACCGACTGAAGTACCCACTCTTTGCCTGAGTTCATTTATAAGAAAATAAAAGATTATTGATATAATCGCTTAATTGTAAGGAGAATAAAGCCAAGTGTGCGACAATGTTTACAAGAATGTAAAATGATTTTTTTAAAATGATTGCTCAAATTATAATTAGTTTTAAGCGAACTGTAATTTTAAGTCTCAAAGAATTAGCATTTAGAATTGATGTTGAATAATGAACAATAAAAGAAAATTCCGATGAAGAATAATTGTATTATTTTTAATATTTAAAGTGAAAAGACTTCAACATGTTTTAACCCTGGGCTAAGAGGTGGAGAGGGGGGTGGGATTGAAAGTCATTTTTAAAATGAATATTAGAAGTTCTGATTTTCTGAAAGAAAGGGAAAATTTACAAAATTAGAGATAGCCCGTGCAACGTCGGGCCATGCAGCTAGTATTATGTTATTAACCAATGCTTCAGGAGAGAAAATTGTGCAGAAATTTATGCAAATTAGATGCAGCACTATTAAAGGCATCATGATCTACTTATACTTCAATTATTGGAAATACATCAATATAAAATTTAAGGCAAGATAGAAAATTGTAGGTTTATTTCTAATAGTGTGTGTATGTATGAGTAATTTTCTCGAATATAGAATGCAAACATAGAAAGCATTAAATACGTTGTATATAAATCTTTATCTTGTTTATTTCTGAGGATATATATGTGAATAATATGTTCTCTAAATCTCTAAAAATATGAAACTTGAATTTTTTTTTCTTTCTTTAAATAGCATAAGCGTGTGTTGGCCTTGGCACACGACTGGTGTTTACTCCTTAAATGTGATTGTCTTTGGTTTTATAGTAGGCAAACAGGGTAAATCAATGAATATCATATAAAATTGAACATCTCTTTGAATATTAATTACATTAACACTCTCGCTATTATTAATCACAGTGACAAGAGGCTTGTAGTTATTTAAGTGTGATACGTGAATGTCGATAGTGACATAATTTATGAATGGTGAAAACGTCGCATCATAGGTTCTACCACATCCAGTCTACCCTAGTTCTCTACCAGAAACAAAATCTAAATTAAGCTCTGATTTTAAAAAGTTGTACTAATATCAATCCTTCATCTTAACGGAATCAATATTGAAATCGCCACCAATTTTGAATGGATGTTTATGATAATGTTGCTTCAGTAGTTTAGAATCAGTAGTTTCTGTAGTTTAGTAGATTTATATATATATATATATATATATATATACTAGAGGACCCGACAGACGTTGTCCTGTACACACATCTTAAATTCAAAAGATATTAATTTAAAATGCTAAACAGCGTGAATCATCTGCATTTTCGTAACAATAAAGACCGGGTTTGGCCAGTCTGGCTGATAATCAATTTTCGACGGCAACTTACGTCTTTTTCGATTCCTACTATTAGCTCACGATCTCTATACATATTTTATTTGTTTTTTGTTTATTTATTTATTTATCTTGGTGTAATTTTTAATCGTTAATAAAATACACTTTAAAGCGCTCAATTGATCAAAAATGTAATGTACATGATTATTTTGGATACCAATACAATAATTTTAATTATAATTAATAAAAATTAATTGATTAAAACTAATTATTTAAAAGATTACAAATACAGCCACGTTGTCGACTTAGCGGCCGTTTTTGCGACTTATGTCAAAATTTGAAAAGATATTTTTTTCTCACGTGTTACAGCATTCAGTTAAAAGGAAATTTTATATACACGATTGCTTTGGAATGATAATACGATACTTTAATGATAATTAATAACTATAATTACCAATTATTGTTGTGATTATGTCATATGTATGCACATATTTATTTTATAATTGCAACTATTTAATAAGAAGTAGCTAAAATAATTTTTTTCTTGGTTGATCTAAGTAGGAATTGATTCGAATTTTTTTTTATATTACTTGTTTAAACAATAGCATTGTTACAACAATGCAGGTGAATGTTGAGTTGTATTTTTGAATGTTTTTAATTAATGTCTTTTTAACTAATTGCGATATCAGACTGAATTGGGAATCCAAACAATTCTCGAATTCACTTGAACCCCCACAAAAAATTTCATCGAAATTGGTCCAGCCGTTTAGGAGGAGTTTAGTGACAAACACACGCACAGCAGATTTTTATAAATAAAGATATATACAAATGTACTTAGAATTTAAAATAACTAAATAGATTTCAAATCCTCATTATGTACTTTCATTACATAAAGAAAACATACAAAATGATAGAAAAGTTTCAATATTTGGTTCTTTCAATTGTTTACTTTCGTATTTCGTAAATTAAGAGAATGGATGACTAACGGAAGTAATTTTTAAGAAAAAATGGAAACTTTTCTGGTGTTAAACATGTATTATAAGTAACCAACATATTTATTATTTTATAATAATAATTTCTTTTATGAGAGTTTTGGAATTTTAAATTTAAGTATGAAAATAATCATTTTGCAACTTCTCATGACAACCGTTTACTTAAAAATGGCACTAAAACAAATATCTAGTTTATTAAAAGTGACAAAAAATGTAAAAGATTATATGTCTTAAAAAAGACAAGTATTGATAGATTTTTTACAGTAAATATAAGGTGAAATTTATAAATAAAGACTAATTATTATTGTTTTAAATAACATTTTTAAATCGATCACTTTTCATTAAAAGACATGCTAAATGAACGGTAAGTGGCGGTGCCTATTCGGCGTATAAAACTCGCCCACAAACATGGCCACTACATACATGGAGCACTTTGTCTCAGAAACTGTTACTGGCTTATTAAGTTACCGCTCAAGTGCCTGCTTTCTTCCGACATTGATTTGGCGCATGCGCAGAACACAGCGTAACACATTTTTGTTAACGCTTGTGCAAATTTCATTACTCATATTTTCATACCGGGGGCTTTATACGAAAATCGATTCTTAAGAAGTAAACTCCAAAAAACAATATTATTTAAATAAATTTGGGATTATCTTTTGTTTTCAAATATATTAGCTAGTAAAATTAAGCAAATTTATATGTAATATTACTAATTGTCTTTGTTACAAAGCTATAGTCATGCCATAAAGGAAAAAAAATTATGCAATTTTAACGAAAATTATTTTATATTTTACTCGTTCAGTTGTAAGTAATTTACAAATTAATGATACAATGAAAGTTAATCTTATAAACGTAATACTCTGAAAGCTGGATACATTTTCTCTCTTTTTTTTAAATTTGATTTCCGTGCTCCTGAATTCGTTCATTGTTCAAAAATATAATCTAATCCTGAAATGTAAAATAAACAAATTAGCATTAAACGGGCATTGTTCAACGGAATCTTTACTCTCACTGTAAAATTTGTATTAATTTTTATTTCGTCTTATTTTAAAGAAAAGAAATAATCAAAGAAATTGATGTGATTTGTTAAAATTAAACTTTAAAATACAAAGAACTCTGAATGCGCAATTAATACTTTCAGTTAATTTAAAGCGTAGACATACAATATTTATTTTTAAACAAATTAAAATGTACTCTTAACATTTAAACTCAATGGTTCAATATCAGATATTCTTCTTTTAATACCGACGTCATTTTTACGGAAATTTCAACAGCAATATGCTAATTGCTAATACTAAGCTCATGTAATCGATACATATGACAGAATTCGGCAACCTGCTATTTATATATATTGCTATAGGTACACAATCCAGTAATATATTTAATCTAGAACAAGACAAGGTTAATAGGGTTGAAATGGATCTGTATGAAATATTTTGCTACTTGGACAACTTTGACAAGCCGCACAATTGAGCTAATAGGAAATCGTTACTCAGACAGAGTAAGGAATGCGGGTGTAAGTTAGCTCACATTCTCTATAATATATTTAATGATATACCATACCTCTTATTTAGTAAAGTGAGAACATTTCACTCTAGAAGCTAATTAATCCTTTAATTTATAGATAGAGGAATGCATCCACTTCCATATATTACCGGAGATTAACCAGGATACACGTATTTAGAGTAGCTTAATCATTTATATCCATTAATACATGTATATATATTGTAATATATGAATAAGTTTAAAGCATAAGGACATCATGTATGAAGGATGTGAAAATATTGAGCTTGAAAGTATAATGCATATTATGTATTTGGAAATACAGTCGAAATTCTATGTAACTAACCTCTATATTGCGAATTTTTCTATATAGCGAACTTTTTCCTGGAACCTTGAGCATTTCACGAATTTCTTCGTTAAGTTACCTCTCTATAGCGAAGCGCATTTTCTATATAACGAATTTTTCCTTTTGTGATTCAATTTTTGTTCTCCCTTTTTTTAAAGAATATCGCAAAAAAAAATCAAATTATTCTCTCTTTAACACATTTTATGAGGGTCATAAATCTTGAACTGGTTTTATTAGATCCAAATTCGCCGAGAGCAATATAGTTCTGGACGTTTCATCCAAGAAGTGGAACATTTAACCCCCATTGCCCGACTCACTAGAAACATCTTCGATATCCTTTTTCACATTCAGTGGAGTTGTTCCATGTTATAATTATAAAATGATGTATGCTTAATATAACTTGTATGCATTGAATTATAAAATGTCCTTAAAATTTGTTAATTTTTGTTTAAAATTATTTTCTTAGTATTGAAAATACAGTGAATTCTTAGGCATCCTTTTTTTTTTGTTTTCCTTGCAGTTTTTATTTCTTTCTTTTTTGATGGGTAAGATATATAAAATAAAAAATATATATTTATGTAAAAAAGTGTGAATAATTACTTTTTTAATGTATATAATATTTATAAATTTAAAATTGTTTTATTTGGTTTTATAAAGTATATTAAAGATGAAGCTCTATATAACGAATTTTCCTTACAGCGAACTTTTTTCCGCGATTTAGTGACTTCGTTATACAGAGGTCCGACTGTATATAGATATAACAATAAATATAAGTGAATATCTGCTGGAAGATAGGCCATAATATTTTTTTTTTATTTTACATTTAAAATTAGTGTGCATACTATACTTAAATGCTGTTTTTGGATCAAATGATCAGTAGGTTTATTTTCAGTTGGAGATCCATGTTATTTTATATGTCGTCGAAAAACAATAAGAGTTGACATATAGATTATTTTAAATTCAGAAATTTTAATACATAAACTTAAAGTAGCATAATTTAATTAGTTTATCCAAAAAAACGTTCCTTATTTTTAACCCAATGCGTTAATTTTTTGTGTAATCATGTTTTGGATATTTTCACTATAAATGCTTACACCAGATAATGAAAAAAATCTAAAATAAATCTTTACTTTTCTCTTTATTTACTACTTTCCTCTTTTATTTTATATCACTATTTTTTTCTAATTATACATTGAATGAAAAATAACATTAAACCACTTTTAGAATATTCAATGAAAAATAGTTTTTAATAAAGCTAAAGGGTAAAACAACAGGACAGCTAATAAAAGTAATTGCGCAATTTGTACAAAATACTTCTAACATATTTTCCATTTACAACCTAAAAAATTCTTTTCGTAATATAAGCTAATTTTTTGTTGAATGAAACTGGCCAATCATACCTTAAAACCTTATTATGTGCAATCGTTATTTTCTAATGCTATAATATATGTTTAAGATTGTTTTTCAAAGTTTATGAAGACATGTAAATAGAGTATAGAGTAGAAAGGAAAGTATGAATAATGGATATATATGCCAATACAAAATGTATATTTGTACAATTAAATAAAAAAGTAGTTGTTTTCGAACTAAGAAATATATAATAATGACACTTCATAATAATAAAAACATAATTTTAAAATGTAATAAAATACCCCATACACCAAACACAATGAGGAAATAACTCAAATGTGTTCTTTCAAATTTTAGTAAATGTGATAAGTATGCAAAGTTGACCAGTACATGGGCTGGTTAGCAATCAGATTCATTATATTCCTTTGAAACTCAACTCGTTGTAAGCTGGAATGCGAGAAGTGAAACAGATTCCAGCATTATATGGTGATACGATTGTTAGCTACACAATTAACCGATTTTATAATAATTATAGGATGTTGGTACCTCGAATCATGTAAATGTTTGTCAGTTGCAGAGGTGGAACGCATCTCATTTAAGAGATTGCCTTGATGTAATGAGCTGGTCTTTGACATGGTCACATTGATTGAACCTGTAGGGATTCTAATACAATAGCGTTTATGTATTAAATAGCGGTGTTCTGTGTTTCAGTTTACTTTATAAGGGTAAATTTTGTATATCGAGTCAATTAGACTAATACTAAGCTACTCTATAAGGTTACAAGATCAGTGTATTAAATGCTTTATGCAAGATTTCGTATATGGAAAATAAATGATTGAAGGAAATAAATAAACTAATTATGTAATCAAATTAAATTATGGAAAAAATGTGATGTGTTTGTAGCTATAAATTTAAAAACGTATTAGCATGTAATTTTTTTCATTCCTTGTTAAAAGTAAACATATAAACAATTGTTTTTTTCTTTTTAAAAAAACCTCCTTTTTATCCATACATAAAAATGAAACGACTATTTGTGTTTTAATCTTGTAATTAAAATAATAATAAAAAAACTCAATTTAATATAAGTTATTCCTTGAATTGTATTATAAGTAAAAGTTATAAGAATAAGAAAAATCCTAAGAAAATAAAAATTGAAAGAAAATTACGCTATTTTCAATCGTATAGGTAATTAAAAAATTTTTCTTTTAAATTTGCAACAAATATTAAAGCATACCATTTTTGTTTAAATTGGATTCGAATATTATCCTTAGAAGAAACAAAAATGTAGCATTACAAGAATCATGCATTACTTTTTCCCATGAGTCATGAATGTTGAAGTGCGAACTTTGCCTTAGGAAATAAGCTTTTATATTTCCAAATATAAAAAATGAGTATAGTATCAATTCCAATAAAAAATAAATCTCTAAAACTGTATTTTTAGTTCGACAGCTTATAAATAATTTATCTTACTGCATAAAATAATAATAGTTCATAAGCAATATAAAAATAAAATATAGTTATAAATTCACTTTATTTTGCAAAGAACTAAAATATACTTTTTAAAATTTGTAAATGAAAATTCAAGTTTCAGCTCTAGGATTACGAAAAAGAGAAATTTCGTTCTCTTACCAAAAAAAAAAAAAAAGTTGTAACATAATTTTAGGTACAAAAATATTATGCTTATAATATCTACTGATTTTTTATTAAAACGATTTGGATACTTAATCATAATGATTTTTATTACCTAGTGCAGTGCTTCTCAAACTTTCAATACTGGCGCCCTCTTTTCGATCACAATTTTAATCGCGCCCCTCTTATACATTAATAATGTACTGAATGCAATAATGATGCACTTTGACGCTAAAGCTACAATAGGCAATTTTAATTATAAACCATACAAATTAATAACATAAGTATTAAAATTTTGTATACCACTTTTAAGCAAAGTAAATAAATAAATAAAATAATAGGATAGTTATTATGTTATTTTTCCTTTCTCTAATTTTTAAATTGAACATATTGCAAAATGCGGTGGCTGCTTAGAAGACAAAATATAGATATCTGCTAAATATAGAAAAACAACTCAGAGGGTGCATTTCTAATCATAAGCATCCCTTAAAAAAACTTTGTTTTGCAAGACAAGCCCATGGAAGTCGTCAATACTTATTAAACTGGTTCTTAATTTGGTATTAATTAATTAGTTATAAAATACTCTGTGCAGCACTGATCAATTAAAAGTATACAGGTTGAAGTGCCCACTCCTTGCACGATTTCAATTATAAGAAAATTAAACATTATTGATATAATAGCTGAATTGTAAGGAGTTCAAAGCCGAATGCTTGACAATGTTTACAAAAATGTAAAATGATATATGGTTTATGGTTTATGTAAATGATATATGGTTGCTCAAATTCTAATTAGTTTTAAGCAAATGGTAATTTTAAGCCTCACAGAATTAGCATTTATATTTGATGTTAAAAAATGAACAATCATATAAAATTCCGATGAAGAATAGCTGTATTATTTCTAATATTCAAAGCGAAAAGACTTCAACATGTTTTAACCCTGGAGCAGGCACGCACTCAATATGGTCGAGCGGGGTGTCTGAGTATTCCTAATCATTTTTTATAATTATTTTATTGTACACGATACAAATCGTGATTCCAGTGAATAATTTAACCAAGAGAAAGTTTACTTACCTACTTTCAAGGATTTTCAATTTTTCTTTTGTAACAAATAAACAGTTTTGCCAGAATTAACAATTTTGTAATCTGTGCGTCCCGCGCGACCACTTCCGGGTAAAAAGTGTATTCATTATGATTATATGAAATTGTGTGAAACATTTTTCGCGTTATGCTTTTTAAGTATAGAATAATTGTAAAAATTAATCTTGTTAAAGTAATCCTTCAAAGTGCTCTCCGTGGTTTTGCAACTATCAATTGACCCTTTTGCATGGAAAAAAGCGTAACAGAGAAATGCATTACTTACAACATCCCTAAAAGAGAAACAAACACATAAGAGAGGGGTCATAACTAACTGTACCAATAACTTAGAATGTTTAACAGATTACAGCTATAATGTGCAGTATTTCAAAAATAATGACAGTGATGGATTTTTTATGTTCCTAAACTTTTTGCATTATGCATCTGGGATCTGTTTTTTCTCTGAAAGAGTTCTATGTAAGGTTTAAACAGAAAGCGTGATAAAAAAATCTCTCATCATGGGATTACAGCAAATCAAATAAAAGTTTCTTATTTGGTTATAGGATAAGATAGCTAATTAGGTATTGAAGAAGTTTTTATTTTTATTGACTTAATATCGCGCGCGCGCCTATAATCTATATCAGACTAAAAGTTCATTTTTTATTATGTCTGAAAGTATTTTGTTTTAATATATTCCAGTAAATGAATTATTTTTAAATCTTTTATTTTTTTGATATGCTCTCACCCCACAGTTTGAGAAACACTGACCTAGTGTGAAAATGATTAAGATAGCTTTTAACTGAAATTTCAAGTAATTATTGTTGAAAATGTCTTTATGAAACACATGTAAACGAGATTCAAACAAAAAAAAAATATATTTAATTTTATTTTATAAGTATAAAAATAATAAATTAATTTTTCTTGCGTTTTCTAAAATCTTTTTCGACATGTTTATAACTAATAAAACTGAAATGATTGTTTGAATTTTGTTTCTTCTTGTATGGACTTGTTTGGTACCAGGAATACAATAATAAACACCAGTTTTCGGCAGTTCATATCTTTAATGATGAAGTTCGTTCACTAATACAAACTATGGTGCCAGATGCATCAGTATAAATAGTGAGGGCAATCGGGTTTTACCATTGCCATACAAATTATACATTCAAGAATATAAGCTAAGTAATATGCAAATTCCAACATAACTTCCACCAATCAAGAATTTATTCTTGATGCAAAGGTAATATATATATAGATAACTTTACAATATGTATATATATATATATGTATATATATATATATATATATATATATATATATATATATATAAAAGAAATATGTATTATTTATCAAAAACAAGAAATAATAGATAAAGAACATAACAAGAAATTACGTAATGAATATAGGAAAGCTAAAAATGAAGAACAAAATTATAGAGAAATAAAAGAACTACAAAAAGAAGAACCTAGCGAGTCAGAAAGCAATTTCGGACTTAGGACCGAATAAGTGGGGTTAAACTAGTTTAAAGGCGCCAACCTTCCCCTTTGCAACTCGGTAGGAAAACCAAATAAAATAAACAAAGCTTCAGAGAAAGTATAACTCAGAGAGCATGATAAAACCAATCACTACTATTATGTAACAAACTCTCCCAAACTCTTAATGCAGAAAAATCACAAAATAATTATGTAAGAAAAGTAGAAAAATACTAGAACAATTACATAAGAAAAGTATCTTTCAAAAAATAATTTAACAAAATTTCTTTACTCACAAAGCTTTTACGAAGAGAAACAAGCATCTTGCCATTAATGAAAGTCAATTATTCACCAAGTTAAAAAATTCGAAAAAACATAATACCATATTTTGTGCTGACTTTTAAACCAGCCAGCAAAGACAAGTATAGAATGACGACAATCAAATATGGTAAAATTTGAATTGGTTGATTGTCAAAAATGTAAATTTGCTAGGCACTAATTTGGTTGGTTGTCAAAAATGTGTAAGATGTTTAAGATGTGTGTGGAAAAAATGTAAACTGTGATATGAGTGTTATGATATAATCTTCACAGCAAGACCACTAACATGCTGACTTTAAAAACCTATTGTTGTGTGGTGGATTTGGAATTCGAAGTAGCAAGACGGTTAATGTATTTGTGATGAATATAAGATCTCAAGAAATTAAAAGGGTATTCATGATCTAAACAACATTGAAAAAAAAAATTTTTTATATTATTGTATTTATCTATTTTGTGGGTAGTTAAGTTATCATTTCTAAATAAAAATTCAAAATGATATTTCTGTAAATTGATATATGAAAATTACTGTTCCATACAGGAATTTTAATTATATAGAACTTAAACGAATCTCTTTTGTCAAAAATGTTACTGACTACATTATTGTTAATAAGATGCAAGTCTAAATCTAAGAATTCCACCCTATTAGAGTTGAAGTTAGTTTTAAGGAGCTTGAGATAATCAGGGTAGAATGTAATATTTGGTTTGTATTCACTATTTTTACCAAAAATTATTATATCATCTATATAACGATAAATTAAGTAAGAATCATTTATAACATGATCTATTTCAAAAAAATGTAAATATAGGTTCGCTAAACAATTACTAGCTGGACCACCCTGAGGTAATCCTTTGATCTGTTTATAAAGATTATGATCAAATATAATGAAATTTTCTTTTAAAATGAGGTTAACAAGAATATCAAATTTTTCTTTTTCATTGAAGTATATAATTCATATTTATCATAAATTAACTGAAGAACCTTAATCATATCGTCAATATCTATAGAATTAAAAAGATCCTCGAAATCAAAACCATGCATAGAAAAAATCAACATATCCTTAGTAACTCTAGCAATCTCTAAGCTATTTTTAATAATTGCCGTGTTTTGTAAATTATCAATTAGATTTTGAAGAAGAGATTGCAAGATCTTCCCAGACTTCGTGATATATGTATTGTATCCATTAGTGATACTACGGAATTTTATAGGGCTTTTATGAAATTTTGGTGTTAAAAAAATACTTGGATATTTAATATTATTTAGATGAATATTCAGTCTTTTGTTCAAAGCTAAAAGACGATTATCATCTTCTCTATTATTGTGAATTGATTTTTGAAATGAATTATTATTTAAAATGTGGTTACTTAATATTTTACTGTAAAAATATTTACAAATTATGGCATAATTAGCAGAGACTTTATCAACATATGTAATAACGAAGTCATTTTGGATATTTACTATTGATGATTTAAGATCTTTATACATAATTTCATTTTCAACAGTAAAATCTAATTCCCGAATTTCTGTTGCCACATAAGATCTAAATTGATTGAATGCTTCAATCAGCATTCCGTATTTAATTGCCATTTTAAGGTAAAATTTATCTAAATCTTTTATGATTTGTTTCATAACATTAGATTTATTTTTTGTGATCATAAGTCTAAAACCGGTACCCTTTTCCATAAAATTTCTTAACAAATCATCTTTCACGATGCTAAGGTCTCCTGTGACAACGTGCTGATGATAATCATCAATATAGTCTCGATATAGATTGCATCTACATGATTCAGAACTTAGGAGCTCCGAGATTTGATTATAATTAAATATAAATCTACCAAATTTCTTGTTGTATTTGAAAGCCTTTTTAATAATAATATTTTTAATAGGAAAAAAGGATTGATATTTTTTGAAATATACTTGAAAAATTAATTTTGTTAAAGGATTTATTCATAAATAATAATGTACAATATTCTGTAGAGTAATTTTCACTTGCATCTAATTTAATATTCATTTTTTGTACTAAATAGTTATTAAGGTCTCGAATCATATGCATACCATGAGAATCTCGAAATTTATATCTGCTTAAAATATCTGTCATAGTTTTAATTTCAGTTTTATTCAAGCCAAACATAAACGATTTAATTAAGCCTGTGTTGTAGTTATCATCAAATTTAGCAGCTAATTCTAACATAGAATTCTTGAGGGTTGACATGTCTCTAGTAACTCTTTTTCTGCGTTTAGCTTTTGAAATTCTCGCTAAACGAATATTATTACTATTATCAATAAATTTATTAAAATTCGGAAGATATAATGAATTCTCGGATTTTTGTTTAAAAGTTAATAAGGCACTTTCACCTTTCCATATAACATTCAAACCATAAGGATAATATGATCTAAATGAATCTATAAAAAAGTTTTCGAACCATAATCTTTGTTTAATATTTGGCACTATTCTAAGTATATGTACAGTTATGTTATTGAATCCATGTTTATAAAAGTGTCCTATCTCAATCTTAGCCTGGTTTTTGTTGCAATCAAATTTCCTTGTATCAGACCTATGCTGGTTCAATCTAATATTGATAGTGTTTGAGGTCTGACCTATGTAAGCAAATTTACATATGTTGCATGTCATTTTGTAAACACAGTTAAAAGTCTTACAAAATATATAACCTGCATCCATATCCAACTGTTCCCCACTCATCATGCCACACGCCTTGCATCTTTTATCAGTGCAAGATCTAAATTTTAGTTTTAAAGCATGAATATCTCTGAAAAACCGAGTTTCTAATATGTTACCAAAATCATTATCTCTTTGATTTTCATCTATACTATCTGAAAAATGAATATTTCGTTTTGTTGTACGAGATAAATTCTTATATTTAGAGTTCCAAAAAATTCGAGTTTTAAAAAATCTAAAACAACAATGTTTAGATACAGAAGGGAAAGCAAAAAAATTCTGATTATCAAAACAATTCACACATTTTTTTGTATTATTTAAAAAATTTATAGTTTTTTTATATGCCAACTCAGAACCTTTGTGCCCATCACCACAACTAACTAAAGCCATACCCAAATATATACAGAATTTCTACATAAGGTCTCATAAAATGGTAAATGGATGACGATCAAAGACCTATATATATATATATATATATATATATATATATATATATATATATATATAGGTCTTTGATGCAGTTCCTTCCTAGTTTTTCATGAGACAACCCCCAAACTATTCCATCCTTAACTGGATCGGTAGATTTGACATTTTCCAAGAGGCCATACCGATGGAGGAAGATTGTCCTCCTTAATAGTTACATCTTCTATTTTAATATTTGATGTGTGCCACTTTTCCACTTGGTTCTCCCTTGTATAGAATTTAAGTAATCAAAATGCCATCTCTTCCAACAATGTAGTTTTAACTTCTGCACTACATCCCAACGTCCCTTTAGTATAAATTTAGATTTTTTTACTGTTTCAGGTGGACCTTTAATTTCTTCTCACCACTAAAATGTTAGATGGAGTTAGAACATTTAAACTGTCTTTATCATTATCCGCCAATCTAACTAAAGGTCTCGAATTCAATACCATCTCTATTTGAGTTAAATATGTATAGAATTCTTCAAAAGTTAAGTTTGTACTACCCACGACTCTCTTTAGATAGAACTTTACTGATTACAGACCAGCTTCCCAGAGTCCTCCTAAATGTGGACTCAAAGGTGGTATAGTATGCCATTCAATTTCCTGTTGAGAAAGAAAATAGCATACCTTTACCTCACTCGTAATTTTAGACAAATGTTTAAATAATTCTCCTAATTTCCTTTTGGCCCCTATAAAATTAGTGCCATTGTCCCAATGTGTATGCTTAGGAGTGCTCCTTCGTGAGAAAACCTTTTTAACGCAGCAATAAAACTATCGGATATATAATCACTTACTAATTCTAAATGAAAAGCTTTAGTGGCAAAACAGACAAAGATAACAATGTACCCCTTTGTTGTTTTAGCTCATCTTCCTCTGTATTTTAATACAGAAATCGGACCTCCGTAGTCAATTCCACAACAGTAAAACGGTCTCTTAAGAATTACTGTATCGTTTGGAAGATCTCTCATTCTTTGTTTGGACATATTACTCCTAAATCTAAAATATTTTATACAATTTGACACACATTTCTTAATCTTTTAACATTTCCAATCCAATACTTTTGGCATAAAATACACATTAACAAATTACCACCTGCGTGTAAATTTAAAGTATGATAATACTTTATTATTATACTACTTAGTTTATGCCAGTTTGGCGGTATAATTGGAAGCTTTGCGTCATACTGTAATTGTACATTTTGAAGTCTACCTCCCACCCTAATCAACCCCTCCTCATCAATAAATGGATAAAGAGCTGCTAAAGAGAGGGTTTTTTTCTAAGCAATGACTGTTTTAACTTTCAGCACTTAGTTTCACTATTAAAATATACATTTTGTACTTATAATATAACCATATTGCTTTGAACAATTATTTCCCTTGTCGTTATAGTTTTCATTTTACCTCTGGAACGTTTTCTGTTCTTATCATCTTACAGTGCTGCATAAACCAAAGACAAAATTCCAAAATAATAATTATCTGTGAAAATGATGAATGTTTGTTAAACAGCATATCAATGTAATATCATTTTTACAATATACAGAAATACAAAAATCCTTTTAATTTCTATTATAACAGATTTTTCGATGTCCCTTTTATCCTTTACAGTTGGTTGCTTGGGGCAGGCTTCTTCAGTAGATAGTCATTGTGGTCCCTCCCACCATAGGCTGCAGTCGGGTAAATCTTTAGGTGACATGCCTCTGGAGCCAAGGTCAGCTGGATTCCTTTTCGATGGAACATAACGTCATTGCTTACAAGGTATGATATCCAGAATTTCAGATGTCCTATTGGCGACAAACAGCTTCCAGTTTCTGGGAGAGGAGAGGATGATAGCCAAAACAAGACAACCTGTGAATAATTCCAAGCATAAACATTAATAACATGATCCTTTAAACAATTACACAAAATTGTAAAAAGTCGTGCCAATAATAAAGCTCCTTTCAACTCTAATCTTGTAATACATATGGGCTTGAGGGGAGCGACTTTGCTTTTTCCGCCCAACATCGTAACTTTAGTAGTTCCTCGATTTCGTTAGACCACATAGACGACCCAAGCGTAGGCTGCTTCCGATGCATCTGAAAATCCATGAAGAGTTACTTGTTTATTTGTAATTTGAAACCATTTCGGAATTAATAAACGACAAACTGGTTGAAATTCCATTTGAAACCGTTTCCATTTCAGTACAAAGTGCTCAGGTAGAGCCTCATCTCAATAGAGTTTCAGTAGAGTCTGTTGATAGAAAATTTTAATTAATATCGTGCAAAGCGAAAGAAAACCTAAAGGATCAAAAAGTCTTGCTAATTGGGATAAAAATGATATTTTTGCAATCTCTCCTTCAAATGTAAACTTTATATTGAAAATGAACATTTCTTCTTTAGTCCCAAATAAGACCCAACGCTTTTGAGCAATTTTCAGGATGATTTTCTACATTTGGTTTATTAAATTCTAGGTTTTTAGATACATTGATTAAAATATTTCGCGAATTAGAACGCCAATTTTTGAGGTGGAATCCTCGAGCATCAAAAGCTTTACTTAAAGATTGAATCAAAATGATTGCTTTCTTATTAACGATGCTCCATACATTAAGTCGTCCATATAAAAAGAGTTTTCAATTATACTAGATATTTCAGGATTTCGGGTTTCGCAGTCTAATGATATTTGGTTTAAGCATCTAGTAGCCAAAAATGGAGCCGATGCAGTATCATACGTTACTGTCAAAATCATATATTCTTTAATATTAGAATCTAACGACTTTCTCCAAACTGCTTTTTGCAAGTTTTGCTCGTCCGAATCAGTTAAAATTTGCATATACATTTGCTTATGTCCGCCGTAAAAGTAATTTCATTTACTCTAAATCTTACAAGAAGAGTATCTGGTTGCAAAATTTCACCAACTCCTAAAACAGAGTTTAATAAATTAAATTTAGGAGGCTTGCATGACCCATCAAATACAACTTTAAATTTAGTTGTAATGCTATCCTTTCTTCGCACAGCGTGGTGTGGAAGAAAATAAGATATATTCGCATCTAGTTCTTTATTAGGCGACATATGACCCAATTGTTCATATTCTTCCATAAAAAATTCTTATATTCCCACTCAAGTTCTGCATCGGATTTAAATTTATCTTCTATTGCCAATAACTTGAAAACTGTCATCCCCCTCTTGTATTTCCCAATTGATTAATGTATCTATAAATAGGTAACTTAACCACAAATCTACCTTCATTATTAATTTTATAAGTCGCTTTAAAGTGATTTTCATAAAATGCTTCCTCTTCCGATAATGAAATCTTTTTAAGAGGCAATTCTTCTGTTTACCAAAACTGTTGTAATAAAGAATCAATATTACACTCATTTTCAACTCTAATCAGATGTGATTGCATAAAAGGAAATTTGCAATTTCCTTGAATTTTACCTTCTAAAATACAGCGGAAAATTGTGCTTTGAGCGTTCTTTAGACCCAGTGCTCTGTCATTTCGCAAAGTAGAAAAAAACAGGCTGAACCTAAAATAACATCACATTTTGATGGTTTTGAGAGATCTACATCCGCTAAAGTAATAACTTAAATAATCCAATTCATTTATATTAACCCTTTCAACGGAAATTTGATACGTAACTTTATTTTATACATACGCTTTAATTGTTAACTGATTTTTGTAGAATATTGACCCTATCTTTAAACCCACCGTGCCACGCAGAGTTTCTGCTTGAATTCCACTTATTCCGCTAAGAGATCACCTATCATTATATCTATTTAATCGCAAAATGTTCATATCATGTTCACTAATAAAACTAGATTCGGAACCACTTACGCTCTAAATGAAAATGAACCACCTTCGTTATTATGTAGCAAAGCATTTGCTGTAGGTAAAAACGATACACATTTTGCATTATTAACAGAAATACTAGAGTTAAGCGTCGTGTTTACTGCATCTAATTCTATATGCGATATTTCTTGTTGATCGGCATTTCTTTTAAGGGTATTATCAGCATCTTGTTTACAATTAGCATTTACATTTAGCAAAAATGCACTAAAACGATATATACTGCATTTTAAATAATTATTAGGACAGTCCTTATGCGCACGCTTGTGACTATTTAAACACACACAAGAAACATATATATATTTTCTTTACGAAGTTCTTTCGAGCAATTAAATCCAATTTCTTAAATGGCATGCATCTAAATAACTTATGCACACCTGAACATTTTAAACAATTCTTACCAGATTTACTTCCTCGATTATTTTTTTACAAACAGTTAAATTAGTATCAGAATCATTACAAGTCATTAATTCCAGAGATGAACATCTGGCATTTAAAAATTCCTTCAAAGTAGGAAAATCCTTCTCGGCGGTTTTAACTCACCAGAATCTTTTCATTTCTGTATCTAATTTTTGCATTAATATTTGAATTAACCAAGGATATCTGTTCAATTGCTTCAGTTCACAAAGCATTTAATCCTCTTAAAACTTTGTTACTAGTATCCACTACATTTCTTAAATTTGTCATATTTATTTGAGAAATACCCTTTTGATCTAAAAATGTTTTAATTAAAGCATAAACAATTTGCTCCTTTTTATCGCATCTATCGATCAATTTTCCCCAAGCTTCTTCATACGACTCATTAGACAATGGTGTATACTTTATTAGATACGCGGGTTCATCTGAAAGCCAACCTTTTAAATACTGGAACTTCTGAATGTTACTATACCAAGTTTGAGAATGAACTGCAGTTACAAACAGTCCTTAAATTGTATCGTCTTTAAATTCACCCTAGAATATTGGTATGTTTAGTTTCGGTAATCGAAATTTAGTACTAGATTGCTCTGTTGGTATAGCAATAGAAATATTTTGCCCACAAACATTAATCGAATGAGATGCATCAATCGCATCGATTTTATCTCTTTTTTGTGTGAAATTTCAATTTTAAAAATAAAAATATATTTTCACAAATTCAATAACTTCCGATTCAAACCTTTCAAAGTCTGCAATTAACTCTTCTAATCTTTGCAGTCGACTAAGAATTTCATTCTTTAAATTTAAATCATCAGCTCCGTTTTCTAACCTATATAAAGAACCTTTAACTCACCCCCTTGCTCTATTTTTATCGACTCTTCTTTTTCTCTTCAGACATTCTGATAAAGTAACAATGAACGTATTGGGAGAACTAATTCAATGAACGATTCAACACGTAGTCAAAATCTTAATTTCACTACAAAATTTTAAATCAGATGTTCTTCTCTCCTTAAAATATACAGGATAATAAAATTTGACATATCTGCTTACTTTGAAGAATCTCGTCGCTGCCTCCACTTGTTTCTTATTGTACGGACTTGTTTGTGTATCAGGAATACAATAATAGCCACCAGTCTTCAGCAGTTCATATGTTTAACCCTTTAACCGGATAACACGGAAAATTCCGGCAGTGTAAAAATGCTTCGAAAATGTACTGCACGGAATTTTCTGCCTTCAAGTAACGTTTTCAAAAGCGGATTCGCCGTAATTTTCTGAAATCCTTTCCCCCTTTTAGAGGTTTAACATCTTGAAAGATAATTGGGGACGGTGGAAGCAACATAGCAGGACACTGATAGGAAGTTTTATGGCTCGCCGGGAACCCCGTGTTTTGACCCTTGGGCAATCATAAAAAATCAAGGGAAAATTTCTTTAGACCCCAGGAAGTGTTTATTTCTTACATCGTATTTAAAAGTTTTGAAAAGTCCCAACGCATAAGTAAAAAATGTTGCAATTCCCTTTTGGTTTCATATTAATTTGAAACTGTAACAAGTTGGGGCGTGTCAGTGCAATCTGCTATTTTATATAGTTAGACAAATTATTTTTTTTTAAGTATATTCTTTCGCTTCATTTTTCTTATTTTAATCAAAGCTTTCAGTTTTTGAAACATGATTATTTTATTATAAGATAGCGAAAAAATTAATAAAACACCAAACTCTTTAAATTTTGAAACCTTTTCAATTTTCCAACCACTAAAAATGATTAAATTTAAACTTCATCAAATCATTTGAAACATTTTCTTACACTTTGATAAAAATAATAACGAAAAAAAAAACTAAAAAAGATTTATTAGTTTTTTTTTAGATTTCAAAGCCCAAGTGTTCAGGGAAGTTTAATTACAGTGCCTAGTTATATATTGTTAAAGTACACCGAATTATATTCGAATTTTAAGTGCTTGAATTTCAGTTTACACCAAAGACAACATGAATGAAGATTTTCACACATTTTTTTATAACTTGAATGTTTGAATAAATGGTAATGAAAAATATACGGAAACATTTACAGTAGACATTTATGCATATAAATAAACATAAAAATCAATTTTAAATTCGAGCTATTCAAAAACATTCGAATTATTGTTCAAAAATATCTATTTATGCAAAATACCTCAACATTTATCTTTTTTAAAGGCTAACTGAATAAGTAATTAAAATCTGGATATTTTTTGAAATCTCGACAGTAGTCAGGGGCGATCTGGAAAAACAGAGAGAGAACCGCGGTATTGATGGATGCCGCTCTATCTTTTAAAGTTCCCAGGAAAAATTATATATATATATAAATTACAAATGCAAAAATAAATCTTGTAATTTTCCATACATATTTATAACAACCAATTGTGGAATTGGCTTCCAATACATTGTTGTGTTTGACAATAAGTAAGGTAACCAACAGTACGTAAGATAGGTTTGTACTACTTTTTCGTAACCGTATTCCCTTTAAGGTATCCGACTACGTTGAAAACGTCAATTTTGGCGAAAAGTTCGATTTTTATTTTTTGGCTAAATATTAAAATTCAAACGATTTGCTTTCTAAAACTGTTCTTGCTTTGTTAGTACGATAATTAGAAAAAAAAGTTACAGCATATTTAAAACAAGTCATATTCATCAAAAACAACCGGAAGCTGCGATTTCGAAACCGGAAGTCGTATTCTGTATTCATATTTTGTGTATTTTTATGTAACTTTTCATCTGAAATTGAATAATTTTACTTGCAGAATGATCTATTTTTTAGCCCCATTGTTTTAGTATTGAATTTTGTTTTGAAGAAGTGGCAACGATCATTCTGATTTCATTTGAAAGTATTGCTTGTTTACGTTTTTGCTGTGGCTTTTCTTGAATCATTTTGCTAAAATTCTTTCTATTTTTCTCACGTAATTTAACATTTAAAGTATTTTAATATTACGTAAAATAATCTCGTTATTATTTGATATGGGAAATCGCAAGAATAAATCTCGTTCGCAAAAGCGAAAATTTATTGGGAATCGTTTTACAGAACGTACCAAGCCATTAGATGTACCAACAGTAAGTGAGCAGAAGTTGAAGACCACATCTGTCTCTTTTGAAAATATTCCATCTAAAGATGATAAAATGTCGGGGAATCGAATCTTTGATGTGGAAATTCTACGTACTGTATTCAATTGTTTGTGTTGTCCCTCCTGTTTGTCAGTGAATCTTCAGTTGACAGAAGATTCAATCTTTGGATTATCTTCAGGTATGACTTTGCAGTGCAAAAATTGTATGTTTGTGTATGCTTTTCAAAGTACAAGAAAAGCAAATAAAATGAACGACATAAATTTGCAGTTTGTGTGGGGAATGAGAATAATTGGAAAAGGCCATTCATCTTCGAAGAAACTGTGTGCCAGTTTGAACATTCCTTCACTGTCAAAAGCTGCATACAGATCTTGTGAAAAAAATTATTGAATGTTGCTTCTGACGTATCAAAGAATGCTATGATTGAAGCTGCTGATGAAGTTAGAAAACTGAAAAACACTTCAGATGTTGCGGAATGTGGAGTTTCAGTCGATGGTACATGGCAAAGACGGGGACATTCATCGTTAAATGGTTGTGTCGCTGTTCTTTCAATTGACACAGGCAAAGTCCTGGATTTAGAAGTGATGTCGAAATGGTGCAGAAACTGTAACACATCAAAGAGTTCAGAAAAAAGTAAACATATAAAGAAACACCAATGCTCGTGCAATCATCAGGGATCAGCTGGAAGCATGGAGCCTGTCGGAGCATATAGACTATTTGAGCGTTCCCGTGAAACCAGGAAACTTCAATATGTAGAATTTTATGGTGACGGCGACTCAAAAAGTCATTTAGCTGTTAAAGATATCTATGGAATAGATAGCGTAAGAAAATATGAGTGTATAGGGCACATTCAAAAGAGAGTGGGCAGCAAACTGAGAATTATAAAAACTAAGGAAAAAGGACTTGGAGGTTAGGGTAAACTTTCTGACTCATTTATAGACAAAATTCAGAATTATTATGGTATTGCTATTAGGAGCAACATTGGTAATTTGGAAGAAATGCAAAGGGCTGTGATTGCAGCCTTTTATCATTGTTGTTCCGGTAAAAGCAATCCCATGCATGGCCAGTGTCCATTGGGCTCCGAGAGCTGGTGTACCTACCAGCGAGCACAATCTGCTGGCAAAGTGTTTTACGACAAAAATGCCGGTCTTCCCAAGAGTATTATTAACAAATATAAGCCGACATATCTTCAGCTATGTGATCAAAATCTTTTGAGGAAATGCCTTCACGGGAAGACTCAGAATGCAAATGAGGCATTCAATGGATGTCTGTGGAACGTAGTTCCAAAAGAAATATTTGTAGAACTTCAAACATTTTCTCTGGGATCTTATATAGCTGTAATAACCTTTAACAAAGGTTTTAAAGGGCTATTGTCTGTATTAGAAGCCCTAGATATAAAAATTGGGTCTTACACTTTACGAGGTTATGCAGCCATTGATCAAACTCGTATCAAGGACTCAAAACGACACTCTTTGCCCAGTGCAAAAGTTACAAGAAAAAAAATTCGAGCTATTAAAAAGGGAAAAGTTGTTAATACTGAAAAGCATGAAGGTGTAACATATAAATCTGGAGCATTTTAGGTAATATTATTTATTTTTGTAATAGTTATGTCTTTTTAAATTCTTTAAATGTGTTTTTCTCAAAACTGTTTTTTTTGATAAAATGTCGTAACTTCAAACATGATATCTTAAAATCTAATAAAGGTACATAAGTGAAACTTTGTACAAGTGTTTTTGAATACATATTCTAGAGAATGACCTATGGACTTAGTAAAATAATAATAATTAGTATTATTATTGCTCATGTTTTTATTAAGAAACAGAAAAAATTTGTCGAGAAGTGATATTAGTAAGTTCGATTCATGATAACTTTTGACTAAAGTTAACAACCTTCAATATAATAGGTCATTCTCTAGTAAGATGCTCAAGAAGTAAATTGCAATGAAAAACTTTGAAATATGTAGATTTTTTACGAAGTAGGAGTGTTTGAAAAAATATTAAAATTTCTGGAAAATTTTTTAATTTATTAAAAAGTGTGTTCCGGTATTTAATTTTAACTGAAATTTTGTATGTTATTAAGAAAAATGAATCTTATAATGCAACAAGATTTTTACATTTTGCAGTTTTTCAAAAAAAGTTCTCCGAACGTAGTCGGATACCTTAAAATTAATTCGTGCAGCCGAAATACACCTTTTGCACCCTTAAAAATTTTTGTAAACTATAACAGTTAATTTTAATTTATGCAACGTGTGAACTGTTTATAACTACCCATTTCCGTCTAAACAGTTTACATGGAAAAAAAGTTTGGACTCTTTCATTCATAAGGGATTTATATAAGATTCTAACATTAAATTTTATTTTTCACCGAATAGGATCGAGTGGTAGTGTATAGTGCTTCCACACCACAGGTCTGGGGTTCTATTAACGGGTTGCGAAAGGTCGACTCTGCCTTTCATCCTCGCTACATTGGGTCGATAAATGAGTACCAAGCTTGCTTCGGGTCTTAAACACTGAAGGTCTCTGTTCAGACAGACCACCAAATCGGGACATCTGTTCATGCATCTCAGCGTCCAATGGTCACGTGTATTATGATGGGCACATTAGTTCCTGGCCCTCATGGATTGTTGTGCCTTTTAGTTTCAGTCTGAAGTTTGAGGATTACCTTACTTTGGGGATACCCTTTAGATAAACATGTATTTCCACCCATTTGCAATTAAACATTTTTCTTTCAATTACGTTTATTTCAGAAGGAAGTTTGATTTTTCAAATGTATTTGCTTAATATTATGTATATTTGTTTATTATATTAAAAATTTGATCAATCCAAAATTACATGTTTTTAGCTGCTCTAAAAGCTTTTAGGATTTTACAACTGAACTTACAATCCATATACGTTTTATAGTAGTATATTTAAAAATGATAAAGGCATTTTTACGACTGTGTGAGCTGTTATGCCTCGTTTATCAATATAAAAAATTGCATTCAGCTACAGTCATGTACAGAAATAAGTGGAGAAATAGGATATTTACATATTATGAAAATTTTTGACTGCAGTAAGATATATTTATATTTCAGTTTCTTTACAATTTGAATAGAAGTTGTAAGCCATTTTGCGAATAGTTTGATATAGAGTATAAACCCATAGGCTGTTTAATATTGTAAAGAGTTTTACTTTGATACCAGTACACATTAAAATAATTCTCATTTGCAGTTATATGATCAGCTTCAGTGATATTTAAATTTTCAAAAATAGTCTGCACGTACGAAAACATTCTTTCACAACCGCACACCACATCTCATACTATATCTTTCCTACAGCAGGAAATATTTGTGTATACTGAAAAATTTAATAAAGGATACATTTCCAAATGTTAAATTTGTTTTTAAAATTTGGTATAAATACATTGTGGAACTGTCGGTTAACTTCACTGAACAAAATTGTTTTAAGTGTACTGTTTTGAAAGACAAAATTAATTAGGGATAACTTTTCTCACAATAGATTTTGTAATGACTGAATTGCGTGAAAATGTAGTTATCGATGTATGACATTTTTCCTTGTAATAAAAGAAACATAAAGATAAGAAATTTAACTTGAGTAGAAAATGGTTAGAAGTACTGTCATGCGCATTTGAAGAAGTATATCCCCCATTAAAATTAAAAAATTATTGACCGAATGTGTGTTATGTCCATCACAAATACCGATGTAGAAAAGATATTTTTATTTAATACAAGGAGTTCGAAAAGGAGAGCACTAGGAATGAAAATTTAGATTTTTTCCGAAAAATATTCAGTTAACATAAAAATATCATTTATATGATTTAAATTTAAATATATTAAAAGTATTGAAATCATTTTTTATGTTATTCTAAATTAAAAATATAATTGAATAGATAAATATCTGTTTTATTTCATAAATATATGCTCCATTTATTGTCTTCTTGTTTAAAAAAAAGATAGGGCCTTTACTCTTTTTACCTCATAACTTTTTTTAAAAACAGGAAAGTGAGCGCGTTTTCTTACTCTCATATTCAAAAATGAATACAGGATGCTTTTTTCTGGTTCAAATCACAATACCAAAATGTTTTTTTTTAATTTTTAAAAAATGACAGAAAAATAAATTTTGTTTGTAGAAAATATAACTTTTTTTCAACTTTTCACATGCCATTTATTTCCTGTTTTTTACCCTGCATTTTGATTTGATTTTACTGTGACTGAATCTATAGGGAAAACGACAGAGCAGAACTACGGTTTTCATACAAGATTGCACAAGGCAACTTAACTGCTAGCTGTAAACGATTGCTATCCTGGTTCTCACTGATCAAAGACGCCGAACCAAGTCATAAAATTGTCTCTTTCGACCTCCCAAGTTTTAAAAGGGGGAAAGAATTGAAGTCTGTTGCATTTTTAAAGGGAATTGCAAAATAAGAGTAAAACGCTTTCGGAATACCTTTTCAGGAGGAAGGTATCCACTTAGAGGGTTAATGATGAAGTTTTATCACTATTACACACACAAACTATGGTGTCAGATGCACCAGTATAAATAGCAAGAGCAATCGGGTTTTACCGTTGCCATTCAAATTATACATTCAAGATTATAAGCTAAATAACAATATGCAAATTTCAACAAATTTAATAGCTTCATTTGAACATAAATAGTTAGAAAAAATCAAAGTCATTCATCTAATAATCTGTTTTTGATATTAATTTAATCTAAATAACACAGAGTAGAAAATCATAGATAACTCACAAAAATATCAACATTGTAAATGGAAAGGAAAATTGGACATTATATATATAATTAAAAACAAATGTCTTAAAAAATTTTACAATAACGCACAACGTTCATCTGCTGGTATACAATCTAAGAATATAGAATTACTTAATAAAATTTTAATTTAAATAATAATTTTCAATGCTAGTTATATTGCTTAAATAATATTTAATTAGAGAGAAAATATCTGTGTTAACTTCCAATAAATTAAGAAACTCTCATCTCTCTAAACTCTTTGAATATTTAATTACCCGTAAATATTTGCTATTATAATTTTGGAAAAGTATATGCTTTCGAAATGATGCGGGAAACTCAAAAATGTAACAAATATTTACTAAAATAAAATCACCGGGCAACATGGAGTTCTTGGAATAAATTACAATTATTTATATGCAGAAAATTGAGAAAGACATTATTTGAAAATAATCTCAAAGCTTTCTTGTTACAATTGCATGCGTATGTGATCGTGTTTTTGTTGTTGATATTTTATTACATTTCTAAATCATCCTTCAATGAAATGGATTTTTGTAAATAAATTACTTAAGCATTACGTAAATAATACAACTTAAACCTTTCCTCACACTTTTTATACATTTATTCAGTTACTTTCATAAAATTAATACTGAGGTTAAAGAATATTTATTAGCTTCCATTCATCTAGTATAAAAATTCCTTTAATGATGAAATCTTCTTTGAAATATATAAGCCGGTTCTCGAAGAAGATTTTGAATCTTTCGAAAGGGATTTCAGAAAGGCATATTTAAAATACTTCATCTCACTGAAAGTATGTAGGATTAAATCCGTCTGTTCTACATTTTACGGAAACAATATTCGCGTGTGTTTCCAAATTTCAGTATTCGCTACAAAGTAAAATAGTTCAAAGGAAAATAAAATGCATGTATCAGACGTCAGCAGGATCCGTATTGAGTTAAGTGGAAGTGAAATTCTTCACAATGGAACAAAAATTCTGTCAGGGATCTTGATTCGCAGTGAAAGCAAGGAATATTCTTTTTTTAGTAATTGTCTAGTGTATTTTAGAGATGGGGTATTTGAAAAGAACAGTTTAGAAATGAAATGAAACAAGAGGATTTTATACACAATAAATAATTTCTTGTTTTTTTTCAGTTTTTATTTAAATGATCCATTATATATTATGTGTTATTATAAAATTCGCCTTTTTTATGTATGCTTTTGAGTAAATTAGCATTTTTTTAATGAATTGAATAACCTACGATTTACAAATTCTGAACAAGGTATAGGCATATTTTGGGAGTCATACATGATGGAAATATTTTATGTTTAAAAAAAGGAATGTCATCGAAATAATCAGATGATCAAGTAAAATAGTAAATAAGTTGTTTAATGTTTCAATGCCTTTTCCTCCCTTAAACATTTACGAAGGCATATTTTAAGAAAAAACTAATACAAAGAAGCAAACATTTGTTTAAAACTAAGATATTTAATTTGTTGATAACCTGCACAGAAGTTAATGAAAACACACAAGTATGTAAATAAGTTATAATAGATTTTCATATACTAGTTTTAGTAAAAGGGAATAATAACAATGATTAAGTAATTACTAAAATTAAATAAGATATACATGCATCTAAAAATACGTAAATGAAAATGGCGTGATGCATTAAGAATTTTTTTTGTAACCACAAAAGTTTTTACTTTAAAATTCGTTAAAGAAATACATAAAAGAAAAATGCAATATGCATCAGGAAATTTTCTTCGGTATCCTTTCATATATAATGTTGAGTTTAAGATTTATTTTTTTTCGAAAATGAATTATGCATGAAGAAAAATCCATTTTGCTTTTTGTATAGCCGCTTTATCTGTTTGCCTGTGAAAAAATGAGGAACTTGAAATATCAAATCGCATCTGTACTTCAATGACTGCAACGGACTAATTGATTCGACCACATAAAATGTCTAATTCAAGCGAATTCACTTCACACACACACACACACACACATACACACACACACACACACATATATATATATATATATATATATATATATATATATAAATACACAAAGGGGAAAGGCGACTCACTCATCACAATATCTCCAAAACTACTAGACCTACTAACTTGAAATTTGGTAGGCATGTTTCTCAAGAAAGTAGATATCTGCTAAGAAATGGTTTTGCGAGGGGAGTTGAGAGGTTAAGTGATGTTATAACTAAACATTCCCCTTTCTGAACTATTAAACTTGGAGATGTAAAAAACTTGCCAAGCATGTTCCTTTCATAGAGTAGAGATTCCCTACAAAAGATGTTTTGCAAAAATAGATTCTTCAGGGCAGAGGTTCTTAAACTGTGAACCGCGGACCCCTGGTTTTCCCCATTGTATTTCTGGGGGAGGGGACACTAAGGTCTCGCATTTAGTATTAAGATCTATTTTTTTTTTTTTACAGACTTGGAATAAATTCACAGAAAAATTGAAAGACTTTCCCCATATACCAGATCCTAGACTAGATCACTAAACCCAATAAAAAATTGACTTCAACGTATATTTCTATAAAGTTATTTTTATTTTTTGCAACCAGACAGCCTTTACTACAACGTATTATTTCCAAAAAGTAGCTTACACAGGTAATAATTGTTAAAAAAGTCTGCATGGGCAGCATGCGCAGGAAACTCTAATACACTCAACCAGGTGTCGAAAGTAAGGATGGAGTGTTCAAAATTATGAGAGTCCGCTATGTCAGGCTAATACATAAATGGGTGGGGGTTATCGAAAATTTACAAACCTCTGCTAAAGGGGATTTCGAGGCGTTAAAGGGGCGTTATACATGGTAGAAGAACCCAAATTTTGAACTTTTAGATCTAAAGAATTTAAATTTGTCAGGCATGTTTCTTTTATGAAACAGAGATCCGCTCCAAAATAAGTTTTTCTAAAATACATACCAAAAAGGTGTTGCTAAGGCTTCAGGGACGTTATAAAAATTCCAGTATGGGGAATATTAGATATACAGATTGGAAATTTGTTAAAGTTCCTTTCATTAAACAGAATTTAAATCAGAATTGGTTCCGTGAAAATCAAATCCAAGTTAGGTTGCGAGGTGTTAAAGGTTGTTATAGATAAATCTTCCCGCTTTTGAACTATTAAACTTATAGACTTTAAATTTGGTAGGCATAATATTTTCAGGTAATAGAGTTCCCCTCATACCAGGTACTGTGAAAACTGACACCTAAGACGGAGTTTAGAGGGATTAAGAGGTGCTGCAAAAAATATTTCTGTTTTAGAACTATTACACCTTCAGAATGGAAATTTGTTCGCATATTCATATAGAATAGAGAATAGAGTATAGTTTAACTAAGAATTTCTGTGAAAATCGAATCGAAGAGGCATTGCAAGGGATTAAAGGACGATATAGATAAATATTCTCGAACTTTTAAATTATTACACTTGCAGACTTGAAATTTGATAGGTTCCACTGATCTGGCCTACTTCTCTGGGTATGCCATGTTGATGTATGCATATGTACAGTTTATATATAGATATATTATTATCTAAGTTATAGAAGTAGAATTAACTTTTACTATCTCTCTATTCCTTTTCCCGTAGTTGATTTCAAAAAATTGATTTATAGTGAATCTCTAATCAAGAAAATAAATATGCTTGACGAATTTCAAGTCCAAATATAATTCATCAAAAATAGAGTTTTTGTTGTATCATGGACCACTTAGAGAGCCAATTTCCATAAGGTCTGTTTTTTAGCGGATTTTATTCAACAATAACAATGGTTGGAAATGACTGATCTAATTTTGTTCAAACATAGGATTTTCTTTTATATATAATGCCCTTTAACCGTTCGCAACGAAATCCAACTGGAATTCTAAATATTTAAGTCTAATAGTTCTAAAGTGAGAATATTTTCTATGACACCCTTTAACCTCTCGTAACCTTCCTTGGAGTTCGATTTTCTAAAACCCTTTTTTAGCGAATGTCTATGCTATAAAAGGAACGCGCGTACCAAATTGCAAGTCTGTAGGTCTAGTAGTTCTAAAGATATCGTGATAATAAAGTGAGTCGCTTTTCTACTTTACTAATGTAGGTAAATGAATCTATCTCAATTTGATTATTTTTACCAGCCTTTCTTGAGGAATATGGGTGACATATCTTGTAATTTGTACACTCATCTTAAAGTTGGACAGTTGAAGTCTTCCTTTTCAAACTTCCACATCATGCAAACCAATTTAATCTTAAAGAAAACAATACTTGCAAATACATGCAATTTTCACATAGATATGAAGGAATAAAATATTTTTAAATATATGGTTTATATATATATATATATATATATATATTATTATGAATATATTTTATTATTATGAATATATTGACTTAGAAGTACAGTAAAAATATTTATAAATAAAAGTCAATTTTAGTACACAAATTAGAATATATATCCAGAACAGAGTATTTATCACAGTTTCCATGCACACACACACATTCATATAGTAAAAAATGAAATAATAATTATTTATTCTTGGGCAGAAAACAGTATTAAGTATGCATATGAGGGATTTAGAACTTACTCATGGTCTCTCTTTTTCACTTTACACATTTTTGTTACATTAAGTGTGGTTTTGCATTAGATAAACAAATTATTTGTATCTGTTTATTTATAATTTAAATTAATCAGGAAACATGAGTCTTGAATATATTTAAAAAAATTTTCATCCCTTTTATACTACAAAATGTCTGATTTTTAAATCAACATTTAAAAGTGTTATTTTACTAGCGGAAAAAGTTAAAATACAATTTGAAATTCTTAAATAATACTTCATTTTTCCACTTACACAAATTTACAAATTGTATTACTAACAGTTCTCACATATTTTTGTATAGAATTTTGAAGCCTCAACATGGTTGCTGTCAGAAGCCTCATGGTTAAAGGATTCGGAAATTGTTCTTTCTGTGTCGCAATCATCATGGTTATGCCATGGTTATCTTAAAAATAATGTTAATCCCTTACAATCTGAGAGTAAAAGGTAGTATGTAACTGGTAAATTAGTTGCTTTAGATATAAAATAGTGATTATAACTATATATCAGTTTCATTTACTATACATAGTCTTTTTTTAATTATATGGGGATATAATTATTCACATTGAATTATTTGTCATCGAGAGTCAATGTTTTTTTTTTATTTTTTATCAAATTAACTTTATTATTGTACAAAATTATTCATTCTGAATAACATAAACATTCGAGGAAATATAGCAGTACAACATTACATAAAAAATAAACTAAAATAATAACAATGTACAGCCAGATGATGGGTTAAAATTTGACTCCAACTGATTTAAAAGTTATTTATATATTCCAAATATCTATATACTTTCCCGTTTATGAAGTTTCGTATCACATTCTAAATATAAAATGCAGGTAGGACAGCATACAGTTCTAAAATAGGCAAAAGTGTTTTCCTTAGCCTTGATACATGAAATGTAAATCTTGGGCTGTTGAGAAGAGATTTTTTTTTTATTTGACTCTCTGGGTTGGCTGTCCAACAAAAAATTCAAACACGAAACGTTTTCACCCATTATTATCTGTACAAGATATTTCTATTACGTATTGGTGGTGATTTATTTGGTTTGCCTTTAAAAATATGTGTTACATGGACTGCAATTTTCACATTTTTAAATTTAAAATTATTCTCTTTATTAAAAGTAAGAAAAGTTTTTATTTCAAGTAGGGATTATACCCTTAATGCAAGTTAATTACTTGCTTTGAATTTTTCATCAACATTATTTGTGTTTATATATATATATATATATAAATCAATTAAAAATTGAAATTATATGAATTTTGTAATACCAAATCTGATTTCAAAATATCAATGGTGAATATAGAAAGTAAAGTATCGACTTTTTTCAAACACTATTAAAAATTTTATATAAGGAATAGGGATATAGGGAATGGTGAAAGTATTATGAATATGTCATTATATATTAGAATATAAAATGCTATAATGCTAATGGTAAATAAAATAATAAAAGGAAAGAAATAATTGAAACAACTTGCTTAATACAGGAATTAAAAATATTTTGTAAGAAATGCTGTCAAATTGAGAACAAACATATCACCTCAACACACGTCCATGTTAATATTCCTCAAGAATAAAAAAACTTAATAGGGAGATATGTAAAAAGTAGTAAAAATATTTTATTATATAAAGATTTTATTATTTACAAACATTACCCCAAACGCAACAAAATAACATTACATAAAAACGTTAATAGCAAAATTGTCCAAATTGTGCAAAAGAAAAATAATATACAAACCTTTTACAAAAATTCTAAATAAATAAGTAATCTTTCATTATACAAAATAACATTGCTAAAATGTGAGAACACCTTTAATTATACTACAATATTGATATAATCTAGCAAAACGCGAATAAGATATATAATAAATTACAAAGTGTTATATTTTAACTTATGATATAAAACAAAAAAGTTGTAAATAAGGGAATATATGAATATATATATATATATATATATATATATATATATATATATATATATATATATATATATATAAGCATAATATACTTGCATAATGATATATAGTTCAAACACGCATGTTTTTAACGTATAAACAAGCGAGCTATTTTAAGTTCAGATTGCAATACTCACAAACATTATGGAATTCGAAAATCGTGGATACCTTTATTTCAAAGTAATGAATAACTGAAAAAATTATACTCCTAAGTTTTCTTTCTCGAAAGTTGTTTTCTACTGATGATAACTCTGGAAGATGGGGACGTTGTCCCGGGAGATCGGTGGAATCTTCTTGAGATAAGACTGCATCTAGGATAAGCTAACGATTCCTCTTTGAGTTGATGAAAATTTTAAAAAATGCGATTCAGTTGATCTCTGAAGATGTAATGATTCTCAGTATGGATAATTCTAATAAATGACCATTTATTCAGAAATAAATAGGCGTCTCAAGAACGTGCAGAAAGTTTGAAAAAGGACATCTTAGAATATCTTTTCGGAGAAAATAACATTTGGTATTTGAAAAATTTTTTATACTAGAGGACGCGATAGACGTTGTCCTGTACACACAGCATAAATCAAAAAATTCCAAATTTTTATGAATAAGCTTTAACAATCTGGACCGTTTAGAGTGAAATTTGTATCAAAGAGTTATTACAATGTCTAACGTCATTACATGTACGGTTATCACAATTCAATCAATCGATAGCGTGTGAGTATGTTTATACTATGAGCGAAGTTAAATGTAAAGGCTGTGTGAATAAAAACTTAAACTTGTTTTAATTAAAGGTGAAAAAGTTGAGACTCAAACTATTTTATAACAGGCACATTTATTAAATTGTACATAAACTTAATTTATTCTATACCATTAGAAGTACAATATTTTTAGTTAATCCTTGAGGGGTATATACAAATAAATTCGATGGTTTTCCAACTCTGGAACATGCAATATATAATTGGCGGTGATAAAAGCAAGGATTATCTAAATTTTAAGCCACAAATCTTCATTGTATGACCTTGTGACTTATTAATAGTCGTAGCAAATGCCAAGCGAATTGGAAATTGTAAACGTTTAAATGTTATAGGTGAATCTGAACGAATCATTGGGTTCCATGGTAGAAGTACAACTTCACCTTAAAATTTTCCAATTAAAATAGTGGCTTCAAGAATGTTGCCCATGATTTTTTATGACTAATCGCGTGTCATTACACAATTTCGGTGCATTCAAATTTCGAAGCAAAAATATGGGCTATCAAATTTTCAATCGCAAATTATGTGGTGGCATTCCCGGTAAATACAGTGAATTTAAAAACTCTACAGGATAAAAAAAACTCTAATACGATTTGAATGTAATTTCATTAAAAGGCAACAATTGTTATATTTTGAAATTCATGGCGTCAACATCCAAATTTTTTGCCGCTAAAAAAAGCTCGCAAAATAGTGACAAAATGTTTTCCTGAAATGATCACATCACCAACTGTCGAGACCAACTTGAATTATAATAAAAGATTCTTGAATATTCGATACTGCGTTCGTAGCGCAGTCTGCCGGATCCAATATAAAACATTCCAAGATCAAGAATCTATAAATAAAAAAAAATTAATAAATATACATTTCTAAACCGAATTATAAATCTAAACAATACACGAGTCCACTGGAACAGACAAAAACTTTCGGCAAAATCCGTCCAGCCGTTTAGGAGGAGTTCAGTTACATACACACGCTCAGAAGAATTACATATATAAAGATTATTTGAAAAGATATTAATTAAAAACGCTAAAAAGCGTGAATCGTCTGCATTTTTGTAACAATAAAGACCGGGTTTGGCCAGTTTGGCTGAAAATCAATTTTCGACGCCAACTTACGTCTTTTTCAATTCCTAATGTTAGCTCACGATCTCTATACATATTTTATTTGTTTGTTTATTTATCTTGGTGGAATTTTCAATCGTTATTAAAATACATTTTAAAACGCTCAATTGAGCTGAAATGTAATGTACAGGAATATTTTGGATAACAATGCAATAATTTAACTATAACTAATAAAATTATTTGGTTAAAACTAATAATTTAAAGAATTACAAGTATAACAACGTTGGCGAATTAGCGACCCTTTTGGCGATTTATGTCAAAATTTGAAAATGTTTTTTTCTCACGTGTTAAATAAAGCATTCAGTTGAAAGGAAATTTTATATACGCGATTGTTTTGGATGACAATATGATACTTAAATGATAATTAATAAAAATTAATTACCACTTAATATTGTGATTCTGTCATATGTATATATTTATTTATATTAATTGCAACTATTTAATAAAAAATAGCTAAAATAAATCTTGGTTGATCTAAGTAGGATTTGATTAATTTTTTTATATTACTTGTTTATATAACAATAGCGTTGTTACAACAATGCAGGTGAATGTTGAGTTGTATTTTTTTAATGTTTTTAATTAATATATTTTTAACTAATTGCGATATCGCACCGAAATGGGAATCTAAACCATTCTCGAATTTACTTGAAAAGCCACACAAAAAATTTCATCGAAATCAGTAAAGCCTTTTAGGAGGAGTTTAGTGGCAAACACACGCCCAGAAGTTATATATATTGCTAATAAATTATTTTTATTTATAATTAAACTTTTTTTGTGTTTTTTACATTGATAATCGATTATATTTCTTCGCGCACATATTTTATCTGCTTTTATTCTGAAATGCATTTGGAAGAATGAAATTAAAAATAAGTTTAAACATTTTTTGGAGAGAAATTACGTCAAACATTTAAGAGAGAATGACATTCAATTTTCAAGTAACCAGTGAAATGAAGCAACCTTCTATTTATAAAAGGAGATGTAATTTAAATCGTTCTAGGCTCAATTTCTCTCTTAAGATTGGTGTGATAGTTTAAAAAATAACTCTCCATCTTAAATGTTGTCCTCATCACTTGATTAGTTTCAGAATTACGATCTCTGTTCGATGTTAACATACGATAAATATATTATTCTAGTATAATATTTTACTGATGTTACCTCAACATTTTCTTTTGTGTTCCTTGCGTGAGTTTTATCTTTTTGATAACATTGAAATGGAAAATCCTATGTCATCGTATTATGTCTTGAAAAATTCTGCATGAGACTATTCGATTTTTGGCCTTTCTGAATTATTTTTGTTTATTTACAAACAAACGTATCTGTCATTCTGCATTTTGCTATAAAGCAGGTTTTAGAGAAGTAAAGAACTAAATGCAAAATACTTACTTTTTGCTATCTTGTTTTGTAATCATAATATACAACCTGAAAATATGTGATTACAAGCTTCATAAATAAGTATATTGAGTGCGATTGAGATAATTTCCTTTAAAACAAAGTTTTTGTGTGAAAAAATATAATTTGAAGAAATACTGAGAAAATAGAATTTTTAGTTAAGAAGTTGATTTTTTAAGCTATCATTTTAAATAACATATCTTTAAATGAAGCATTTGAATCAAAATTTTATTTTAAGAAATGCTAGTATAAGATTAAATTTCACTAATGTTACTTTAATTCATAACAATAAAAACATATGATATTTACCACATTTATTAGTATTTTTAATTTGGTGCATTTAGCAACTTTGAATTTCGTCAAGGTAGCAGTAGAAGTACGCTGTATCAAGCACTTTATAAAGGGACATAGCTAGTTCATTAACGTCGCGCACTCTCTTCCAACATGATTTTAATTTATTCATCAAATGCATAACCATTGACCATTAGGTCATTAGGCCAATACTTCTCAAACTTTCAACACTTACTACCCAATTTCCTATCATCATTTTCAACAAGCCCCCTCTCCATACAATAACATTGTATTACGTCAGTAATAATATACTTTGATTAAAGCTACATTACGAATTTAATTATAAACTGTAAACAATTAACAAGATACGTATTAAATTTTGTACATAATTTGTTTAATGCAAGCCAGCATGAGGTCACTAGTAAGAATTAAACTTGTTCTTAACTAAGTTTTTTTATGAATTAATGATAAAATACATTGTGTACTGATACATTTATAAGTACATTATATCTGTGGAAATGGGTGAATTTAATATTTTTGATTATTACCAAATGAATACATGTTTATTTTGCTATCTTTCAGTAGATTTTATTATTTTTTTTTAAATAATCTTTTATTTTTGACTTTTTGATTTGTCTCGCGTCCCCCTGGTAGGATTATCACGTCCCCCTAGGGGGTGCACCCCGCCGTTTGAGAAACGTTATTTTAGGCAACGAGCTCGTCAATACTTCCTTACAATCCAATCTAAATTCTTAAGTGCCAATCACACGTTTAAAGGAACAGCGTCAATGACTTGTTGAGAATTACATGAAATACATAAAAGTGAGTCAGTGAAATGAAATCGAAATAAATTAGCATACAGGATATTAAGTCCAGTCAATAGTCTTAACTCAGACACAGCGGTAGCACGAGGAGAGTATGCGGCACAGTCAGGTTTTAATGGCACTGGCAACCCCCAAGATTTATTTTCAGAGCCACTGTGGCATCTGCACTCTGAAATCTTTTTATAGATCTTATTAATATCGAGCTTAGCAGAGTGAAGAGAGAGATGTAGGCATTTGAAAGACCTTTGGAGAACATCCGTATATCTTTTTGCCAAGATGTACGCCATCTCATTTCTCCTAAGCCCACCATGAAATGATACCCACGAGAAAAAAAGCTGCCTTTTATAGAATTTGCAATTGGCAATGGTTATCGTACTTTTGAACCATGATCAAGTGAGGAGGACAACTCTTGAGATAACACCCTCTCTAATAACTTCTACTTTACACCAACGAAAGAACTTTAAGCCTCGGCAGATATAATCTGAAGGAGGGACTCTACACAGTGGCTTTTCAGTTTCACTAATTCTCTATCCCGTGACTCAATAACGACGCTCACGATTTCTCGATCATGACTACTCGGCTACCACAGTCTGACCGGGACAAAAATAAGATATGAAGTTTGTTAATCCGGGAGCGATCGCGTGGGACACAGAGTCACCCAAGGTTCACGAAATCTTTAATTTTGAGAAAACTGTTTATTTGTTACAGTGTCCTCCTGTATGAAAGTCTTCATGTAAACTAAAATGTATTTGTCTTATATCACCCTCTTTTGTGGGAACGCGAAAACATTTTCTTCGAATCTCGAGGTACTTGGGGTGATTAAGATCCCCACGCGACCATTATACAATCGAATCTCATATAACGAACCTCCATATTGCGAATATGTTTCTATATAACAAACTTTTTCCTAGAACCAAGAACATTTCACGACTTTCTTCGTAAAATAACCTCCTTATAGCGAAGTGCATTTTCTAAATAACGAACTTTTTCTCTTGTGAATCATTTTTTCTCTCATTTTTTGAAATATATTATGGAAATTTCGAGTGCTTTTTTTCTTTAGGACATTTTTTAGTAGTCATAATTCATGAACTGGTATTATTCGGTGACTAACTCACCGAGAACAATAAAATTATGGGCATTCCATCCTAGAAGTGAATCCCTTAATCCCCATTACGCAGTTTGTTTGAAACATCTTTGATATCCCCTTTCACCCTCATTGGAATTTCGTGCCTTTGAACTAGTGATCGTTCATTCGTAGTATTGATCCTTCGTACTGGTAACTTCGTTTCTTGTAGCTTGAGAATGTCAAATCGAAAATCACTGAGTATCAAAGTAAAAAAAAAATTCTTCAGGAAGGTGATAAAGTTGTTAAGAAAATTTCTTGCAGTTTTTCTTCTCTTTTTCTTTTTTTTATAGATCCCATATATAAAATAAATATATATTTTAATTTACAAAAAAAGTGCGATTAGTTATTTTTTGATGTATAGTGTATATGAATTTAAAATTTGTTTTATGTGGTTTGTAAAGAAAATTTAAAGTTGAACCTCTATATAACGAATTTTCACTATAACGAACTTTTTGAGGGGATTTAGCGACTTCATTATATAGAGGTCCGACTATGTTTTCCTCTTTGTGAATGCCTTAATGGTTTTGATTGCTGTGTCGTGTGATTCATTATGGAGCATACATGTAAATGAACAGAATCTAAAGAAATAAATGGGCATGCATGTGCGATCTATATTGGATGAAGTTGAAACTGATCAAACAATAGTAAAACCTAATGAAAGATTGCCCTGATAGCGAAAGTGAATTTTAGAAAAGTGATGAAGATGAAACTTTTTAAATTGTATGAAGAGTTTTTAATTGCTACTGAAAAAAAAACCACCAAGAAATATATAAAACAACAAGGGTACATAAGACACACTGCACTCTGTCAAAAAAAACAGTAAAAAAAGATTCTACATGTTATTTGTCGATCATCAGAGGACAATAAAACTGTAATAACTTAAAGAAAATATTGATGTTTTGCCTTCAAATACTATTCGATTAATGTAAACAAAAGTTATTTGTGATTTTTGTCCTTTATTAACGTCACACACATTTGAAACATTTTAGTTTCAGTTTTATTGAATTTTCTTCTCAAATTATCAAAGACAAATCAAAAATTCCTTAAAAGTAAGTAAGTATACTTTCTCTCACTTAAATTATTCAATTGAATGGCGATTTTTATTGTGTACAATAAAAACAATTTTAAAAAATGGATTGGGGTGACTCAATCACCCCGCGTGGTGATTAACACTAGTATTGAGTGTGCTCCTGCATCCAGCTTATACAAAACACAGAAAATTATATATAATATAACATAATTAATACTCAAAGTCACAAAGAAACAATTTTTATCCTTAATTAAAAGACCACAATTTTACCGAGTTTGCATCTGATTGGTAACTATGAAAGGAGAGTTATGGGTTTTAACTCTGCTAAAGTGGTGTTGCTACAAGTTCAGTCTAACTGAGACTGGGGGTAGGTTTTAGAATTTCGACCCAAAAATACATTTTTCACCTTTCTTATTTTTATAAAAAATTAACTCTTACGCTTCTAATGATGCAAAAATTATCATTATACGTGCAGTAAAAATATTTTTAATAATTTTTGAAAATGTTTTACCAGCTGTCATTGTCCACCTGCCATGCCCACTCATACGTAAGCAAACTTTTATCTGCTTTGTAAGCCCTCAATATAACTATTTTTTTTTTAAATCATCATTTAAAATCCTTTGAACGGCAACTTCTAGCAGAAGAAATACAGTGAAGTAAAGGTTTGTTTACTGATTGAAACGTGCTGTGTGCATTCAGTTTTCAAAGTACTTTATTTACTTTTTATCGCTCCATTTGCTTATATTCTGGATTTTTTTATATATATTTGCTGGTCAATTTTTCTTTTTAAGCAACTTTTTCTTAAAATACCAAGTTTCAAGAACAGAATTTTTAAGAAAAGAAGTACTGGTTTGCATTCTCGACCCAAGGTAAGTGAATCCATTAACAATTTGAATGTTTCTGCTTCAGCCAAGAAGCTGAAGTCCTTTATGGCTTACAGCAATTTACTTGAGGAAAATGAAACATAAATGAAATTATAAATATTACTTTGTTATCTGAAGCTATAAAAATATATGTTGTATGTAAAGAACGCAAAAATAATAGCACTATTTTTAAGAAAAGGTGAAGGCTGGGCCTTAGAAAGTTCTGTTTCTTGTGGAAACTTGTGGATTCAGCCAACCATTTCTAAATACTGATACATATATGGTTTCATGTAATGAAAAAGAGTGTTAGGAAATTAATACCAGGCTTTCACATGCAATGAGATGTATTGGTAAAGGGAAGTTTCTGCTAAAATTTTGTGTGGAGTTATGAATTTACCAACTCTATCGCAAAGATTTAATGAAAATGAATCATGATTAGATGTGGCCATAAAGAATATGGCTACGATGAGTATGCAAACTGCAGCTAAAGAAGCCAAAGATGTTAACGGACATTCTGACATACCAGTTGCTATTGATGGTACTTGGCAAAAGCGTGGGTATACGTCTTTGAATGATGCTGTCATCGCAAAAAGTGTTGCTACCGGCAAAGTGATAGATACTTCAATTGTGTCAAGATTTTGTGAGTGTCCCAACAAAATGCATAATAAGAACTTTAAGGCTAATCGTTTTTGATATAATGGAAGTATGGAAGTTTCAGGAGCCATCGAAATCTTCCAACGCACTGAAAGTTTGCATGGTCTGCGATATACCAAATTTTGGGGAGATGGTGACTCCAGAGCGTATAAAGCAGTTAACGAGATGCTGCCGTATGTAGATACAGTATTGAAAAAATGGAATGTATTGGACATGTCGAGAAACGGATGGGGACTCGACTACGAGCTTTAAAACTAAAAATGAAAGGTAAGAAATTAAACGACAAAAAAACATTGGTTGGCCACGGTAGACTTACAGACGCTGAAATTGACAAGTTACAACATTATTATGGATTGGCTATCGGAAACAATACTGATTGTATTAATTCAATGAAGCGAGCCATTTGGGCTACATATTTTCATAAATCATCTACAAATGCATTGTAAGATCGTCTTGTAGTTGAATTAATCAGCTCTAATTAACCGGATTTATTGTTTTTATTATTTCCTTCAAAACACATCACTATATTAATATTTTCATTTACAATTAAAAGTCACATCGGGAACTACAGGCAGCTTCCTCCATTTTTCGTTCGAGACTCCTCTTCGTCTCCTCTCCTTCCCGCTCAAAGGCCAAAACAGTTCACAGCAGCGTCCTCTTTCTAGTCTATCGTGTGATATGTGTCAAGCATCCTAGTGTACTAAGTGCCACGCCGTTACAGCATATCCCAACATGGCATGTGCCCAACAAACGAAGATACCTGGTGTGGATATAACCGGAGCAATTACAACAGGTATAGTATAAAAACATAAAAACATCTTGCCATCAGAAGGGTTTCATTGTATCAAAGATGTGTACAGCTGTACTTCTCAAACTTTCAATACTAGCGTCCCCCTTTTCAATCACAATTAGTATCGTGCGGGGGGCACGATAAAAATACATTAATAATGTACTGAATGCAATAATAATGCACTTTGATGCTAAAGCTACAATAGGCGATCTTAATTATAAACCATACAAATTAGTAACATAAGTATTAAATTTTTTATACTTTTTTAAGCAAAAAAATAAATAATAATATATAATATAATAGGATAACAATTTTATGTTTTTTTTTTTACTTTCTCTAATTTTTAAATTAATCATATTGCAAAATGCGGTGGCTGCTTAGAAGACGAAATATAGATATCTGCTAAATATATAAGTAGCTCAGAGGACCAATTTCTAATCATAATTATTCTTTATAAAAATTTTGCTTTACAAGACAAGCCCATGGAAGTCGTTAATACTTATTAAACCTGTTCTTAATTATTACCTGGATTTACGATTTGTATCGAGTACAATAAAATATGTATAAAGGGATGGATTGGGGTGACTCAATTACCCCGCTCGAACGTATCGAGTGCGCACCTGCTCCCGGGTTAAGCCATGTTGAAGTCTTTTTGCTTTAAATATTAAAATTAATACAATTATTCTTCATCGGAATTTTATATTATTGTTCATTATGTAACAAAAATTATAAATGCTAATTCTGTGAGGCTTTAAATTACTATTCGCTTAAAACTAATTATAATTTGAGCAACCACTTTAAAAAAATCATTTTACATTTTTGCAGAAATTGTCGATCACTTTGGTTTGTTCTCCTTTACAATTCAGCTATTATATCAATAATGCTTTATTTTCTTATAAATGAATTCGTGCAAAGAGAATGCACTTCAGCCGGTATATTTTTAATGCATCAGTGCTAAACAGAGTATTTTAGAACTACTTAATTAATACTAAATTAACTAAGAGAAAATTTACTTACCTACTTACAAGGACTTTTAAATTTTTCTTTGGTAACAAATAAACAGTTTTACCAGAATTAACGATTTTGTAATCTGTGGGTCCCGCGTGACAACTTTCGGGTAAAAAGTATATTCATTATAATAATATGTATGATACTGCTAAAAATTGTGTAAAACGTTTTTCGTTATGCTTTATATGTTTGAAAATACTCATAAAAATAATTCTTGGCTAAGTAATCATTCAAAGTGCTCTCCGTGGTTTTCCTAATATCATAAAACTGTTTTGCATGGAAAAAAGCGCAACAGAGAAATACATTACTTACAACTTCCCTAAATGAGAAACAAACACATAAGAGAGGGGTCATAACTAACAGTACCAATAACTTAGAAGGTTAAACATATTACAGCTATAATGTGCAGTATTTAAAAAAAACAGTGATGAATTTTTTATGTTCCTAAATGTTTTCGATTCTGGGTCTGGGATCTGTTTTTTTCTCTGAAAGAGTAGTGTGTTAAATTTAAAAAGAAAGCGAGATAAAAAAATCTCTCATAATTGGATTACACCAAATCAAATCAAAGTTTTTTTATTTGGTTATATGATCAAAGATAGCTTATTAGGTATTGAAGAAGTTTTTAGTTTTGATGACTTAATATCACGTGCGCGCGCCTATAAATTATATCAGAGTTAAAGTGCATTTTTTATTATGTCTGAAAGTATTTTGTTTTAATTCATTCCAGGAAATTAATTATTTTTTAAATCTTTTATTTTCGATATTCTCGTGCCCCCCTCGTAAGGTTATCGCGCCCCCCAGGGTGGAACGTCCCACAGTTTGAGAAACCCTGGTGTACAGGGAATTAGCAACTCCTATTCTCCTTGCCAAATGCTTACATGTTAAGACGTAAAACTGTAACTAGAGTATAAACAGCATGATATGGTCACGGATACCGAAAAACGTTTTTGTGGAATTGGGCACATTAAAAACTGGAATACTGGAAGCTATTGCCTCCTATAATCAAGGTAACATCACCTTGAAACATTAGGTATATATTTCCAGGTTTTTACGCAGCTCGAGCAATGGAAGCAGCTGATCGGGAGAGACTACGAAAAGCAAATAATGACATTTTACAAAATTCTAAAGAAGCAAGGGTAAAAAGAAGGCACAAGAAATGTATATTACAGGATACTTTAGCAGAAGAAATAAAAAAAAAACCAAGCTATGAAGGTGGTATGCACTAATTACAAGTAAGTTTTTTACAAAAGTCTATTTTTCTCAAAGCTAACATTTTTACTACATAAGGAACATTTTTCCTAAATTACTGCATTTAGCAGCTTATAACTTTACATAATTATTAATTACACTCTAATATATACTTTAATCAAGGGATTTTTAACAGAAAATTTTCTGACTTAATTTATAGTATTAAACATAATGAAATTTCACTGTTTTTGAAAAAAAAAAACACGTTTGTGCAAAAAATATTTTATTAAAAAAATAACTAGACATCCTATCCATAAAAGCTCTGATGAAAGTATGTATTGTGGGTCAAAGAATATTCAGTAAAAAAGGAGATTTTTATTCAATATATTGTTTATAAATGTTCCTACAAAATACCTATTTTCAACATTACTGAGATACAGATTCTGTTTCGTGAACCGACCCCATTAACGTATTATTTTTATACCTCACAAAATTTTCTTCTGTGAGGATTAGATGAAATCTTGTCACTTATATATGGTAAATCAAACTATACGGAAGAATTATGAGTAAATACTTTTCTCTTTACCTTAGAAAAAATTATTTCTCCAAATTAAAACATAATAAAAATTATTTTGAGAACGGACGACTCTTACTTTACTTTTTGTTACAGTCATAATTAACAAAAATAGACTTTAAAAAGAACCCAAACCTCACTCGAAGTGTTAGGTATTAATACATCTGAAACTTTAATATTATGCTGTGTACCATTAAGAGGAATACATTCTCAAAGAATGTCTTTAAGGCAGAAGTTATTACTTAATAATAGTTCAGTGTTTTTAAACTAATTTCAGTGTTTCCACAATTATCCAAACAATATTACATAAAAAAAATTCAGAAGTGAGTTTTTACATATAACAAAACAAGCTAATAAATTACCTGTTTTATTGGGGGGTTTTCTAACAAAAACACTTTTTCTTTCCTTTAAAATTTTGAAATAAGCAATCTGTTTATTTCTACTTGAAGTGCCTCAGGATAAAATAATTTATTAATTTATCACGAGTATCCATATTTCCACCTGTGCTGAAGTTTTAAGAAAAAAATTAGCAACAAAACAACACTTAATTATAGTAGCAAATCTTTTATAAACGCTCAGTAACATAGAGCAAACTTTTATGAAATAGATCAACAAATAAAGAAATACTTGAGAAATTATTTTAAGGTATTTTTCTCTCTCCAATATGCATGCAGTTGACATTAGCCAAGTCCACTTGCATTTGAATAAGTTATATATACTTCAATACTGAAGTAGATGAATTCCTTCAGATTACCCATAGTTTTCAATCTCCATTTACGTCAGCTCAATACTTTTACATCTTATATGCTTCTACGTATATGTATTTCAGTTATTTTTGCGTGTTACAGCTTATAAAACACAATTCACTATCAAATCTAAGTAAAGAAACTTTAAATTAAAGAAGGAAAACTACTTACTTATTTTTTCTTTGTCTTTTATTTTCAAAATGTGTTTCGAAATTCTTTTCGGGTGATATTTTTATTTTAATTCATTATAGCTAAAATTAAAACCAAGTATCTAAGGCAAGTTTTAAACTCATGTCATTCTACATAAATTTCTAAGCACACCTTCTGGATCTAACTGGTATTGATTTTTTATAACATTTCTTTTTTACTATAGAAGACTTTAAATTTAAAAATCGTATAAAGAAGTTTTATCCCTCATATCACTCTCTGAAGTAAACTATTCAAAAGACTGTTGGCAAATATCCAGAAATTAATTCTAAAAACAAAAGTTTGAGGTTAAAGTGATACTACAAAAGCTTATTTTATGCAAACATTTCAAGAAATAAAAAATATGCGTAAGAACTTAAAAGTGCTTTTATGTTCTTTCTACCTAAAAGGAAATATTTTCTTTTTACATGGAATTTAAAGAAAAAACATCAAAAATATTTTAAGCAATACATTTTAGCATCGTTGCGATACTAAAGTGGTTATCTTTTTTATAAAATTTCTCAACAAAAAAATACCGCAATTCCCCAAATCTGTCAATTCTGTAAGATCTTAAAGAGGCTCTGCATTATGTAATATCAGGTATTCATTAAATCAGTGTTTCTTAAACTTTCAATACTGACGACTCAATTTTCAATCATAAGTTTTGTTTCGCCCCCCAGTACAACAATAATGTATTTACTGCAATAAAAATGCACTTTGAGAGAGAGACGCTAAAGTTACAATACAACCTTAATTATAAACCGTACAAATTGATACGATAAGTATATTAAATTTTGTGTATATGTAACTTTTAAGTAATATATATTTCAAGAAAATTACATAAAATATATATTACTTACTTATTATTATGTTATTTTTCTCTCTCTAATTTTTAAATTGGAACAGATCGCAAAATGATATATTTAATTGAAGATTGATTTCCTTCAGCATTCATTTCTCAAAGTACAAATGTCATTACAAAAATAGTCTAGTCAATGTTGCTCTCTATCATATCCATCACATCTGGCATTATAGGGTACGTTTGCGTGAGTCTGGGCAACCTATCGGACGTCTGAGCAAAACATGTAAAAAATGATTTTTCTCGTACAATTCCAGTCAGTTTTGGTCGACTCGATACTCCTATAGCTACCGAATCTAGCTTGAATGTACATTTTTTTAAAAATGTAAACGTTAATTGTAATTCACGGTAATTAAGTATTTACGGCAGTAGATTAAAACAATATCATCCATACATTTTTAAGTCGTAACCAAACATTCGATGATAATGAAGGAACAACAAGTACACAAATGAGCATGGTTCCGAAAATTAAAGCAAGGCAATAAAAATTCTCAAAAATACTTAAATTTTGGATTTACCACAACTGAAGTAAATGATGAGAAAAAAGGCCCAGCTTTTTTTGTGTCAAATCTTAAAAATCTGAAGAACAACATGTGAAAGTATTTTTTTAAACCATGTAAAATCATTTAGCTATGTTGGCAAAGAATGTTAAAAAGTATTTTCTGGATGAGGACAGCTTGGTAGCAAGTTACGTGTGGATTAAGAATCTATTTGAAGATACTCCAGAAGGGCTCTCAACTTCCGAAGAAGAAATCTTCACATCCAGTGGAAAATTAAAAGGTAATTTTGTAATAAATTGCTCTTAGAATTTTGGGTAGAGGTGGATGAGGAATTATCTGTACTGAAGAGAAAAGCATTTCGTATACTATTACCATTTTCAACATCGTACTTTTGTTAAACCGGATTTTCTGCGGTGGATACATTGATGATAAAATATAGATCTCAGCTAAATATAGATAAATAACTCTTTAAGTGTCAATTTATGATATTAAACCTTCATTTGAAAAACTTTCCTCTACAAGACTAGCCCGCGTAAGTCCCTAATAATCAATAAACTTGTTCTTAATTTAGTAATAAGATTGATTGATTGAATATTAACATGGCACTCTTCAGCTCCACAAGGGCTTTTGATGACAGAATACGTAATTTCGAACCATGGTCAAGTGACGTGGACGACACTTGAGCTGGCACCCCTATCTCCTAACTACCACACCACACCAACGGAAGGACGTTTCAGCTCTCGACAGATTTAACGTGCATCGCTGCCCTACATGGCGTGTCTTTCGTGGTACTGGGCTCGAACTCGTGACAAGGCAAGCCACGATCCGATACCTATACAACTGGGCTACGGCGGCCAAATTTAATAATAAGAAATTATTTATAAAATACCTCCTTCAGTACTGATACATTAATAGTATACTGGCTGAAACACCGACTCTTCGCACGAGTTTATTTTTTAAAAACATTAAAACATTATTCTTGATATAATAGCTGAACTGTAAGGAGAGTAAAACTGCATGCACGCGATTGTATACAAAAATGTAAAATGTTTTTTATTAGATAAATGCTATAATTGTAAATAACTGTTTAAAAGAACTGTAATTTTAAACCTCACAGAATAAGCAATTAGAGTTAATGTTAAATAATGAAAAATAATATAAAATTCCGATGAAGAATAATTGTAATACTTTTTAACATTTAAAGCGAGGAGACTTCTATATGTTTCAACCCGGGAGCAGGCGCGTACTCGATACTAACGCTAATGGTAGTGCGGGGGGACTCAGTCACCCCACTCATTTGTTTATAGTTATTTTAACTGTACACGATACAAATCAGAATTCTAGTGAATATTTTAATATATAAAAAGTATACTTATATATATATACTTCTTTCAAGAACAATTCAATTCTTTGATGATTTGAGAAAAAATCCAATAAAACTGAACTAAAATTATTCAAAAGCACAAGATACAAGATAAATGACGCAAATCAGACACTTTTCACTAACATTACAGAAATATTAAATGAATCAATTATCTTCCAAATATCGTAAGACTTTATTATTTACATTTTTTCTAAGCGAAAATAAAACGCATAAAAGATGGGATGGAACTAATTTTGAATAGCCATACCATAAGATTGAAGGTCAATCAAATGATTAGCAAACGTACTATGCAGCCTGGCTGAAAGTGAATCATGTCTTCCTTTTCTTTTTCTACAACTAATGTACAGTATTTCAATAATAATTACAGTGATGAAATGTTTATCTTCTTAGAATTTTCTCAGGGTCTAGGTTTCGTTTTTTCTTTTAACGAGTAATATTTTATGTTAAAACGTAATAAAAAAATCTCTCATTGAGGAAATACAGCAAATAAAACAAAATGTTTTTTTTTTCTTTAATTTGGTTTTGGGATCAAAGATAGCAATTTGATGACGGAAAAAAGCCAGATAATAAACATAAATTATGACAGTGTTGTTGTGTGTATTTTTTTTATTATGGAAGAAAGCATTTTGTTTTACTTCTCTTTCCGATTATTTTTTTTAAAATCTTTAAATTTTTGATATGCTCGCGCCCCTCTTGTAGGGTCATCGCGCCTCCCCAGGGGGCGCGCCCCACACTTTGAGAAACACTGCATTAAATATTTTAATATCTATATCCAAGTAAATAAGACTCCCTCCTAGTAAACATAAATGTTAGATTTTCTTTGAAGAATGAGGAAATTATTTACATAAACATATTAAATAATTCACTAACATATTTTCTTATTCAATAATGATATACATGGATTTTATTTGGGATCTCTTATATATATTTATCTATACACTGACTCATTTTATGCTCCTACATTTCCAACTTAAAAAAATTAATAAATGGTAAACCCTTATTTGTCATTTAGTATATCTTTTATTTCTTTACAAGGATCTATTATTATGTATTAGTCAAAAAATATTTGATACTAGCTGGTGTACCCGTTCTTCACACGAGATAATTTAAAAAATAAACAATACAGACTGAAGGATAAAGAAGTTTTTAATGACTTAATTTTACTTGAATTTTAAATTACACAAATAAAAGCTTTTTGCATATCTCAGCTGAACAAAATACCTTTTATGCTAAATTTTAAATCTGTAGATATAATAGCTAATAAAAAAGATTTTTTTTTTACTTATAGCGCCCCGTAACTCTAATGGATCAATTTTTGAAAACACCTTCCTTCTGTTCAGTAAAAGTAACACATTGTTACAAATGTTGTGTAATGAACGCTTAAAATAGTATCTAGATGTGTAATTCGTTAATATTACTTTCTGATTCATTTATTTTGTTAAATAACTGTTACCGGAGACTTCGTCCACGTGGAATTAAACAAAAAAATGTTTATTCAATTCGCAGAGTTTCTTAAATCTTCATGATTATATGTGCGTGGGCATTCCACGTAAAGAAATACCTTGCTATAAGTATAATGTTATTCCTCTACTTTGTGAATCGATGTTTTTTTTTTGTTTTATTTTTTCTTTGGTTTTTGTTGAGCAAGGGGTGAGAGGGACGCATGACCTTTACAATGTCAATGAGGTGAGAGCTGTTAAATCATTAGGATCGAAACAGGTCTAAGTAGGGTGAAACGGACAGAAACAAAAACGCAAGCAAAGGTGGGAGAAGGACGCATGACCTTTTACTTTTTCGATGGGGTGAGGACTGTAAAATCATTAGGAAATAAATCGTTGAGAGTGAAGGCTCGCGAAATAAAATAATCCCTATTTGAATCAGATATTGTTCGCTATTTCATTGGTTTTAATTTTATTTTCTCGCAGCCCTAATTTTTTTTTCTAAAATAAAAGTACCCTAAGTTACTCCTCATAACATTAGCTCTCGGCCAGTTAAATTTCCATCAAAATTGATCCAACCGTTTCAGAGATTAGCCGGAACAAAGAGACACACAGATTAAAAATTTAAAAAATGGATTTTTTTCATATAAGTTATTTTTTACTTAAAAATACATTTCATAAAAAGCTGTTAATTTCAAATTACAAACATACATTTCATTTTTACTTATATGTATAGATTTTTATTCAAAAGAATACCCTTCAATTTCAGATTTTGCAGAAAATTCATGAGTTGTTTGTTGATCCTGAAATAAATATTTGAGCTAGTAATAATATTTCTTGCTTCAACACCGCGTATTTTTGGGCATGCTTCGGTCACAAGTTTGATGCTGCGTTTTTTTTGTTGGATGTGACAAAGAAATCTTCAGTAATATAAATCTGAATCATTTATCACATCCTAATCTTGAGCGACATATCACACTTTATAAGTAGTTGCTAGATCAAACCCTTCATAACATGACTGACCTATTATTTTTTGCGGTTGATTTTCAATTGAAGTGATTTTTTTACTAGTATAATACAGGATAATTGAATTGACCATTACTATTATTGCATTCTTCATGTATTTATTTCTTTTGTTAGTGTGTTTCATTCTGCGGGTATCTAAGGTTTCACTTGAGATAATTTTATGGTTCTGAGGCTCATTCATTTTTGTTGTTTTTGAAGCTGCTTTTCTAATTTACTCATTCGTTTTCTGAAATTTGAACGATCCAAAATTTCCCAAACATCATCTTTTTTTGTAAGAACGTAAAACGAAACTCGAAAAAATGAAATTAGTTGACTTCATAGCAGTGGACGTTAGTACAAATAATTTACTTCCCCAAATTCGGAATTTTTTTAGCAAATAGAGTCCTTGATAATAAGGCATTTATATTTTACTGAATCAAATGTAGATTAGATTCATTTTCAAAAATGACAGCCATTTTTTATAAATTAAAGATTGTTTATGACACAATACTAGAACTTTCTTGTGATAATTACGATACTTAGTAATTAGCTGTACTATTCAAATAGAAGCTATGTAATTTTTAAACCATTTTGTTTGAAACAAATTCATTTATTTCATATTGAACTTTAGTAACATCTCATAACGTTCTTCGAGGCAGTATATTAAGACATATATCTTAGAAGGAAGCATGATTGTAAATCAAGTCCCTTGGATTACCAAATATGGGTCACTCAAAATCTTTTTTACGAAAAAATTTATTTCACCAATTCTCGTTTTTTGTTCCCCTTGTTGTTAATACTCAAACCTCAAAAATCACCACAAGAAACGTATAAACGCTGACAGAGATATTTATAGTCGCTACACCATCTGTTGACTAACATTCAAAATAATTTAATGCTCAGGGTGATAGATGTCTACTATCCTTAGCAGTCTGACTATGAACTGCATTTGCTTATGACATGGAACAAAAGCAGGGCTTTGAACTGATGCACTGCTCGTGAAACGTCAGCTTTTACTACCCTTAAATGTAAACATTTTCTCAACATCTACCTTCAAGTAGCATTCTATTCAATGGAAATGAAAAAAAAATATGTTTCCTATTTCTCACTTAGGTTTTTTATTCAAGGTGAAAAGTTTAATGTTCAACAAAGTTATGAAGCATTGGAAACTTTTTAGTCAACGCTCATGTGATCGTGACGTCATAATAATTTTGCACAGAACAAAATATAATTACTCAGTTATACAAAAGGTCAGAAAAATTCTTCTTGGAAAAAAGTAGAACGAACTGTTTCTGCGCCGCTTGGTGCAACGTGAGTGCTTATTAACATCTTACTTTGAAGAAACGCCAAACCTATTTTTGATGGATCTCATAATGTTGAACATTTACCAAGTAGTGACACACCTGAGCTGACGCCTCACTTCCACGCCATACCAATTGATGATTTTAAGATACGGCAGATTTTTCGTGCATCAGCTCCGTTACACAATTTGGATTCAGTGGCAATAAAACTCGAAACCGCAACCCGACAACACAAACCATGAATACGATATCATGATCACTAAGCTACCACAGCCACCACTTGGTGCAGCGGTTGTACCTGTATGTACCTCATATGTACCACTGGGTTTAAGATTCGTGGTCTTGATTTAAAGATATGTTTCTTTATATACTACAAATACTTATATATATATATAGCTTCTAGTTTCGAAAGTTTTACATAAAAACTGTTCACTGTTCATCAACTCTCTTCATCTTACTTTTAAATTCAGTGATTATAAATATTTATAATATAACACATCACTCATTACCTGAATATAAGTATCTAATTATACCTATAAATTACAGGTTTATATTATTCATAAGCGTAATGAATTGCATGAGTAATATAAGCTTTTTTATGTAAGGGACATCAAAACTTTTCCATGTAACTTCTTATCGTGACTTCGATCGGTTTCCCTTAAATAGGTAAACAATTTTATTTTTCATTTCCAATGTCGAAACTCTTCTTTCGCATCAATGATGATAGTGTAAACGACAACTTTCATGTATTAAAGACAGCTTTACATGTCGTTTATTTGCAGAAGGATTTAGAAACATACATTTTTATGTTACTCGTAGTTTTTGTAAAGAAACATATATTTGTTACTTCATTAATTGCGTGCCTCTAATCCTACAAATTAGTGCTTTAAGGATCAAACTGGTATTTATTTACATGTATTTAATATAGAATGTATATTATATTCAATGCCGCAGAAAATAAATAATTTAAAATATATATGCTGTTAATACTGTAGAATCAAAATATATTATAGTAAAATATTCAGTTTAAAATTAACGATTAAACAGAAATTTCCTTTTTTTTTGGTCTGCACTTAAAATATAAACACATGGAATATATTTAATATGGATTTTAGATTTAATTCAATTACATTATAGCATGCATGGAATAATAATTTTTTTAAATATCCTGTATTTTATATTAGTAATGTAAATTCAACTATATATATATATATATATATATATATATATATATATATATATATATATATATATATATATATATATATATATATATATATATATAGTATTAATGGAAGTGATGCTCTATGCAGTTTAAAACATTTAATTCATTATTTAAAAGAATGAAAAGTAGTTATATATATATATATATATATATATTAAATTTCTATATTAAAGTGGGAAGTTATATAGAAACTATTCATGAAAAGTACTTAAAATACTTCCTATGAATTGTAAATTGTGAAAAACATTTATTTTCCAAGTAATTCCTTAATAAAGACTTGTACGGACTGAAGCTCGTATTAACATTAAACTTCTTAAAACTAAAAGGGGGTCAAGTTACTTATTTAAGTACGGGAAAGAAATGAATCAATTAAAGGGGTCAGACACGTCCATAGGAGACCATGTTAAATTACCTAAATTTATGTACCTCTTTCTCAGAAACTACTTACTTCTCATGGATAAAGTTTGCACAACATGATATGTATACTTATGTATACTATCAACACAAAATTACGCAGGTTTTTTTCCCCTTTAAAATTAAAATGATTATGAAATTTTAAAAACAAATGTCCAATTTTCTCCCCTAAAACTTAGTTTTAAAAAGTTTTACTTAAAAGGGTTTGCTGAATATATCTAATTTCCTCCATTAAAATGTGTAACAATGTTAAAAGTAGGATCACTGAGGACTATATAATAGGTAGTGCTTGAGAAAAATCTACATAAAATTTTTAAAAAAAATTACATTTTGAGAAAACAGGCTTTAAAGCAAATATTAATAATTTTTGAGCATTTACTTGTTTAATACTTTCGAGAAACATATGAGGCATTTTCTTAAACCACTTCTTCAACAACAGGCTCTTCTAATTTTCTCTTTTTCATTACTTTTAACTATTCTGACTTTTCTTTTGGATTTGAAGATGGTTTCGTTCGGCTACACGAATCTTTTATGCACCTAACTTTTAAATCATGGAACACATTTATAACTTGGCTCAATTTATCGCAACTTTTTAAGCTCATTAATTTGTCTACATAAATCATACTGAACTAGCTAATTATCATCTTATCATCTTTAATCCTATTTTAGCGTTTCTAATTCAACAAAGTTATATTTAGGATTCACTGACATATAATGTTATTAACTGACTTATTGTAACAAAAGATCCATATAGACATACCATTGTATATTATCAATACTCTCTAACTTTTCCGCTTGACCCCATCATAAGGATTTTACGCTCATCAGACACTTCTGCAAAGTAAAGCACAGGTGCTCTTAGCAGAGGTCAGTTGATGCGTCTCAAGGAAAGACGGTCTTCATTATATATATATATATATATATATATATATATATATATATGATATATATATGATATATATATGATATATATATGATATATATATATATATATATATATATATGATATATATATGATATATATATGATATATATATATATATATATATATATGATGTAAGTAAATTAAGTATGAAAGAAATTAACAACAGATTATTGGCATTTGGTAAACAATTAAATATTTCTCTCTCTCTCACTCTCTCTAGCAATAAAATTATATATCCCCATATATTTCTGACTCCTAAATTTCATAAGAATCCAATCAAATTCCGCAGTGTAACAAATGGGTTCAATACTTATATATCAAAATCGGGAAGAATTTTACAGATCATATTACAAGATACAATAGACAAATTTAAGGATACTTCTATTATAAAAAACAGCCATGATGTAATAAAGAAAGTTGATCAACAAGAGGTATTTTCTGTGAATGGGTTCGATTTCAAAGATTTATTTAACTCCATTAAAATAGAAGATATAATTCAGGTACTTTCAGATGCATATGAGAAATATGATTTGAATAATTACATTAGTTTTGAAAAGTTCAATACACTTATTCGTTTTGTTATACAGGAGAACTTAATTATTTTTGATAACAAACTTTATAAACAAATCAAAGGTTTGCCTCAGGGTGGCCCAGCCAGTAATAGTCTCGCTAACTTGTATTTACACTATTATGAATCAATTCGAATAAAGGAACCCTCTTGCCTCTTATTAAGATACATATATGACTTAATTGTTATAGGTCATGATAGGGAATTTAAACCTAACATTAATTTTTATCCAGAATACCTAAAATGAATACAGACGAATTTTAACTCAAAAACAAAGTTGAATTTTTAGATTTGGATTTAACTATTATTGACAACAAATTATATAGCAATATATATGATAAAAGGGAAGCATTTAAATTCAATGTCATAAAGATACCAAACTTCAATAGTTGTCTACATATATCAGTATTTAGAAATATAATTTTAAATTTTCTGATGAGAAATAATAATTTAACTACGCACAATATTGATAAATTCAAAAATATCCAGAAATTTATATTATGTTGCATACAAAATGATTATCCCATCAACTTCCTGAGAAAATATATAGATCAGAAATATTTCTTAAAGATATTTTTAAACTCGTAAATGCACAAATCCACCACACAACATTAGGTCCACAAAGTCAGCTTGTTAGTGGTCCAGCTGTGAAGAATTTGTGCATTCCACACACAGGATACATTTTAATATACATTTTAATACAAACACACTTAGAACAATATTTACACGACTCTACACTTTAAAATTATTTATTACCAATTAATCATTTATGTCCAATCACACATTTATGTCCAATCAATCAAGCAAGTTTTTTACATGTTGTCTGGTTTGCGTCTAATGCCAAGGGGTCAAACTCTAGTGTTGGATCAAGAATTGTTTGAATGACATGGCATTGGTTAGATGTTATGAGCAAAATATGAAGTCGTAATTGATATATTAAATATGAAAAGTCGTGCTATAAGAAATGGATCGTATTCTTGATGGGATACTCTTTGGTGAGTTTTTAATGATTTACTCTATTCATTTGTGAATATACTGTGTTTTTAATGTAAACATTCGGTTCTTAGAAATTTTTAGTTTGAACTTACAAATTTTTAGTTTGAACTTTCGGATTTTTTAGTTTGAACTTTCAGATTTTTTAGTTTGAACTTTCAGATTTTTTAGCTTGAACTTTCAGATTTTTTAGCTTGAACTTTCAGATTATTTGGCTTGAACTTTCAGATTTTTTAGCTTGAACTTTCAGATTTTTTAGCTTGATCTTTCAGATTTTTTAGCTTGAACTTTCGGATTTTTAGTTTGAACTTTCGGATTTTTTAGTTTGAACTTTTGATTTTAGATATTTTTAATTTGAACTTTCGGATCTCAAATATTTTTGATTTGAACTTTCGGATCTCAAATATTTATTTTTTCTACCTATACAACTATTTTAAAGTTGGGTGCATCATCTTGGGCGTTTGATGGTTCACTTATATTATGCACTAAATTGTTTTTAAATTTTAATATTGTAATATCTTTCAGAATGCGATGGAGAATAGTTTTATTTTTCAATTATAATGATTTAATTTTAACTTTTTAATTTAAAGTATAATGATTTAATTTTAACTTTTTAATTTAATTTTTTTTTGAAATTTGGATATTTTCCAATTAACTTACCAAGTTGCAATAGGGGGAAGGTTGGCGCCATCAAACTAGTTTAACCCCACTTATCGGTCCTAAGTCCGAGATTGCACTTGGATATTTTATAAATTTTTATTTTATTTTATAATTTTTTTAATTTTGTTTGAAAACGATGGAATATTATCTTTTATATTCGCCATTGATATTCTGAAGTGTTTTGGTATTATAGGATTCATATATTTCAATTTTTCAATTGATATTTGTGGTTGTTTATATATATATATATATATATATATATATATATATATATATATACTTCTGTTTATCATATTTCCTCACAATCATATATGATTTTAAACAGAAATATTTGAACTTTTAGAAAATATAAAGAAAGTGCATATCGATAATTTTTCGAAAATTCATAAGCCGGACCCTCTTAATCAGCATTATACAAAAAGCATAATAAAAAAATCTGGTAAGATAATATTTCTTTAAATTCTTAGGTAAATCATTTCAGATTAATATATATTTATTTCTAAAATATTTGTACTTTAGACCTCTTTAAAAAAATTATAATTTAAAAGAAAAAACTTATAGACTTTAAGGTTGCGTAATTCAAAGATTCAAAAATTATTTACAATGAAAATATATGTTTTGGAAACACACTGTTCCAAATACCTATATTAGCAACCAATATAAAGCTTAAATTTCTTAAATCTTGCTTGTAAAACATCAATGCAATACAATTCCAATTTGCAATTTATTGTTTGATTGATTTGTTATAACATAGTTGAACACATGGTTTCTTTAAAAATTGTGAAACTAGGCCACCAAAACATCTGGGATATATTTTTTTATGGTTTTACGGAAATATACAGTTATGTAATTATATATATATAATAGGTGTTGAGGGCCAGCCATCCTGTCAAAAGCTTCGATATCTACTTAACAAATCACTTTGAATGATTCTAAAGTAAGAATCCTAGCATAGATAGGGAAGCAAGAAAAAATTTCGTCCATTCAACGATAATTGCATTTATAAGATGGTTATCAACATCAACTTAACAAAGGACTAAAAAGATTAAATAGTTTCAAATTAAAACTATTTAAACTTTTAAAGGGTTGAGGGAATTTATAGGAAAAAAATATGGTTTTTTTTTAATTGTTAGAACATCTTACCTGATTCTAATGTTGAATAGAGATCCACACTAAGAAAGGATTTTATGAAAATCGTCTCATATGCGGGAAGTGGGGTATTATTGGTAAGTATTGATAAAAATTTAACGTTTTCGAACAACTAAACCTACTATAATGAAATGTGATATGCATGATTCGTTTGTTAAATTGAAAAGCAATAAAATGAGTCTTTCGGAAAACGACTGTCCGTCAGCTACTTAGTTCATTGATAAACATTGCCTGTTTTTGGCTATTAGATTTAGACTTTAAATTTGGAAGTCATGTTTATTTTGTTGAGTAGAAATCTACTAAAAATGGGTTTTGCGGAAATCCATGTTTAGGGAGGGGGTTAAGGGTACGTAAAAGGTTTATCTACTTTAATTCTAATTATTATTATTCAATAGGTGAAAACTATACGAATGTTTTTAAATATAATCGAGCGCTTAATTTTAGAACAAAGATATCAATAATTTAGAAATACATGTACATAAAAACAATATGTATTCATACATCGTGATGAAATACCCAGCAAAGCGGGAAGTTAGTGGCTATTATATATATATATATATATATATATATATATATACTGCTGGGCAATTGCTAAGGACGGACAACACTATCATCCATAGCAACCACAAAATGAAAGGAAGCAAAATGTTGAAAATTAGAATAAGTGCGGGATATTAGTAAGAAGAAGTATGAGTATGCAAATTTTTTTCCACGTCTGTTCATCACGTGATAGCGTTCATAAGAGCTTTAAAGGTTTTGACGTGTGTGGACAGTTGTTGTTTCAAGTCAAAGTTTTACAGAAAAGATTTAATAGACGAACTTAAAATTTTTGGCATGTCTTCCCGACATTACATAGATGATTTTATGCGTGGCCGAATTATTGGAAAGATCGACGAAGGGCGAAAAATAACAGATGTTACCAGGGAGTTCGACATCGCTCACAGCGTTGTTTCACGGCTGTGGAAGTCATTTAAAACTACTGGAATGAGTAGTAGACGGGACGGGAGAGGTCGTGTTAGAAGTACGACGCCTGCAGAAAACAGATATATCGTCCTATCAGCAAAAAGGAACAGGCGCACCACAGCTCAGCAGGTGGCAAATCATTTTCTTGCTGCTTCATGAAAGCAGATCTCCCGAAAGGCTGTCGCCAGAAGTTTGAGGGGAGGAGGACTATACGCACGCAGACCTGTTGTGTGTGTCCTATTGACCAGACAGCACCGTACTGCCCGTTTGCAATGGTGTCGTGAGCATCACAATTGGACTGAACAAGACTGGGCATGCGTACTATTCTCAGATGAGAGTAGGTTCAGTCTGTCATCGGATTGTAGACGCCAACTGATCTGACGCGAGAGTGGTACTGCTTATCGTCCAGAAAATATCCAGGAAAAAGATATCCGACATGCAGTATCATGGTGTGGGCCGGCATCATGATTAATGGCCGCACGCGCCTACATGTGGTTGCGAATGGGACTATGGCGGGCCAACGATACATTGATGAAGTTCTACTTCCTCACGTTCGTCCTTTCCGTGGTGCTGTCGGTGATAAATTTGTTTTTATGGATGACAACGCAACATGTGATCGAACACTCGCTGTTCAGGATTGTCTAGACAGCGAGGGTATTTCATGTCTCGTATCACCAGTGCGTTCTCCAGATCTAAACCCCATTAAAAATGTGTTGGATGCTTTGGGGAGGCAAGTTGCTGGTCGAAACTATCCTCCGACAAACAAGAACACCCTCATCCGTGTACTCACAGAGGAATGGGATAAATTGCCTCAACAGCTGCTGGATAATGTTGTGCAAAGTATGGTACGATGTGTGGAATGTTGCATCACACTCCGCTGCGGACATATCCCGTACTGATACCTTTCTTTAAGGTGCCTGCTAACTTTTAGATTCATTGTTCCATTTCTCCGTACGCAGATCAAATGAACATTTTTTTCTTTCAGATGTTTCACAGCTTTTGTAATTTCCAGAACAATAAATATTCTTTATTCTAATGGCTGAACAGTGTTGCAACTGTATTTTTTCCTACTAGGCCTCATGTCTCGCTTAATGTTATGCTACATAGCAATTTGTGATCCGTCTTAGCAATTGTCCAGCAGTGAATATATATATATATATACATTTATATATATATATATATATATATATATATATATATATATATATATATATATATATATATATATATATATATATATATATAATCCGTAAATATATACAAATAGCTATAAAACTAAACATAATTAGTCAAGATAGTAAGAAATATAGGCCACAGTAGTACAGTAGCAAATTCCTGACCTTTGGAATGAAGATTATAGGTTTTAGCAAAATTTCGGTGTTAGCCAACCTTCACTTGTACTTTGTCTACACTGTCAGCCGTAGTGAAAGGAAATAATAATATTAAGAGAAATTTAAGTATTACAAATAAAATACTTTAACTATTATTGAATAACGATAAAATTATAGCCTACAAGCATTTACTAGTATAGAGTTAAATGGAAGCAATAGCGTTGATGGTAACACTTCGTGAGTACAGACACGAATTATGTTACCCGCCAGATACAAGAAATATGATAGTACCACATACAATTGAAATTAGTAAATTATGATAAGATAATATTAAATAATACATATACATTTAAAATCTTAAATATTGATGTAAAATTTTATTGAAATATTAATAAGACTTCTCATACATAACAATGGTATTTAATCAAAATATATAATTATCCATTTTTAGAACTTTTTGCGCCATCTTTTGAAGAAAGTTGTATAACTATAGAAAAAAAAAGTAAATGGATAAAAAATACTGTTATATTTTCATATCCCTTATAAGTATTAAAATTTTATTGTAAAGAAAATTAGCAGGGTATCCATGTTCAATGCAATGGTTAATTAAGTTATATTAAAATTTAAATATATATCATATTTATCTCCGAATAATGTATTAGTACGATAAACATAGTTGAAAATAATATAGATATATATTATAAATGCGAAAGTTTGTGAAGATGTTTGGCCGTCTTTCACGCAAAAACAGCTGAATAAATTTTAATGAAACTTTGCAGTAATATAGCTTATACATCAGAGTAACACATAGTTTATAGTTTATAGCATAGGCTTTATTTTAAAGATATTGTCTGAAGTGTCCAAAATATAGCGATATATTAGCCAAGTAAGTAGGAGAAAATTCCGCCATCTGCAAGCAATTCTGGCGTGCACTGCAAAAAAAGCACACTACAGCATATATCTATCTTTTATTTGTGAAGAAACCCTTTTTGTTTTGGGTACGCAAGGTGCTTGCTTCTAATTTATTCCTTTAATCAGCGCAATCTCTACTTTTTTTTTTACTTCAGAATAAAACTAAGTTTTGACGGGAGAGGCTTTAGTTTGTTTATATAATAATTGATTAAAATTAATGCACTTTCTCTTAAGACTAAATCTATGAGAGTTTTAAATTTGTGGAAATTACTTGTAAGATTATAATTATTGTGGTTTTCTAAAATTACCTTAATAATATAATGTAATAATATAATATAATTTAAAGTTATCTTAATAATGTAACTTTAAGTCTTAAAATATATTAATTTACATCAATTTTTTTAAAAGATGAATCGATAAATCTCTACCGTTAGCTTTGAAACAACTGTTTTTATCTGGATGTTTTACTTTTCGATTAAATATATGTAACTATGAAAAAAGAACTATGAGAGAAAACCTAAAAATGTGCTTACATTCCTTGTATAAAAAAGATTTAAAAGGAAAAAGTGCTGTTTAATAAAAACATGGCAGCATTTTTCTATATTTCACGGTTTCCACTAAAAGAAAACTATCAGTTTTCATGTATTACACAAAACATAATCGTATTAATTTATTATACATGAAACAATAAATAATTTCTTAAAATACAAACTAACAGGTTGGATTTGTGGAAAGTTACTGGAAAATGCATTATTTACTATCATTATGAAAGAAAAAAACATTCATTAAGAAAACACTTTTATCTAACAGAAACATCTTCTATCTGCTTACGTACTTTCCATTTTTCCGCACTATAAGCACTCGAATTCGTGAATTCTGAGGTACCTTTCCCATAATTTATTATTATTGGCTTTTGGCGATTTTTCTAATTCTAGTGTTTGAATTTTTATGGCTCCCGAAGACGGAAAAAAATATATTCTTTAAAAATATTTTATGCATAAAAAAGGCAGATGTTTTTTTTTTCATTTTAATTACAAAATTCTGAATTTTTTTTAAAGTTATACAATATTTTGTCTCAAATTAAATTGGCAGCAAAGGAAAAGGTTAAATAAATGTACCAATCTGTTTAAAAAATAGTTTTATCTTTCTTAGGAATTTAAATTAGAAAAAAAAAGTAGACATTTGTAAAAAATTTAAAAAGTTGTAGAAATTGAGATTTTAACTATATATTGCATGTTAATCACGTGTCAAAACCATTGTTTCAATTCCTACTATTAGCTTATATATATTCACTCTATATATTTATTTTTTTATCTTCGTGGAATTTGCAATCGTTAATAGAATACATTTTAAAGCGCTTAATTGAGTTGAAATTTTATACACATGATTATTTTGGATAACAATTCATTTATTTAATTATAAATAATAAAAATTAATGGATTAAAACTCATTCTTCAAAGAATTACAGATACAGCCACGTTGGCATAATTTTTGACGACATTTTTCAAAACTTGAAAAAGGTTTTTTTCTCACGTTTTAAGAGTGGCGTAACGGAGAGCACTTGGACCCCGGCAAAGTCAGGTTTTGGGCCCCCAAATGGGATTTTACAAAGGTTAGGTACTTGGCGATAGTCAGACTGTGGGCCCTCTAGATCCCTTGGCCCCTCCGCGATGCAGGGGTTGCGGGGGTGTACGTTACGCCACTGCGTTTTAAAGCCTTAAGTTGAACTTAAATTTTATATAGGTACACAATTGTTTAGGATGAAAATTCCATATTTTTATGATAATTAATAAAAATTAATTGCCACTTAATGTTATGCTTCTGTTTTATGTATATACATATTTAACTGCAACTATTTAATAAAAAAGTAGCTAAAATAACATTTTTCTTTGTTGATTTAAGTAGGAATTCATTTATTTTTTTATATATATAACATGTTTTTTAAACAAAGTAAATACAGTCAACAAAGCAACATCATGAAATTCCAGTTTTGCTAAAAATCGATTTTTGACGCCAACTGTTGTTATTGCTGTAACAATGACAGTGTTACAACAATGAAGACAGATCAAAGCTGGTACCAAAAAACCCCTTTCTTTTAGGGTGGACCACTCTTATCACTTAGGGGTATGAAAAAAAATTCCGTCCTACTCTCAGACCTACTGAATATGCACACAAAATTTAATAAGAATCGGTCTAACTGTTTCAGATGAGTTTGGCAAAAATAAGAGAAATATATGTATTATATAAATATATATTGACTAGTTATGCTTAGGTTTTATAGCTCTATTTGTATATATATATACACAAATAGAGCTATAAAACCTAAGCATAACTAGTCAAGATAGTAAGAAATATTAGCCGCAGTAGTGCAATAGGAAACTACTGGCCTCAGGAATCAAGATTTGTAGGTTTAAACAAAATTTTAGGGCTAGCCAACCTTCACCTGTAGTTTGCCTACACACTGAACCATAGGGAAAGGAAAGAATACTATTAAGAGAAATTTAATATTACAAATAAAATATATTATACTATTAATGAATAACGATAAAAGTATAGCCTACATGTATTTACTAGTGTAGAGTTAAATCGATGCTATAGTGTTGATGGTAAGACTTGCCTCTTGAGTACAGCAATAAATTATGTTTACCGTCAGATACAAGAAGTATGAAGTACTGCATACAGTTAAAATTAGTAAATTATGATAAAATATTATTAAGTAATATATATACATTTCAGAACTTTAAATATTGATGAAACTTTTATATAAATTTATATAACTTCTCAAACATAACATTGGTATTTAATTAAAATATAGAATTATCGTTTATTAAACATAGGACGCCATCTTTTTAAAAATTGTACAACTAAAAAAATAAGTAAAAAAATAAGAAACGCATTATATTTTCATTTCACTGTTAAGTATTAAAAATTTAACTGAAAAAAAATTAGCAGGATAAATATTTTCAATCCAATGGTTAATAAAGCTATTAAAATTTTAATCTATATTAGATTAATCTCCACATAATGTATTATTACGACAAATGTAGTAAAAAATAATATTTTTATATATAAAAATTGATAAATTTGAATTCCAATATGACATTTTAAAAATGTTAAAATTAAAAGCATCTATTTTATCATAAATATTACTATTAATTTATAATCCATAAAATACAACGATACATCCAGGCAATTAATTTTCAATATATTATTATTAATTTTAACAAGATTTATGTAATCATAATAAAAATTAATAATGGGGTTAAAATTAATATTTTTACCAAAAACGATTAGATCATCTATATATCTAGAAATGTAATAATCATTAAAAATAATGTATTTATATTCATAAAAGTGCAAATAGAATTTAGCTTAAAAGGTCCACCTTGAGGCAATTTTTTAGCTAGTTTATATAATGAACAATTGAAATTAATGTAATTTTCTCTTAAAAGACTAAATCTATTAGAGTTTTAAATGTGTGAAAATTAATAGTAAGATTATAATTGTGGTTTTCTAAAATTACCTTAATAATATAATTGGTATCAATGGAATTGAAACGATCTTTAAAATCAAAACTATAATTAGAATACATATTTTTATTTTTATAAAATCTATAATATCTAAACTAGGTTTAATTATAATTTTATTATATTGCTTAATATTGAAGTTTGGGATAATATTATGCAGTATTTTACCTGCAGAAGGGATAAATGTTTTAAAACTTTTTCTTACAATTCGAAATTTAACAGGATTTTTATGGAATTCAGGTGTTAAAAATATACATGAAAACTTAATCTTATGAATACAAAACCCCAATTTTTAATATATAGCAATAATTCGATTATTAATATCTTTATGTGACAAATCCAATTTTTCAAAACATTAATTGTTTAAAAAAGTTTTCATTAAGCATATTATTACAAAAATGGTTACAATAGTTACAAGTTTCCAGGCACTTTGTCTATGTAAACAATAATAAAATTCTTTTGTAATTCGTAAATCTTCTGTTTTTCATCTTTATTAGTAAATTCATAGTTAGAATGGTATTGAAATTTCATCAAATTTTTTAATATATTGTACTTAAATTCATCAAATGTCTCTATAGCAGTGTTTCTCAAACTGTGGGGAGCGCCCCCTAGGGGGCGCGATAATTTTACGAGGGGGGAGCGAGCATATCGAAAATAAAAGATTTAAAAATAATTTATTTACTGGAATGTATTAAAACCAAATACTTTCATTCATAACAAAAAATGCACTTTTACTCTGATATAATTTATAGGCACGTGATATTAAGTCATCAAAAATTAAAACTTCTTCAATACCTAATTAGCTATCTTTGATCCTATAACCAAATAAAAAAAAACCTTTTATTTGATTTGCTGTAATCCCATGATGAACGATTTTTTTACTACGCTTTCTGTTTAAACCTAACATACAACTCTTTCAAAGAAAAAATAGATACCAGACGCAGAATCGAAAAAATTTAGGAACATAAAAAATTCATCACTGTCATTATTTTTGAAATACTGCACATTATAGCTGTAATCTGTTAAACCTTTTAAGTTATTGGTACAGTTAGTTATGACCCCTCTCTTACGTGTTTGTTTCTCATTTATAGGGAAGTTGTAAGTAATGTATTTTTCTGCTGCCCTTTTTTCCATGCAAAACAACGTTTTACACAATTTTTTAGCAGTAACATACATATTATCATAATGAAAACAATTTTTACCCGGAAGTAGTCTTGTGGGACACACAGATTACGAAATCGTTAATTCTGGTAAAACTGTTCATTTGTTACCAAAGAAAATTAGAAGTTAAAGAAAGAAGTTAATGAAAGAAGGTAAGTAAGCTTTCTCTTAGTTAAATTATTCACTGGAATCACGATTTGTATAGTGTACAATAAAATAATTATAAAAAAAAGGATTGGGGTGACTCAATAACCCCTCTCGACCGTATCGAGTGCACGCCTGCTCCCGGGTTAAAATATGTTGAAGTCTTTTTGCTTTAAATATTAAAAGTAATACAATTATTCTTCATCTAAAATTTATATTATTGTTCATTATTTAACATCCATTAAAAATGCTAATTCTGTGAGGCTGAAAATTACAATTCGCTTAAAACTAATTATAATTTAAAAATTGTGATCGAAAAGAGGGCACCAGTATTGAAAGTTTAAGAAGCACTGCTCTATAGGCAATTCATATTTATTTGCAGACTATGTAACAAAATTATTTACATCTCTAATAAAATGTTTTTAACAGTAGCGTTCTTATTAGAAATAGTAAATTTAAAACTAGTGCCTTTATACCCAAAATATCTTTTAAAATTTTGTCCTTGACTATATTTAAGTTGCCTGTAACTACATGTTTATGATAACTATCAATAAAATCATGATAGTTTTTCCATTTAAAATCGTCTATGTTAATAGAAGGAGAACAAGTATTGTAACAAAAATAAGTCTGCTCATTTTTTCATTATATTTAAATGCTTTTTTAATTAATTACATTTCCAACATGAAAAAGTGACAAACGTCTATTAAATACATTGGAAAAATGAACTTTAGGAAAATTTTTGCTATGGAGTTTTATCGGGAAGTTGTACATCATTAATGCGAATAAGCTACTTATCGTAAGTTTTATACGTGAGTAGGCATACTTTCTTTCTCAAGAATTTAAAATTTTGACAGTATATTGATGGGAGGCGCGGGTTATTCAGGATTATTCAACAGAACTTCAAAATTTCGAAGTCAGTTTTGTGGAATTCATTTCTTTTCCCATCACTTAGGGGTTGAATTCCTCGGCAAGGGTGTGCCGAGAAGGCTCCCGCGCCTGGGTGTCACTGAACCCATAAATTGTGAGGTACGTCAACAAATTTCGCGCGTTTCCAAGTTCATCAACACTCGGGGTTTCGAACAGTGTATTTCTGCGCTGGTTCTGGACCAATCAGCGATAATTACGTGGCCAGTTCAAAGAGTCCGCTCTAGAATTTCTAGGTGAAGAGGGGCAGAATAAAAACGGGACGCACCCCTATTTTGAGAGAAGCAGACTCTGATCATGATTTGAAGAGACAAAAGAGCCGATCCCGAAGCTATAGACTATCCGCGGGGCTCCGGGCGTCGATCATGCCCATTCTCCCACTCCGTGCAACCTCTCTCAAGCTAAGTTAATTTTTGATTTTGTATTAAAGTAAATTGTGTTAAGAAATAAATTTAATAATGTTTAAAAACTATACGATCAGTGTATAATTTATTGTGAGGTAAGTTTCATTAATTTATTATTTAGAATTAGTTAACTTAATTAATAGTCATGATGCGATGATATTAAGAAACTGGGTTCAAAAGTAATATAATTTAAACGAAGATAAAAGAGCGTCGCATCAATATCTTGTATTTTGCTCAACTTTAATTTAGTATTTGTTTTTTTTTCATTAAGATAAATTGAGGTACAGTAACACAACCGAAATTTTATTAAAAATTTTACTTTCTTCTAACATTTTTAATTTAATACTGTTATAACACTGTTGTTTAATATTGTACGACTTATATAACCTATTTAATAACATTCCTTTTCAATTATTTAACTTAATTTAAATAGAAATTTGTAATTCGTTGAAACACAACTAATATTTACATGTCATATTCTTCAGTGTTTTACACGTGTTTTATTATGGGCTCCATAATTTACTACTACATTTTTTTAAAGTTTTAGGTGTATTCGCAGTATAATAAGTTTAGTTTTAAGAAAAATATCTGAAAAGTGCATGTGCAATGCCCTAATCTTGTAAAGTCTAGAAATAGTTTTAGACTGAAGAATTAAATCATGGAATGAAATTTAACCTGGCGTTATCTAAAATTTATTTAAAGAAATTTAGTACATGAAATCATCCCAAAGGAACAGAAGATGATTATTTATTCACAGGTCATAGTAACATTAATGACGAAAAAATGGAACAGATTTGGATCATGAGTATGAAAATATAATGGAAGACAAAAGTAACGCGAACACCCATTTCATATTATCTAGCAATGATTGCTGATAAAATATACAATTTCTTTTAAGTAAACAATATTTAAACGAATACAGAAATATTACTTTTTGTGTTCATATATTCCTTATTATTTATCAAACTATCATTTTTATATCCAACGTATAATGCATACTCATCAATTTTAATCTTACTTTTTGTGTAAAATAGTGCACGCGTAAAACGCCGAAAAATACGTATATTTATATTAGTAACACAATTATACCAGTTTCCTTCTCAAACCGTTTTTCCTTACTCTTGTCCTTTTCTCTTGGATAGGTATTATGTTTCATTGTTCATTTTGTCAAATATCGAAATTTCTTCTTCCGCATGAGGTAAGATAGCATTTTAAAAGAGGGAACATCCATGTTATTACATGGAACTTTTACTTTCATTTTTGACAGAAGGATTTAGAAACCACACTTATATCTTAAGGTATTCGCGCGTGAATTTGTAGTAAAAGTGAATACATCTCCTATAAATATTTTTCTTTTCATACACATACTACCTTAACTGAATTAGAAATAACCAAATATCATTGCGTTTTCTATGATGAGTATAATTTTTTAACTAGTTAATATTCCATGCACATACAGTTATTAAAGATATAAATTTTATTAGTAAAGTGAAAAGGGAAACACATTATTTTACGTTGTAGCAGTTTGCTTTTGTGCGAACACGTACAAAAGCAAACATTTTTGGTTCAAATAAACAATTTTGACAATTGTATTACATATATTAAATGTAAACTTCAATAAACGTTTAACCATTGAAGATACAACATCGTAAGAAATATACAATTTAGGAAACAATTTATATGCGTAAAAGAATTTCCTTTGTAGAGTGTGTTACAGCCAAAATTTCTCAAAATATCTCATAATTTTTAATCTGATATTTATTAAAATAATTAATAAATGTACTACAAGTCCTGCAAATATTTATATTTATCTTTCTTAATTCATAGAAACAAGTAATATTTTAAACTTGAAATCTGTAAAAAAAATATTACTTATAAAATAGCATTTTAAAATTCTATTTTAATTCCACATGGTTTAATATATTCTTAATTTGTCATCCATCACATTTTTGTTTCCTTTATTGAATTAACACTAAAACCGCTGCATTTTCGGTATACTTAAAACCGAGAGTGGCGTCAAATTGACCCCAATTAATGAAAACACATGTTGTAATTCTTTTGTACGCTGTAATTATTTGGCAATGACATTTATTCATTTTTAATATTAAATTGTTATGAAAAGTGATAAAAATAATAAGATATTGAAATACGGAATATTGTATACAGTTAATAAAATATACAGACAACTTGAATAGTAATATTTAGTTTCTTACCAATCGAGATTTCCAACACAGGTCATGCACATTTGGGGTAACTTCTTTTTATATATTTTGTACACTTTCCACTTATCGGTATATTACACTCAGAGAAAGTATCTACAGTTTTGTTTCTACACTGGAAATCTTTGTAATGAACCCTTTTTCGTATCTGCCCAGATTATTTAGTAGTATCCGCTTTTGTCTGTGCATCTGACTTGTACTTTCTTTTGTGAATATACACACTACGCAATACTTCAATGAGTTGTTGAAGATATTCTCTCCACGTTGGTTTTTACCTGTAACTTCTTTGCATACAATCCATGAATTAATCCATGCAAGATCAAGAGTATTGTAGAATACATTAACTGGCCACCTCAATATGATCCTGCCTCTTTACAGAATAATTCCGAGCCATTTGGTCGGCAATGTTGACACCAAATTTTGTTGAGCTATAAATTGATGTTGCTTCTGGAGGCTTTTTGGGGTGATTATTGCCGATATCAACTGAGGGATGAAGGGAGCTCAATAATGCTATATTTCTTGTTCTTTCCAGATAAACTGTCAAAGTTATATCATCATGTTCCAGTAACAATGTATCGTATAACGGCATCTTTACTTTTTTTCACAAATTCTGGTACTCCTTTCCAGTTTAGTTTCATCGCGCCAGTTAAACTAGTGTTCTTCCTTTTTAACATTTGAGACAGATTTAGAGTAATGAAAAAATTATCTGTAGTGATACTTGCTTTATTTTCGAAAGGTTCTATCAAACGCAAAAAGACGTATTCGGAGAGAAATAGGTTTACAGGACGCGTTTCTCATATTTACACAAATATTGAAAACCATTGAGCATATATTTACTATTAATATCAACAGCAAACCAGAACTTGATACCAAATTTATCTGGTTTATTTGGTCTATATTGCGTGAAACGACATCTAGCTTTAGGAAGAAACAGTTGTTGATCAATAGTTATATATGGTCCTGGTTTAGAAGAAATTATCGAATTTTTTATACATTTCATCCAAACTTCAGAAATGAAACACATTTTATCTGTTTGAAGGCGTTCACATCGTGTAGTTTTTTTGTCGAATCGCAGAAACTTCATAAGTTCTCTGAAACTATCTCTCACCACAGTATCGCGGAAAAAAAGGTAAACCCCAAACAAGAGACCACAGACTATAAAGCTCTAGATTATCTGCACCGTATATACCTAAAGCATACAAAAGTGATGTAAAAGCATCTAGTACGTCTCAAATTGTTGACCATCTATTTTGTCCCATTTGCCGGTATGCTTCTTACTCTGTACAATTTTTGATATGACGAAGCATAGGCTCATCTATAAATAACCTTCCTGATAGCATAGCCATTTTCAATATTTCGCTTTGCATGTTTCGGCCACTTTTTCTTTGAAAATATTATGTTCAACAAGTCTTCCACGCATACGACTTCCATAATTGATACTTTCCCAACCCGTTCCCTCATTTCTAACAAAAGTTCCAGAATTCATTTCATCTGGATTTGAATCTGATAACTTTTTATACGTTTATTTACACATAGTTTTTTTTCTTTCCAGAAGTGATTTTTCTGCAAGTACATTGCACAGGAAAGTTAGATACAGTATCTTAGAGGACTGGAAAAGCTTTTCCCACTCCAGGAATCGTTCAATTGTAAATTTAGTACTTGGGATAATAATGGGGTCAAAGTGACCCATTCCGTGGTTTTACGTATAAGTATTAAAAGCAAAATAAAAAATGATAAGCATTTTATGTATAATATTTTTATAGGTTACTATTAATATAAAAATAGGAAAAGTCAAGAATTTTTTTTTAATAACTTTTTGAGAAAATCGAAAACAAAATTGCTTTGGGTCAACATGACCTCATCCACGGTTCTAGTGTTAAGGTACTGTATTTTGTGCAGTTATTAAAAATTAATAAACATTGATATTTTTAATGACTGTTTTAATTGACTATACATTTCTTGAATCCAATTGTTTCTTTGGTTGTTAATATTTTGATATGTGAATGACAAACTGAGCCTGAAGACTTTTAGCGTTTTGCCGTTCTTAATCAGAAGATCTGAAGGTAAGATATGAAAATTAATATTCCTGCGTAGAACGCTGAATTGTGAGAGAATAGCTTAACCTTGATAATTTATTGATAATTAATACATGGAAGAATTAAGCAGTAGGATTCCTTCATTCATTGAAACATTTCATGGTACATTTCAACATAACTTAGTACTTTCACAATTCAAAGTTAATGCTATCTTATATGAGGGGAAATGAAATAGAAAGACTTGATTGACCTGGTAATTCACCATCCTTAAATCATATTGAGAACTCACGGCATATTCTCAAGAATTGTTATGATATGTTGAATTGTACGACGGTAGAACAAATGACAAAATTTGCTATATAAGTGTGGCTTCCCGATGATAAAATTCCGTGCATGAACATTGCATTAGTGGTCGATGCCAAAACGTGTTGAAGAGATTATTTCTGCTAAAAGAGGACATACTTCGTACTTATATAGATATTTTTCAGTCTACTTAAATGTTTAAAATGCTAAGGTATTAGAAAAAATTGCTTTTTCCATTTGTCTCAATTAATTCGAACAGTATAGTATATAAAAAACGAATATATATAGTAATGACTTGAAGCTCAATGATACAAATAAATATAAAATCTCCCCCGTCGATTCTAAAATTTTTGTTCATTAATTTTGCGTTTTTCGAGTCTAATGAATTATATGTTTAGAATTATACAAATATAATAATGTGGTAGGAAAATATTTCATGATGAAAAATATTTCTCTTAAATATAATTATCAAAAGAAGAAAAGTTGCTGCATGTGGGAGTTAAACATATATAATTAATAACAATTATATGTACGCCTTTATTATTTTCTATTGCCATTAAAAAAATTATTCTACTATTTTGATGGAAGAAAAGCTAACAAAAAGGAATTAAAGTAACAAATAAAAGTAGTAGCTGACATATTTTTAGAATTAATTGTGGAAATATTCAGTCAAAAGGAAATATAATTTTCTTTTATGCAGGCCAATACATTTTATTATTATTTCTTTCTAAATAGAGTCGAACTCTTTGTCTTAATATAATGCTATTTATCTGAAAAGGCAATTTTTTTTTCTCTCCCACTTCAGCTATTTATCCCAATTTGGATAAACTCCCTCCCCAAATAGAGCAATCAGAAGTACAGAATTATTCCATCATAAGAAGAACTGTAATTATTTCAATTGAAACTGAAATGCAAAATGTAAGAGCAATTCATCTTTAAGAATCTGGAAAGTTGGGAATGTATAAGATATATTTTTTTCATTTCTGTATTATTTAAGGATGTATGTTGTATATTTCCAATTGCTGTTTTCGTGTTTTAGGAATTACTGATTTAGCTTTTCCATTTTATGTATTAGTAAAAAAATCAAAAGGAGCATACATGTACAATACTCAACAAACGTATAACATTGATACTTAGATAAACACACATTGCATTATTGTTGTAATTGTAAGGTCTCATAAGCGTTATCAAATTGCCTTTGAATTATTCATTTATGTTTCCCTGTTTATTTTACATTTATATTGTATGGGAAGTAAAATTATAAGCCTTCCCGCTAAATTGGAATACGATATTTTAGCAATAAAAATAATGAAATTAATATTTAAATTAATACTTAATATTTTATATAATTTTAAATGACAACCAGAAAATACTTAAAATATTAAAATAATTATAAAATTGAATTATAATCGGACCCCGATGTGACGAATTTGTTTTTTCTTTCCCGATTGCAAAAACCCATATTTATCGAATAATAAATCTCGAACTAAAAAATAATTTCAGCACCTGAAAAATTCATTATTAACTCTTATTAGAGAAAATTGGATTTTTTAAATAACATCCTTTTGTGTCAGGAACAGAACAAATATTTTCTTGTAAGTAACAAATTTCGTCAGGCAAGAGTGTGTTATTTGACATAATAGGTGCAGATGAGTCATGAGTGTAACCTATCGTGTATTGAATAAGACAGTAAACTTCTTTTTTTCTCTCATCCTACTCTACAAAGCAGGGGAATATCTTTACGGTTGTTACATTTGTTGATGGACTGCATATTTGTGCAACATAAGTTCAGGAAACCGTTGATTTGTCAGAACCAATGAATAGAGATTCTAATGCAGAAAATAATAATGAAACCGGTAACGACGATTGATAAGCAATTGATAATGATAATTGATAAGAAATAAAAATTATTATATTAACAGATATATAGCTTCTTTTCTCCTGTTTTAAACAATAAATAAAAAAAAAACAGTATCCCAGTATTTAAATTTATGTAGCTAAGAAACATTTTTATGACATTAAATTACATACTACTCATACACACAATCAATGCAATAGAAGTTAATAAATTTTGTAGGAAGTTCTATATTTAGGAAGAAATTATTTATATACATATTTCTTTTTATTGAAAACAATTATAAAATCCCCGTGCACCACAAAGTATCACACGGGGCTTACAGAAGTAAGTATTAAACACACATTCAAAGGAAATAAACAATTAAAAAAATGAAGTTAAGAAGGATTACAAACAGTTACAACAAATTTACAGAAATTTTTGAAAGCACTTCTGGTGGAAAGAAGTTGGTGAAAATTCGGTGGCCAATTAATGCTGAGTCTCTTGAACGCCAGTCTTATGATCTTTCTCTATCTGACATACTTGGAACACAGAAGGATCACATGTTCTACATTTTCCTCGCCACCAATATTACAGTCACAGAAAGATGAAGGAGCTAAATTAAATTTATTCAGGTAGCTTTTGAAATTACCATGACCAGTGAGAAATTGGGTTAATTTGTAGTTAGTGTAAAAATGATGACATGATAGTCTCTTATTAATGGTGGGAAAAAAGTTCTTTGTTATGCTCCCCTTATTAGAAATGAGATATTCTTGGTTCCAAGACTTCACCATTCTTTCTTTCGTGATCTTGTAAAACGATTTAGGAATATTAACGTCAATGTCAATTTTGCGCTTGGTTGCAGCTTTTGCAAGCCAATCGGCTCGTTCATTTCAAAGAACACCCGCGTGTCCGCGAACAAATGCAAAATCTATTGAGATGTTTTTATCTCTTAGGCGTTTAAGTTGCTTCTGGATCTCGACGATTATATTGTTAGATGAAGAAATACATTTAAATGAATCCAAGGAGGAAAGAGAGTCAGTACAGATGAGATATTCTGAGATGACACTATTTTGCTCAGTGATCCATTTAACGGCGAAATTTAAACATAAAAGTTCAGCTACAAAAACTGTGCATTCATCACGAAATCTAAATTGAAAGTTCTCGGATTGAACACCACTTTTGAACACAACAAATGCGAAACCAACTCTTCCATCAATTTTACTAACATCAGTATAGCAAATAACAGGGAAATCTTCTGTGCTCTTGTCACTAAATTGAACAATATTGATGGCATTCCTCTCTGAAGGATGAAGGATAAAAATGGAGACAGAATACAATCATAATTAGAGATGGAAAAGAAGCAGAGAGATTTTCCCTAAAATCAATATCATGAAGAATAGTAATGTCGATTGGAGGGAAGCCAGAAATAGCATAAACTGAGTCGTAACTTATTGTGCGATAACCACATACGACCCGTAAAAGTATCCTTCTTTGTATGCGTCGCAGATACTTAGAATGCATCTTTCTTTTAATTGCCTCGCCCCAAACTCTAGAGCCATACAAAATGAAAGGCTCGATTCCTTGCTTATAAATGAGATAATGTACATTGAAATTTATTCCGAACGTGTTGCGAGCAATCCCATTTAATCCACGCTGTAATTTGTCACACTTCTCGAAAATGTAACTTAAGTTTTGCTTCCAAGAAAATTTACTATCAAGAAGAACCCCAAGATACTTCATTTGCTTTACCATAGTCAAGGGAGTTCCATCGAGATATAGCTGAAATGCATCATAGCAAACATTTCGTTTTTCAATAGACATGAATCTGGTTTTATCAGAATTAAAATCCAATTTAAACCTTTTTGACCAGTCAGAAGCGAAGTTCAAAGCTTCCTGTGCATGTAGGAAAGTCGCAGAAAGATCCCTATCTTGGGAACAAACTAAAATGTCATCAGCAAAAGCTATCATTTCACAGCAGGCAAGATTATTAAGTTTAGATAGGAGATCATTGATAATGATATTCCAAAAAATAGGTCCAGACACTGATCCTTGAGGGCAACCCCTTTCAAGGCAGTGTATAGCAGACGTCGAACCCAGTTGCATTTTAGCCACTCTGTCATTTAAAAAGTCAGCAACAAGAGAAAAAATATTTATCGGAATTTTAGCTTTTTTAAGGAGATTCAGAATGCAAGGCCACTATGCATTGTCAAAAGCACCTTTTGACATTATATTAATTAATTATTTATGTTGAAGTTGAATTTAACTCTCCTAGAAGAATATTTCTTGCAGAATATAGCAATGTTTTTCAATTATTTAACGCGCAAAAATATATATTCAGATTCAATTTTAAAGGAAAATTTTAATTTCTATGACCTCATACACTCATATATGACTTTAATCTTAAATATGTTTCTTATTAATTTAGATAATTTGCTAAAATTACCTTGAATACAAAAAACTGTTTTGCTCATTAATAATATTTGAAAGGAAAGGAAATTATTTTATTGATCTAAATATTTATATATTTAAATCTTGGAAAGAAAAAAATCGGAGTATTATACTATGAATTGAGCAATTGCTTATAAAAATACTGAAGGCAATAAAAAGATGATATGATTTGTATTAATATTATTTCTATTATCTTAATATTTCTTTACAAGTCTGTTTAGCAATATGTAGGCCACAAAGCAAATAAATAAATTTAAAGTAGAAGAAACGTACAAGAAATAATTAAGAAAATATTTCCTTATACATTAATAGAATTATTTTAAACTTAATTAATGAAACGATAGAATTTGGTGCAGATATTAAAAGTTATGAAATAAATGGTGCATTTTGCTTTTAAAAGAACAAATTAAGGTATCTGACAACGTTCGGAACCGTGATTTTAAAAAAGCGCATGAATGGATAATTTTCATAACACTTAGTGTAACTTAGGTTAGAATATATGCATAAAAATGTTGCAAAGACATTTTGACAAAAAACTTTTATTTAAATACAATATTTTGGTAAAAAAATAAACTTAGAATAACCTTTTTTTCAAATGTTCTACTTTTATAAAAAATGCTTCTAAAATAATAATATTTTGCTTATATAAAGTAGACTGCTCCAGAGAGTCTGAACTATTTTTTTTTTTTTTTTTTTTTTTGAAAAAGTTCACATTATCTTCAGAGTTACAACCATTTGAAATAAATATCGGCGTTTTTTTCTTAAAATTTCTCCCCTCTGAAATTTAGTGTATAAATCAGGGTCACTCAACCATTTTTCTGCTGGACCACATACATATGTCATCTATTTAACGCGGGCCGCATACAAATGTTAGTTATTTCCCGTAGGCCACAACATGAGGATAAATGGAGGAAGGAAAGGATAAATGCTTTAAGACCAAGATAACTTTTGAAATTTAGGATGTCCAAAATTGATCAAAATATTATAACTCCTGTTTTAATTTTTAGTTATTTTTATACATATATATTTTTATTTTTGTCACTAAAATTAAATTAGAAGCATTTAAGAAACACTCTTTTATGATTTCTGCATCAGTAAACGGTTTCATATGATCACCAATAATATAACAAACTTCATTGTTACTGTTGTAATATCACCACTGACAAAACACTTTGTTGCTATTGCAAATATTATTCAAGAAAGCCTATTTTTCACCACTTGAAGGAGATCTTCGAGGAAAAATGTCAGTGAATGATTCGTGTTTATAGGTATTTTTTTTAAATACAGCTATTTGGGGGCAAATCAAACAATTACTGATTCATGTATGTTTTTCACTACTAAATAGTCAACCACCCAATCGTCTTGAAAATATATATTTTCTTCGAATATTTTTCGATTTTAAGACAGGAAAGATAATTAAAAAATTAGTTTCATCCATAAAATTGTCGTTATTTCTCTATGTATGACATCACTAACCATAGGAGTTCCAAATACAAAAAGAATATCAGTTCACACCCGTACGACACGGACATCAAAAAGCAAAATTGATGTATTTGATTTCTTGGAAAATAAATTCCCACCAAAATTTTAATACTATGTTCTTAAATAAGTTAATTTCTCGGAGCGATAGACGAGGACGGGACCCCTTAAAAAGCCTCGGTGGACCCAGGTTGAGAATTACTAATATAAATGGTATAATGATACGAGTGTAGCAAAATTTTGAAACGTTTAAAAATGGAAACTGAAAAATTACAAATCTGCAAATGATGTCTCAATCATTCAGGATATGTTGTTTACTTATTTAACAACGCTAAATTTAGGCAAAATTCGAAGAATATTGAAGATTGATTTCATAATCAGAAACCCTTTGTAGGTTACGAGGTTTATCGTTCTAGAATAGATGTTTATCGATCTCTATACATGTCGTACAGAAGTATTAACAGCTTAATTTTCAAAACTATTGCTCTCCGTGCACCATACGGGCTCAGACCTAAAAATCAAAAGTAAAGAAAAAAGGGTGAATAGTGTGAATTCAGAAAAATAAACCTAAATTTCGATTATTTAAATTTGTTTAATCCTAGATCAGCGTTTCTCAAACTTTGGGTTTAATAAGTACCAGTGACCCCAGACTTGTCATATATAAAATTATACACACAAATTAACTCTTATCTGGATAATTTGTACAGTTTATAAAGATTCCCTTAACTGCCGATAAAAAAAAATTACGCGATTCACTCCCCAATTCCACCCTTTTCCACGTAGGCGTGCGTTTGGGATGCTTTGGAGGAGGGGGGGACAAATAAGCAAATCCTCTGAAATAAGTAAATTCTTTGAAAACACTCTGCCCAGGTCCTTTTAATGCATTACAAATCCTTCGGAATAATTTTATGGATAGCAGTGCACAGATAAAAGCGGATATATACATCCAGGGAAAATAACGTTCTGGCTGAGCGAGACGTATATATACGTTGGTGGCACTTTAGTTGTATAGTTGTTGTAGCATCTAAGTATAGTATTGTTGAATTCAATACATTGTTATTGTATGGAGAGGAGCACGATGAAAATGATGATTGAATAGTGGGTCACCAATATTGAAAGATAGAGAAGCACTGTCCTAGATATAAGAATGATTTTGCTCTTTCTTCAACTTGACGATGCACATGAGGATCAGTAAATAATTATAAAGTAAAACTTAACTTGCTTCAAAGATAAAAAAAAAGTTTTCTGTATCAATATAGGAGTTTTGAATCTGATTTTTGAAACCAGAAAATAAAAATTTGTATCAAGCAAAGAAACAAGCGATGGAAGGTCAAATTAATAATAGCATTCATTTTTTTTGTTGTTTGTTTCGATACCGGTAAACTAAGGCTTACAAAACTCCACCTGTTTGAAAACAATTCAAATGAAATATTACAGGGCATAAATTATATTTCCTCTTTTCTTAAAGTTTTTTTCAGATAGAGCATAAGGATGTTAAGTGATTGCAGAGAATGTGATTAAGGTATTTATGAAATCTCTATATGATATTTTTACAGTGTTAAACTTCTCTCTTTCTCTCTCATAAATTTTAATTAATAAAAAAAATCACATTTGATTTCTATAATTATTTAAAATGGAACTTTTATAATCTTCATTCCTTCCATACTATTGATGGAATAAATCATTCATATTCGTGTTTGTTCCGAAGAATAAAAAATGTGTTTTTTTGTTTATTATTTGATAAAATATATTTATTTTGAAAAACTAACTATATAGGTATTATACTTAAGTGTTAAAATTAGTTAGACGCATACAAACAACAAATACACTGCGTCAATAAAAATTACAATAAAAAAGTTTTTTATCAATTAAGTGCGTAACTTTAAAGATTTCAACGAAAAAAAAACGGTATAAGTAATTTTTAAAAATCTTTTTTAAGTATACTGTTTTGTAAAATATGCAAGTTTAGTTTAAATGGAATGAATAAAACACCCTATTTTTAGTTTGAAAAGAGCAATGCCGATTTAAGTAAGAAAAGTTAAATACCATACAATGATTCATTCATTGAACAGCTTTACAAAGTTTTAGAAGTATAATATTGCACTGTTTTAAATTAAAGTGGAAAGGCAATTTCAAAAATAAATAAAGGATTTGTTATATCTGAATGCAAATTATTATAAAAAAATATGCTAATGAAACATTCAGATTTTATAACCGTTCTAATAATTAGTGTCCAGAATTTTTTTTTAATTTCTCTGTGTGTGACAGGAGTTAATTTAAAAAATCGTTTTAAGGAAAGGTCAGTACAATGTTTAAGTAAAATAATCAATATTATCATCAAGGAATTCATATTTCAAATATGAACAAAATTACAAAATAAAAAAGAGGAAGGTAAATATAAGAGTTTATATATATAGAATGACTACAGCATGCGCAAAAATATATTCTCAATAAGTATAAAAAGGTTTCTCCTGTGAAAACAGTTACGACACAAACATCTTTATTTGAAAAGGAGAAAAAAATACACACACAAAAAGAAAGAATTATGTTCATCATATAACAAGTATAAGAAATGCCGTAAGAGACATGGGAGGAACAGCAATATTTCGTTTAGATGACCATTTCCTGTACCAGCGAGCCAATAAACCATCTATGCCTTCTGTAGTGCTTCCGTTTTTGTTTTCTACCTGTTTTTACTCCTTTGCGAAACGAAACACTATACACCCTTACTATCGTACTTTAAAGGAATATAGAATTTTTTTTCTTTAACCATGTCATTTATTGATGAGTTTAAAGTGGAAAGGAAAGTACTGTTGAAGTAACGAATTTTTTGTATAGTTTCATACCCTACTATTTTCAGCGTTTAAACCTCTTAAGGTGAGTAAACAACTCCTTAAAGTGTTATGTTTGAACATGATGTTTCTGTAAAGTAAATGGTTCGCAGTATTTTTTAGTCCATTCAAGTTTTTTTTCTTCTCCTTTTTAAGAATATAAGCTATTTCTTTTATATAACGTTATTTAAAAAAAATCAAAGTGACATGAGAGCCCCGATAACTCATTTCACCATTTTTATAAGTTTTTTTTTCTCTTTATTTTCTAACATTTGACTTAAAAACTGTATACTATCTAATTATAACTATGAGAAGTTTGAGACTTTCAAATCAACATGAGTATACAAAATAAACATTCACTCGCGAATTTTTCAGATTTTAATAAAATAATTGATATTAAATCCTATTTTTTATTTATATTATTATACGATATAGTAAGTTTAAAAACTTCATTCAGTTGCAAATATTTTAGTATTCTAGTAAAAGTAATTTAAATGAAAAATGTGGATTTCTGTTGATTTTGGGTTTGCTGATTATATTAAAATTAATTTGTCTCCTTAAGAAGAAAGTATTAAGAAAAATGTCAAAGTAAAACTAGATTGATTTTGCTTGCATTTTTGCAGTATTTCAATGACTTGGCGGATAATTTTGTAGTGGATTAATATGAAAGAAAATGAATGCATATTTTCTTTATAAAAATAAAGATATGTAATAAAATGTATCTTTTAATTCACACACACACATATATAAATGTATATTTATATATAATTTTACCTATAAATATTTTAGGATTTTAAACATATACAGGCTAACTATATATATATATAATATATATAAATATATATATATATATATATATATATATATATATATATATATATATATATATATTGCAATCATTATTTATTAAGTCAATTCTTACTATTAGCTTGCACTATCCATATAATTATATATATATATATATTTATCTTGTTCAAAAATAATTGTTTAAATCGTTCATAAAATACTTTCTATTCATCCATTCAAGTTCAAATAGTTTTCTTTACACTTGTACTGGATGACACTTGATGTTAAAGCATTTTTTTTTGAAATATTAATTAATTAATCAAATTAAATTAAATTAATCACTGTTTTTTGACGTCAACTTAGATTCGTTTCCATTGTTCTAACAATGTAACTGCTAAAACAGTGTCAAAAGTTGGAGACAAAAACCAGTTTTTCAGCCAAAATAGCCAAACCGGGTGTGCAACAAACGGGGTATTACACTGCAGACAAATCATGCTCTTTTTTCAATTCCTGCTATTAGTCCCCCTTTCTCCTCTCTCTTTATATATATATATATCTTTATATATATATATATATATATCAGAACTCCTAGAATTCGATTTTAGATTCTCCTTCCACACCCTGAAACGCACATTGGATTGACTTCTGATTCTCCAGCGCGTAAAAGTTCAGTCATTAGAGGGAATGAAAATCCGGGCTTGGGATGTGAAGCCTCTTCACGTAATGTCGACAACATCTGGCAAAGTTACGGCAGTTTTTGAAGTTTGATTTCTGATTCTCGTTTCTCGCTTCTAGATGCTAAAGGAAATTCATTTCGGTACTCCTGAACCTGCAAGTCCAGTCCCTGTAAGGGGGTATTAGGTTCATCCGGAATTATCCGGCAAAGTTACTGGAATTTCTAAAAATTTTTTTCGGACACTCGTTCACCATTTCGAAAAACACCAGGATCCACATTCTCCGCTCCAAGACTTTAAGGATTTGCTCCTGCCAAAGTTTGCGTGAAAGGCGGTTGTCCTGAATTATCCGGCAAAGTTAGAGTAATTTTATCTGATAAGATATCAGATTCAGATTACCCGTTTGTAATAGACCAGGAATCAAGTTTTTGCACGCCAAGGCTTTTAGGGTAAGTCCCTTCCATGGTTTGTCTAAAATTCGTTTGACCAGCATTATCTGATAAAGTTACGGTTACATGTGTGAACTGATTCGAAAATCAAATTTCACGCCGCAAAATAAGTCGGACACTCACTTTTCGGGCATTTTGGTTCATAAAATCAACTTACAGAGACGCACTAGTATTGTGACATTTTGCGGCAATAAAAACTTTTTTGACAATATTAATTAAAATAAAAACTATCCTATGTGTTATAAATCCACGAAATGGCACACAATATGCAAAATTATATTATAATCAGTTGAATAGTTTCAGAGTCTATCGCAGACAAACATCGTGACACGAGATATTTAGATATATAAAGATATAGTTTCACCAAAAAACAATTTTTGAGTTTTAGTGGAAAACAATTATTAGTTTTTTATACACAAGAAATTAACTTTCATCTGTCAAGTACATCCTACTGCGCTTGATGAATTTTGTTTACATTCCAGTAATTTCTCGATTCAGAACTCATAAAATTTTTGCTCCTGATGAACAAAAAAATCCAACCAAATACAATTGGAGGTCGTCCGTTTGATTAAAATTTGTACTGGTAGAAATTGCGTATGTGTTTCGAAAAAATGATAATTTGATGGTGCAAAGTAACGATGCCAACCAAGCTGAAAAAATTTTGTATGTAATTTTCGTTTAAAAAATGTCTTAAGCGTCGTCTAATATATTTAAAATTAATATTTTTGTACACACGGGATCTTTTTCCTCATTAGTAATAAATTTCTTTGAAAAGAGTCAATTGCATTATTTTTAAAAATATAAATCACAAATATTTATTCGTTGAATTCAGAAATTTTCTTTCAAATCATACACATAGAATCCAACTGTAGAGTATCTTAATGTATATATATATATATATCCTAGACATCTCTAATGACGTTTAATTAATGTATTCATACATTTAAGAGGACTTGGTACCCTAAAAATCACAAACCTATCGTTTTTTTTAGTTTAATTTAATCTTATTCTTTGCATTATTATCTTTCGATTGATATATCACTTGTGCATGTCGGAAAGATAGAAGTTGAATAAAACTTCATTTAAAAACAATTAGGCAATTCAGCCACACCCCCTTTTTAGAAAAAAAAGCTAAAAAATGCGTCATGATAAAAAAAATCTATTTTATTAATAGAAATAATAACTATAAAAAAGAATGTGTAGTATTAAAAGCAGAATATTTCCGAGGCAATACAATAATGTAATTTTTCTTCCTTGTGAAATGTGTGCATGTAAAATGTTTAAATTAAGGCACTTTATATTAATAATTTTATAATTTCAGTTCTTATTCCTGATATATTTTTCATACAATTGTAATACTTTAATTTTATAAGAAGAAAAACAGCTAAAATTTCTGTCGTGGCAGAAAAAAAAAAAAATTTTAAGTTTTTCTTGAGTTTTCTTGTGCAATTAGTACTCTCTAAAAGTTGATAATTTATAAAAATGCGAGGGTTGAAAACATATGAAAATGCAATTATTTTAAAGGAAAACGTATAAGTAACATCTTAAAGTGGTATTTTAAGTTTAATTAAGCTTATAATAATTATTTTTTCAGAATTATAAACTTTAAAGTGGTTTTTCTCAGTTTGTGTTTTTCGAAATCTTAGTACATTCAAAATGCTACTCCTTCGACAATTATTTGCCAATCACTTCAATTTTTTTCCTGCGTGTTAAAAATAAAGCATATAATAAAATTAAGGATCCGTTTTGCTATAAACTGAATCCTTTTTTAAAAAAAAGTAAAATGTAAGACATGTTGGCTTTTTCGTTGATTTTTAGCCTGTATATCAACATTTTATTTTTTTTCTCAAAACGAATAAAGTTATTCTAAAATCGATCCCTAAAGTTGTTAAGAACATCCATAAGAATATTATAAAAAAATTTCAGGTCAAAAAATTAATTTTTACAAAAGGAGTAGGATTTTAAAATTTTTCCAATTTTCTTCAAAAAATTTAAATCTTTAAAATTGTGTGAATAATATATGAAAATTTTCATCTGGTAACATTTTCTTGAATAGAAACATTGTATAAAATGTTAAAATATAATTTTTAAATACGTAAATAAAGAAGTTTGCTCAAAGGGTGCCAAGTCTCCTTAATCATTTTGCAAATAAAACAAATAATTGTAGAGTGCTTCAAGTCTATTATAACCTTCGTTTGTATTCATTAGTTTCAGAATATCGACGGGAACTTTAGTCCTATTTAAGTGAAAAATCTCCCGAAAGAGAGAATATTATTAACATTTTCTGACAAACTTGTTCTACGCAAATAACACTTCAGTACTTACTTTGTGTTTCAGCCGCTTTCTTGCTTCTGTAAAAATAAAAGGTGAAAATATATATTTGTGTACTCCAGTTTAAAACTGACAGCAAACTATAGCAACCTAAATAAGTGCAAAGGGAATCGTACCTTTAACAGAAGAACAATACACAAACATAAAGCTATATGTATTTGATCGAACCGAAATTACTTTTTCTCCTATCAACTCAATATGTACTTTTTATCAAATTAGTGAGGTTGCATTAATATTTTCATCAGTTTGAAAGAATGATTTTTAAAACGTCCAAAACAAATATACTCATACATTTCCAATCACTCTTTTTTGAAACAATTATTCAAACTTGTGCTGCATTCTTATTTCTCTCTCTCTTTTATTGCTTTGACATTTACTAATTTCCAGCAGAAATGTGTGATATAATCTTAGACATAGAAACTCTATTAGATCTTTGATTCTGATTCTTAAGTCAAGTCATTAAATTGTGATTCGCTTATTTAAGCATACAATACAATGAAATATTTCCAAGAGCAGTCAATAGAATTGAGAATGAGATCTTCTTTATTAAATTATATGATTTGTTTATTTTTAATTCAATATATCCTCTCAGTGTTAATATTTTTAATAAGCAAGTTACTCAGGAAATAGGATGGTAGGCTTATAAAAAACATAAAAAATATGAATTATAATTCATAACATTTTCAAGGACTCTGTGTTTTAGCGTACATATTATATTTAAATGCATTAACTGCAAAGTATACGTTTTAAATATATTATGTGTTTTAGAAAAGAAAAAAAACAATACACGGAATCAAATTTAATATAACTTGCGAGTAATTGTTTTGAATTACTCATTTAATTGAAAACATATATCCAAAATAAAAATGACATTGTTCCTCAATCAATGATTCAATGATTACTTTAAAAAGTTCATTAACAAGTATTTTCAAGGTGCTTTTCGGAACATAATATTACTTTTTTTCTCCATTGATTGTAGCAACCTTCAGCACGACTTTGACATCAGCATACTTTCCAATAAATTGTTACAAAACTTCGCCGAGTTGGGCGATAACATTGCAATGCATTATCTTTAGTTTAATCGCATGAACTTACAATAGAATTTACATACATTATTTTTATAATAGTATTTTCAAGCAATTGGTTTTTTTTTTCTTTTTAATAACTTTTCCATATCAGACGATGCTGCAGAATTCATGTTCTATGTTTGAGATTTCGCTTACTTGGATAACGGACATCTTAGAAATTATAGCTAAGTTCAATTATCTCTTTATAAATAAATATGAGAAATACTTATTTATAATTATAGATTTAACAAATGTGTGATTTTAATCAATTTTATTTTGTAAGGGTTAATTTTTTTTTACCTAAAGTCAATGTTTCACTGATTTCAGCCATTATTCAGAGCGATAAATGTGGCAGAAACATAATGATCTGTCGAATTTTTACTTTGTATGTTACGATGAGAATTCAAGCTACCGTAACAATCCACCTTGAAGAATTTTTTTAATGGTAGTGAATCAGGAATTCTCACTTTTTAACTTTTAAAAAAGGATTTCATATTTTTTTACATTCCACAAAACCTCATCACTTTTTTTTCTTAATACTTGAAATCTATTGCTTTTTGCCTCAAAATACTATTTTTTTTAAAAAAAGAAAATATTGCCTCCCTTGTTTATTTTATTTTCTTTCGAAATTTAAAAATCTCTCATACTCTATTTTTTTATCCAGGTACTCATACTTCTCAGCCCAGTTTTACATGGAAAATGTAAGCACGTTTTTTTTTTACTATTTCATTTTAGAAATATTCTATCAGGTTGTTTTAAGTCTACTTTTTTTAAAATACATCATCAGGTTTCAGCCAATTTATTTTTTTTTATTTTTAATTACAGTCTTTTTTCAGAGCTAATCAGCCATCTTGGTAAATTAAAAATGTGTCAAGTCTTATTTACATAAAAGAAGAGATTATCAAAAAAAAATAATTCATTCATTTTTATTATAAATATGGAAATATAATAGGTATCATAATGAAAATTTACACAAAATATTAATCTTTGAAAGTTTTTTCGTACATTTTTTAAAGTAAATAATAATTAAGAATTGCAAGCATATAAGTCCGTGTTTGCGAAATTTATCATAAAATAACATCATTCTTTAAAATATTTTTTTTTATTATGCTTCACGAAAATTGAAAAAAAAATCGAAAGTTACTGGGGATATATAAAAAATTCAGGGATCTTTTAAAAACCATTTTCTCCTTTAAAGCGAGATATATTTACTCATTAAACATTATCCGCTAAATATAGAAAAATCAATTTCATACTTAAAGGTTCTTTCAATTTCGTCTTACTTTTGTTCCGAAGCTTTCCCTTTTTTTTTCAAAACTATTAAGAACAATTTGAACAAAGATAAATTTCAGAGATTAATTCTTGTTTATATTGTTGAAAATGGAAAGGAAATTGTTCAAGTCAATTTTTTCAACTCAACCCTATCCAAACTCTGACTGATTAAAAATTGTTCCTGTTACAATTTCATTGAAAACAAGTCTCTATCTAAGCTTTAATTTCTAAATTCCTTTTATATTGAGGTTATATATAGATGTACAAACAATAAAACTTTTTCAATTAATCTGTGCTTTAGATGTGTATTGTTCTGATTAATTATTAAGGTGAATGGAAGAGTTAAGTATACGCTTTTTCAGGCGTATAAAACTAAATTAGACTCTGATAAAAGTAAATGAAAGAAAAATTAAATGATTAACGGAGACAGATTTATTCAACGGCTTGCATTTTACAGATTAATTAATTTTTCTTTCTGGGATATTGTGACTCCATATACTTTTGAAGTAGCTGTAACACTAGGATTGGCTATTTTAAAATTTGTATTCCAGTAATGTATTAAGTAAAGAAATTCATTTTATGGATAAAGCGAAGCAATTTTACATTCATTTTTATTAGTAAAACTTTGATGGAGGAGGTGGTATGCCCTGTCCACCTAATGGCGTATCAAATCTCATTTTACATTTTATACAACTTTTATACTCATTGCTCAATTTGGGAAACTAATTTACGTTTATTGTGTAGTTGTATTTATTTATTCTTTTTTCACAAAATTCGTTCTTGGCATTACTCGTCAGTTAAATTCCTCAATGAAGCTGCATTAACCAACATTTTATTACTAAAGTTCTCAGATTTTGATAAAACTGCAGCTTTTGCAGCTTCCGGGAAAGTTGATTATTTAGTTCAGCTGATTGTTAATAAGTCTTCGCATAAGACAACTGCTTTCTTCTTACGCAGCGATTCTAGTCCGAACAATAATTGCGATATCGTTGCGAGAGCTTCCAATCTATTCCAACTTATCCAAACTATCACAGCCGTATTGGTACCATTACATGGAGCGAAAAACATGGTTGCCAATTCAGCGCGTACAACACATGTAAAACCAGTGCTGCCAATTTGACGAGTTATTTTTAACGTTAGTAATAATGAAATAGTTCGTGATAAATTTATTACATAAGGACGAAAAACTTTTTTTATACATAGAGAGATAATTGCAAATTTTAATTTATTAAAAAATTACAGGAACAAACATTTTTAAAGACATTCTTCCTCTCCCGATGATTTTAAGAATCTTGAAAATTCTCAGAGCTCACCAAAGTCTGGGTTCCTTCAGTTCAATGAACGTGTTCCTCATCCTTTTACCTCTTTATTGTGTGTCAGCTTGTCAATATTATCCAGAAGTTTCGATTAATTCACATGTATGCTTTTTGAGTTGCATGGTTTCAATCTGTTGCTTAACAACTGTGAATTAGTGCATGCATTCTTTTAATACTTATATAACGTGACATTCTTCTGAGCAAGCACTTATTTTTTTAACAGGAGATGGACTCCATGAATCTTGAAAAATTACTTTTTACATTTATTATATTTTTCTAAAGATTCAATACCGTAGCACAGGATTTGATTTTAATTTACGTCAATTTGCAACACAACACGAAGGCTTAATTTTGAACCACATTTAGGTGATGACGGATACGAACCTTCGACTCTACAATGTCAGCCCCGATTTAAGAAACATGCTGAACACAAAACTGTTAAATAGTTATGGAAAAAATACAGGCGATTCATTAGTCGCATTGTAAGATCTGATTTATTGATTCAGACTTAGACATGTAAAAATTAAATGGAAAGGCATTACGAGAAAAGTTTTTCGAATTATTTAACGTAGATGATAATCTTTCCCTATTGCATTTCCTCATTTTATAGTTTGCATGCAGGTCATACAAAATAATTATAGTTATATACAATTTATATGTTTTATGAATAATTCAAAAACATTTCAAAATCAAATAATATTAAATAGAATATGGCTTAAACACAACGCTCTGCTATATTACATTTAGAATTAATATTATCATATCAGTATTCATTTCTTAATGATTTAACATCAATTAATTGGTAACCATGGAAAAATATAAAGTAATATCAATAATAACTCGTTATTTTGAACATTGTGTTCTCTTCTGATAAAATTCGTGGTATAATTCTATTTAACTAAAGTTTCTTTGATTATTCTAATGGTTTGGTTGATTTTTAAACTGCATTTTGGACATTATTGGTAACAAGCACATTAAAGTGGAGTTCTATGATGTTTGAGCTTTAAATATGCGCACTAGCGAATGGAAAGTAGTAAAATGGCATTTTCAATTACCGTGTGTAGGACTTATGTGTTTACTGAGTGATATGCTTTTCTGACAAGTATTTTAATTCAGAAATTGATGTGAAATTAAAAATGCTCTCAAAAATATGACCTCTATCACATATTTTTTTTAAATAAGATCTTATGAAGTTTACATTTAAAGGATAGCTGAAACTGCACTTGGATTTCTAAAAACACTGAAATATAATGCATATTTCAATACTTAACATTGATGCATTTTTTAATATTAAGAAATTAAATCCGCTAAACATTTCAAGAATTTCCGTAAAAATAACTTACAAGGGTACACTTCATTGAATGTTCCAGTACATAGAACAAACATTCAGAACTCATAAATCAACGAACGTATTGTAATCGTAATTCACCTTTGACTGCAATGGTATTAATCCTCCAAATTTGAGTGAAGAAGTAAGATTCGTCCTTTGAAACCCAATGTTCGATGATCACTACAATGAGTTGTGGGTTTACTACATTTTATTGGAGCAGCTTTCCGGCACCTTTTTAGTACTTAGATGAGAAAAGAACTGACGCAAAGAAGTTTTTCAATGGAATGAACAGAATCTCAGTAAGTGTAAAATACTGTCACTGACAGATTTTCTACCGAAAAAGTAGATGGAAGATGTTTAAGCAAATATCAAAGATATCTTTTAGACATGCGCCAGGGATTCAAAATTGCTAACTGGCAAACTGATTTGCATAATTCTGATGACGTGTAAGTCATCAAATACTTTAAAGCAATGGCAATGTTAAGTTGGCGGTTTTTGATGTACTTTTTCTCAAAGTCTTTTTTACGTACATGTTTTAAATGTTCCATACAGTTTAAGTACTTCTTTCTCATTATACTAAAATGAATTTTTAGTTAATTTTGAATTTTTTTCCATAATTTATAAAATATTTTATTAAATATAGTGAAATCTGATAAATTTTTTACATAAAAAAATTTCTAAGAAAAATGTTTGAGTTTTTTACAAAAAAAGTTCATTTAATATATAATAGCCATCACAATAAATATATCAAAAAACATTTACAAACCTGTAAACAGTAGTTTCTCAGAAAAGGTACACTGAACATCCAAGTTTACATTTTGAATTAAATTGATTTTAATGTATACAGTGAGACTTCTAATCGGCTAGGAAATAAAAAAATAAAGGGCTCAATTTACAATAAAAGGTACATACATGTTTTGGATTATGTCAGACATTCAATTTTTAGGCAAAATTAAAGTACTTTGTTTATATTTTTCTCCATTCAAATGGGAGTGGCCCAGTTTCAACTATTATTTAAAAATAGACTTTAAGGTCATCTAAATATCCTAGAGGTTAAAGTAAGGAATTTTTAGGAATGTTAAAACCTATACAATTTGAAAATGTAAAAATCTCAAATTATCAAAAAAATTAGATTTTAGCTTTCCAACAAGCCTTAAGTAAAATTAATTTTATGATGAGAATGAAGCACCAAAAAAAAGTGGCTAAAAGGTGAAAAATCAGCTCAAACACGGGAGAAAAGAATAAAATATAAGTGCGATATATGTTTATTTTGAATTGCTTTTCGTTATGCAGTATGGGAACTATTACTGCTCAATAGATTGGCAATCCGAAACCAACGTTGATTCACGTCTCTGTACATTTAGTCACATAGTCCAGAGAGATGGATTTTCATTCCTTGAAAATCATTGGCTATTGTTCTTTCTCTCAGCGTGGCACTGGCTGGATTAGAGTTCTCCAATTATATTACATGTTTAATTGATTATAGTTCAGGAAAAATGGAGGTAGAAAAGCACAACTGTGTGCATTTAATAAATAACATTTGCTGAAATATGGTTGCATGAGATTGAAAAAAGTAGAGTGGCCACCTCCGACAAAAAAAAGGAACACCACTCACCATAGCACATCTTAAACGTATCGTTAAATCGTTAATTAATCATAATGTTCTTAATCTACACTTGAAGTAACTTGCTATCATACATAATAGTGCCCCATATGATCATAATGTTTTATGCGGTTAGGCATTTCATAGATGTGATCGTATTTCACTACCTGTTACCACGTCAGTTTCCCTCTCGAACACGCCAGTTTCATTTTGCAAACAAAATCATGACTCGCTTGAGAACGCGGAATTTGTTATTTCACCATTCACGAATTTTCAGCTGGCACGGAGTCCATTTACTTTTGAGTTTTTCTTTGTTATCACTATCTCAGGTTGCTCTGAGAAATAATATTTGGAAAAGTTGGAGTACGACTAAATTCAATAAATCTAAATTCCAGCCTTCAGCTGATACTATAAAAATAATTTAGAATACAAATGTTTTAAATACAAATATAGCTGAAGGAACCAAATATGTCCATAATGAACAAAACTACATTATAATAAATATATTGCAGAGTATTGCAGTACAGAATTATAAAAAAAAAAACTTAAACTTGCTTAACTGTACATATTTAAAGCTGAGAGAAAATTAAATATTACTTAAAAATTTAGTAATTTCTAACTTAAGTTTGTATCACTATTCTTTTGTGTATAAGCGCTTTGTGTTTAAAACTTTTGTGAAAATATTAGGTTATGATTAATCTGAATAAACTGTCATCGTAACAAATTCTATCAATATTATGCAAAAATATTTTTTGAATTAAAAATTGTTTTCAGACGTAATTTCTTAAAGTAGTATCTGAATGTAGCACATAAGTTAGAAAACACTATATTATAAAAAATATATAAATTTGTAGGAATTATTAGTTTGTGTTTTATGTCTTTACAAATTTTAGATGTGCTTTGCTAAGACTTTTAATTTTTAATTTTGAGAGTTTTCAAATATCTGAGGCTTTTTTTCTGTTCAAAATATAGTCTTTAAATTGTTTGTAGATACTTTCAATCATGTATTCTATAAAACTTAGTTTGGATTTCAGGTCTGAAAGTTCTAGTTATTTTTTTTAAATCTTTAAGTTAATTTTTGAAGAAAAAAATTCGTGTTTTTTTGGATTTGTATAAAGATAATTATTTAAATTCGACAAGGAAACAGATTTTAAACTCCATTGTAATTTTTGTTTTCTGCAACATAAGAAACATAATTAAATTAATACAATGGATTATTTCTTTAAGTATAACATGTTTAAAAAACTTCCAAAATGTTTATCTTTTTTTTAAATTGTGAAATAGTGGCTAGTAAAAACTGTCCTTTTTTTTCTTTCAATATCAATATAATAATATAATATGAATATAAACATTAATTAATTTTTACTCTTACGGGCTCCATAAAATTTTTTGAAGAAGAGGTACTGTGTAGCCCTAATTTTAAACTACTTAACTCATCGTTAAAGTTATAAAATATATAAATTATTTTGGCATGAGGATTATTTTCTTCTATATTGAGGAGGATTTTAGCATTACGTTAATTTTAAGCTTATAATTCTCAACCTAAATATTATATTTTGGAATATAAATGGAACTAAAAATTATAAAAAGTTTTAATGGAAATATTTAAACATTAATTTGGTATCATAAAAAGATAAATAAGTAGCAATAGTGCGAAAAGCAATTTGAGAGTTTTCTTTAAGTACATAAGTAGGTAGAAAAAGCCGATTCTGCTGTAAAGGCGGTGCAGGCGGTGCAGGCGGTTGTAGGCGGTTGCAGGCGGTTGTAGGCGGTTGCAGGCGGTTGTAGGCGGTTGTAGGCGGTTGTAGGCGGTTGCAGGTGGTTGCAGGTGGTTGCAGGCGGTTGCAGGCGGTTGTAGGCGGTTGTAGGCGGTTGCAGGCGTTGTAGGCGGTTGACGGCAGTGCAGAGTTGAGTTGTTTCGTTCATACTGACGAGTTGAGTTGTTTCGTTCCTACTGGCGAGTTGAGTTGTTTCGTTCCTACTGACGAGTTGAGTTGTTTCGTTCCTACTGGCGAGTTGAGTTGTTTCGTTCCTACTGACGAGTTGAGTTGTTTTTCTCCTGTATTGGCTTTGATTTTCGAGCTGAGGGGGCGAGTTGAATTGTTTTTTTTCTACAGCTAAGTTGAGTTGTTTTTAAAAAATGTGCACAAAAAAATGGAAGTATGGGAATGTTAAACGTGCTCATGCCGCCACCTATTGATTAAAATATACACTAATTATAGATTTTAAAATGATGGAAGTAAATAACGCTCAAATAAAAAATAAATAAATCCAGATTCAAACTCACGGCCTCAGATCAAAATGTCTCCACAGGACAATAGTTTTTCAGTTACGCTAACCATTATCCTATGAAGGCATACAGACCTGAAGAAAACTTATATTTATAATCTCATGAATTTAATTTTGCAGGCGAAGCAGACGGCGACATGTTTTAAAATCATTTTCTTGATTAAAATGAAATAAAAAAAATATTTAATTTATATTATTTTAATAATGTGTAAATTTTAATTCAGTATAATGATTACATACACACACAGTAAAGATACAAAGTAAATTGATTATTCAGAAAAATGTGCCGTAGTATACTCGTCATCAGCGTGAACGGGTTACGATTTAACTTGTTTTAGCTTGTCTGATCTTGATTCTACAAGACGGCTTTTCCAGGCGAAGTAGATGGCGACGTGTTTTAAAATCATTCTCTTAATTAAAATGAAATAAAAAATATTTAATTTATATTATTTTAATAATGTGTAAATTTTAATTCAATATAATGATTACACATACACAGTAAAGATACAAAGTAAATTGTTTATTCAGAAATCAACATCTTGTATTGCGTTTTACATTACAATCGTAGTGGCCGCGGTAGCCGAGTGGTATAGGTATCGGATCGTGGCTTGCCTGGTCACGAGTTCGATCCCAGTACCACTAAAGACCCGCCGTGTAGGGCAGCGATGCACGTTAAATCTGTCGAGAGCTGAAACGTCCTCCCGTTGGTGTGGTGTGGTAGTTAGGAGAGGGGGGTGCCAGCTCAGGTGTCGTCCACGTCACTTGACCATGGTTCAAAATTACGTGGTCCGTCGCCAAAAGCCCTCGTGTAGCTGAACAGTGCGACGTTAATATTAAATCAAATCAATCAATACATTACAATCGTATATTTACATTACAGGAGAACAACAATTTGTAAAATTTATTTCAGTGTAATGATTATACATGTACAGTAAAGATACAAAATAAGTTGTTTATTTACAAAAAGAGCATTCCGTTTTACATTACAATCAATTATTTATACACACACAAAAAAAATCCCATTATTGGACTTTATGTCCTACAGCTCATTAAATAGGTCTAAATTCACCAACGACCAATGACCATGTGCAAGAGTAGTAATGCCATCACCATTAATAATTTTTTGTCATCTTTATATGACAGAGCAAGTTTGTTTTGCTTTATTGAATGTAATGAATGAAATTTGGATCTAATTAAGTTCATGTCAACATATTTTTATTTTTCATTAAAAAGACAAGCTTTGTAGTCCTCAAATGTTATTTTATTTTTTATAGTTTGTTTTTTAATTCCTTTTAACCGCTTTTCAATCTTATTGTTTGTTTTGTAGGCATACATTTTCGATTTTAATCCTACATATTCTGTCATAATATTTCCTTTATTTTCATCCTACATTTTCCCGATGACTTTTTTGTTAACAAGAGGTAAATTATAAATATTGTTTTCATCATAGTCTGAAGTATCATATAAGTTAATATCCTCTTTCATGTCCCTATAAAAATCATCAGTTTTTATTTCATATATAAAAGAATCGGTGTCTGTATACATGAGCCGTACTTTTGAGTCATAACGGTGCTTCATGTACTCATAGTGAAAAGAATACATTAGAACTTTGGATATATCTAAAATTATCATTCCTACCTGTATTGGTTTGAAAAATTTGATTTGGGTTTTTTTTTTTTTTTAGATGGACGGCCATTAAGTTTTCAGAAAATATTGTGCGTCGATTAAAATTTGATTTCGCTATTAACTTTCGAGCCTGCTCTTCTGTTGAACATAAACGTATATCTACTCTTCTTCTTACATTTTCCATCGTTTTCCCGAAAATGCTATTATTCATTAGTTTGTAATAATCCTTTTGAAAGTCATTTACAGATTTAGTTCTTAATTTAGTATTATAATCAATGTAATTTTTAAGCCAAGGAGATTGAAAAAATTTTAAAACGCGATGAATTTTTTTCAATACTAACCCTAATTTTAAATAAAGCTTTAAATTAGAATAATGGAGAACATATTTTGTTTTTGGTTCCAAAGTAGTTAAAAGTCTAGGCTCTTTACAATTAGGTGGGGGCTTATTTTCAGGGGCAAGGGGAAAGTCTGAATGTTTGTCATGCAAATCGGAAGGATATTCAAGATCTACTTCCAAGATGTAACCTACATCGGATTCATCTGATAAATTTAAAATATCCTGTTCAGTTAAATCGTTATCACTCCAAACAAAATCTTTTAAGGGTAGATATTTACTCATTGCATAACCGTACAAATTATTTGCGTCAAGATACATTAAATATTTTATCTCATCATCTGGGTTAAAATTAGACATATATCTGTTGTTAGCTATAGCATAACGATTGCAACACTAACTTATACATCCTCTTACACCCTTTTCTATAAAAAGAAGCATGTCGTAATCTGTAAACAGTTCGATAGCTACTTTAGTATGTAATAACATAGCATCCCATGATAAAGCTGGGGTGGTAAAATACCAACAGGGGTCAAGATTATAAGTTTGCATGCATATTTTCCGAAAGTTTTCAAAGAGATCTGTTAACAATAGAACATCTGTTTTTACATATAGATCACAGTATTCACCAAGATTATTTAAATGAAATTCATTAAATACTTTACATGCATGATTATAATCCTCTACACTTATAGCCTCCTCATTTAGTTTATTGTAAAATTTGCTAATAGGTGGTAAACAAGAATCTTTACACTTTTCAAAACTATCAAAATAATCACACGGAAAAACTCCCTTTCTTAAAAGTAAATCTATTTTTTCTGAGTCAAAATAATGTTTCATATATTTAAATTCATTTTTATTTTAGTGTTTTTATCAAATTTTCCAAACTAGAAGTCATGAATTTGAAAGAATCTAAAAACCTTAACTAAAAATCATTTGAAATATTTTTACTGAAGGAAATATATTTTTCTTCGGTGTTCGGAATTAAATTAATTTGTTTTTCATCATATCCTAACTCATTAATAAAAATATGGGCGTCATATCCTGAAAGATTATGGAAGAAAACAGGCAAAAATTCGGGGGCTTTCATTGCTAAATTACAACTATTGCAACAAGGGCCATTAAATTTTTGAGTAACATGATTATGATCCCTAACCTTGATATTGTTTTCGTGAAAGGTTTGACCACAAACATAACAATTATTAGCAATATCATACAATTGCTTTTCTGATTCAGTAAGAGGTAATAACGGTTTTGATTTTTTATAAATATTATCAATTTCTTTTGCATCTTTTTCTAACTTTTCAATAAAAATTTTGGGGGCATCAATACCTCTATATACTACTGGATCTTTATAATGCCCCCCTTGATAACTGATAAAATAACAAAAACCTATTGGGACATGTTTTCATAAATATTTGTAAAGGAAAAGTTTGGATTAGGACAGCAAGTATCAGTTTTCCTAGTTACACACTCGAAATCCGCATATACAACAAAAGGTATTTTTAAACAATGTTGAAAATTTTTAAATTTTAAAAACTTACTTGTTTCTGACGGCATTACTACCCTTGCAGGATTTTTATGTATACACATCTCATTGTGTTGAAGAAGTTTGTATTCTGTTTGGAAAGCACTTAAACATCTTTTACATATAAATGTTTTATGTTGATGTTTTGAGAGTTGTTTCGAAACAAGTCGAGATAAGCTTTTAATGAAACAATAATGTCCAAACTCTCCATTTTTACGTAAAGCAAATCTATATGTTTCTCACACACTATATCACTAATGAGGAGAGGAAATATTTTTAAATCTTCTTCAAAAGAATAAATGTTTATTCCTATATCGTTCATTTTTGAAAATTTTTTCACCTCGTTAAGCGGTGTTGGAAAGGATATTCCATCAAAGTTCAGCTTATTTAGGTGGGGGACATAACTTGACGTTTTGTTGGGGTTGCTGGTGTTAGGGTAAAGAGCTGCGAGAATAGACCACATGAAACACTGAGAGTCCTTTTTATTGATGACATTGATGATTGCCTTTGTTTCAGCGATCTTCTTCGGCACCTCGATGAAGGATGATGAACCTCTGAAAGGAGAATAACGGTTCGTGCGGACTTCGAGTCTTAAGATTTCGTCCAGTGTCAGCCCGAGTCTCTACCTTCAAAATCCTCACTTTCTTTCACTATTTTCTCAGACATGTCGTCATAAAGTCTGGCGAGATTAGTTTCTTGTAATACCTCATTATTCGGCGTTTTGAATTCTACGTTCTTTATCATTTTTCCAGCATCTGTCGCTTTCGAGTAAATGCAATGAACCCATTTACTCACTTTCAAAGCTTTGTAAGTTTCAGTTCATTGCGAAAAATAAAGATTGTCTCTTCTTTTTTAAGAGTAGAAACTCTTTTATCCCCAGTGAACTATCGTTATTGGGAAGATTAAAAGTTTTATATGCTTTTTGAAAAGCCCTCTCGTTCTCTTTTGGTGGTAAGAAGATATTTTCAGGATCAGCCGTAGAGTTTTCAGCAGATCTGAACAACTGTGTTTTCTTTTTCCTACTTGATACAGACAAATCCAATCTCTTTCTTTTCCCCGCTTCTTTCTCCAACTTTCTTTCGCATCTTTTATTGTTCAAATGTTTCAATAAGTTTTCTTTACGGGTAAAGGACGTATCGCAAAATTTACAAGTAATTTTCTCGGTTGAATGCACAGAGTCTCTGTGCCTTTTTAAGTCACTTTCTCGGACGAATTTTTTACTACAATCCGCACATTGAAGGACAGCATTTTTTTCATGAACTTGTAATGTATGGCGTTTTAAAACATAGTTTGTAACGAAGTTTTTTCCACAAATATTACAAGTATACATAATGAAGACGTAGAACTTATAGAACGTTGCTAAACACACACACACTACTAAATCAGCAATCAAATTTTGTGTTATGCTACTCTGTGACGATCAGGCGCAATACATAGAATCGATAGAGCAAATTGGAATGGATATCTCCCACCAACCCCTTTTAAACTCCAGAGGTGGGTCCACTACACCCCCTCGTCATTTCTCATTGGTCGACCCAACAGAAATCTGCACACGGCCCGCAGACTCATTAGCGTCCTTATTGGTTCGAATCTGACAATAGCTCTATCTCTGACCCTCTCACACTCACTGGCGACACAAGGTCGCCCGAACACCTGACCCCCTTACCACCCGCCGTTTTGAGGCGCCGATGTATCGAGTCAGACGAACTCAGTCAAAAGATGAACAGCGGGGTTTCGTCCAGCCCATTAAGACTACAGACCCACTGACGTCGCAGACCAGAATCCCAACAATGAACCATGACACCCAAGGCCATGTGCTCTGTCCACAACCCCACCTGCTCTAATCCATCAAACACCATGAGAAAATATTCTACTGAATGTATATCACGATCTCACTTTTATCTGGTAACGAATCAAGACAGGAAAATACAGGATACAATAGATATGATTACGGACAGGGGAAAGAATTTATGAATTTTCCTTTCGGTATCACACAAAATGAAATTTATAGAATTAAGTGACTCGTAGTATAAATAGCAACATCATTCATAAAATTATTTAGTTTAATAATGGATTCTCTCAAATTAGTTCATCCATTTACTTTAATCTTGGCTGGGCCATCTGGTAGCGGTAAAAGTCAGTTCGTTAAAAAATTAATCGAAAATAAAATGATTAAACCCTTTCCTAAAAATATAATTTGGTGTTATGGAGTTTACCAAGCATTGTATGAAGAAATGCCGAATATTTCCTTTCATGAAGGTATCCTCTAATTTGCACCAGTATTCGGATGCGTTAATTGTTATAGACGATCTTATGGGAGAGTTAGGAAATGATCCCCAATTAACAAAATTATTTGTAAAATTTTCGCATCACAGAAATTTAAGTATAATTTTTGTGGTACAGAATATTTTTCATAAAGGGAAAGAAATTAGAGAAATTTCCTTAAACGCTCATTATCTTGTATTATTTAAGAATCGAAGAGATCAATCCCAAATTACACATTTAGGTCGCCAATTGTATCCTCGTAAAAGTGAAATTTTTTCAAGAATGTTACGCAGATGCCACATCAAAACCGTACGGATACTTACTTATTGATTTAAAACCTGAAACTGATGAATCCTTGCGTGTGCGCACAGGTATGTTTCCTGGAGATGTTTTTTATGTATATCAACCTCGATGACCCATTACTTTGAAGCATATAAATAGATTCAAATTGTTCAATGAATATTCAATAGTTCACAAGATGCCGGTGTGTTCTGAACAAACTTTAGAGCTCTTAAAACTAATTTCTAAAACAAAACACCCAAAATCTATTTTGAAAAAGTGTTCAAAGAAAGAAATAAAAACTTTGTGTGAGTGTGTGCTGAATGTTTTATGTGGTAACATATCATTGACTAAAATTTTAAAAAAATCGCTTATCTCCCTATAAAGAAAGCTTAAGAAAACTTTCTAACAAAAAAACACCTCTTTACGAGAAAAAGAAAATTTTAATTCAAAAAGGAGGATTCTTAAATATTTTATTGCCTGCGACTATTTCAGTCATCAGTTATTTAATTCAAAATGGAATTTAGCAAAAAATTTGTACTGGTACCCGAAGAAGAGTTCAAGTAACGGAACACTTATCGGAACTTGATCAACGCATGAAAAACATTCTCCATAATAAGGATTTAACGGAAGAAGAAAAACAATTCTCTATTTACAAGTTTTACAAAAATATACGCACTTTTCTAACGAAAATCGAAGAGAGTCTGAACCAGTTCCAAATGAAGCATCTCTATCAGAAAATCAAGAAACGGAATCATTAAAAGAAAATCTAAAAGAGTCAGTAGTAAAGACGGAAAAAGAAGTGTTTGAGGATGAAATTTTTAGAATTGTTCAGCTAGGTATAAAGAAAAAGCAAAAAATATTTTCCAGTTTTTAAAGCTTCAAGAATCTTTCAGTTGGAATTCTGATGGTGAAATTATTTACAAAAACACTGTTATTCCAGGAAGCAATATTGCATTCCTCGTGAATGATTTTCTACGGAATCGAAAATCAGCACCTGAAGGAAGATATGTATTTTTAAGAGCTTTGAATGATGTAAATTTACCGAAAAATCTAGATGTAAATAAAAAATTGTATCAGAATAACAAAATTATTAAGAAACCAATAATGTATGCTCGCAGAAATGCATGGTTGAAACTTTGAAATAAATGATACTCATTTGATTAAAAAAAAATTGTCTCAGTTGTCTCTTTATGATTTGAACAGTTTTCTTTTGCTGAAGAAAATATACTTATTTGATAAAATTTAAAAGTTTCAAATATATAATTAAATAAAATTATATTAATCTTTTTGGGTGAAAAATTTATCATAGAAAAAAAAATTTTTTGAGAGAAAAAGAAATTTAACATAGAAAAATATTAATTTTTTTTTAGAAGAAAAAAATTATCATAAGAAAATATAAATAGAAAATAGAAAAAAAAATTAAAGAAAATAAAAAACACACACATATTTAGTTTCATTCCATTTTTTTTATTTTCTAAATACAAATCTTACAACATATCGTTTCTTTACAAATTGATACATTTGAAAATCATTTATATACAATTGATTCAAAATATAATGCATAGAATAGCCTTGGCTGCGTTTGAATAAAAGTAAATACAGTATTGCCCACAAACATTAGATGTTGGTGATTGAAACACTTTAGAATTCCATAATACATCTAAATAGGTAGTAGTACTAATGTTATAGAATACAGGAGGTTGTCCAAACGAGTCATAAAATTCTAATTCTCTTTTATCATTTACAAATAATGCTAACCAGTGTGTTCCAGGTTGTGATGAGTCATCAGAATTCACAATAGCACACATGTTTTTCTTCCAGAGGAGGGAGCGTATCTCTAGAATAAACACCTTGAAAATAGGGGGACGTTGTCTTCTCTTGAGATAAAACTGTATACATTTGCATTCCATCCATTCTTTAATTTCCGAAATCATACAAGATATTTCTCGATTTGTTTATTTCGATTAAATTTTCAAACTCGGCAAAAACGATAACACATACGGTTTGTTCTAAAGATTTGCTGAATTTTTTAATTCTAATCGCAAATTGCTATGTTTTATCAGACTTAAATGTTCTCCTGAAGAACATAAATCCGGTGAGAGGTTAAATCCAAACAATGTATTTGAATCTTTATATTCTTTTCTAGAAATAAATATACCTCTGTCTTGACCCATTCGATCTGTCCCAACAAATAGAGTTTGATAGGCCCGTATGTATTGATCTTTAGAAAAATCGAGTTCTAATGGATTATGAGGCACTGGTTGTCCATCCACATACACTCAATAAAATTTAAATTAAAATGTTTAAACTCATAAGGAGATTTTGAAAATGCTCCGTGAAAAGCTTCATTATCTACACATCCTACAAAAGTTTTTTTGGCATTTGGCCTGAAAATATGTTATCTTGAATAAAAAAAGACATGCTTCCTTTAGGAATCGAATACACTTTGCACAGAACTCGGTTAATGGGATATTTTGCGCTTGTTTTTTCCAGTGCTTTCGCATGACCAAGAATAACTCCAGGATTCACACGAATTTTTCGTATGAATAAAGAAACATGATCCAAAACAACTTTAAATCCCTCAGATCCTTGTAAACAAAATTCGGGCTTGCTTCGTATTAATTTTATTTTCAAATCCACTAAATTGAGTAAAAGACGATCTTGATGAAATAAATCCGAATGTATACAACCAATCATGTCTACAGTTGCACTTTATTTAAAAAATTCGGTTCTTTTCTTGAGACCATCATCAGAATCCTTGTAAAATAGTTCAGCCGTTAACTGGGAAGTTTTGCTGTCATATCCATGGTTTAAGAGAGTTTCAATATAAGATCGATAGGGATATGTATTACTGGAATTGGAAACCACGCGATCATTTAAGGATACATCTACTTGAGAAAATAGTGAATGTAGAAATAAATTCACAGGTCCTATAGTATCATCTTTAGTAATAGGCGTATTGTCCACTTTTACTATTTTCGCTTTTACGTATAATTGTGTTTGACTGAGATCTATGTAATCTTCTGCACTTCAGGAAATGTGAAATTCTACAGGTGCATTATCGAAAAAGTTAGAAAGAGGATGAAATTGTTTCCACTTCCCATCTTGAATAACTGTTTGAGTTCCTGGTAATATGAAAAGCTCCAATTCAGATTTAACACATTCAGGAGAATCTTTAAGAATAAATGCCATTTTTACGAATCGAAAATGTCACGTACACTCACTTTACGTGCTTTGGATGAAATGAATTTTTTCTATTTCTTACGCTTTCTTTTATACTGTCCTTTTCCTACCATAGACTGAACTCTATCAATAGCTTTCTGAGCTAATTTTTTCCACTTTCTTTGCTTCTTGTTTTACAGCTTCTTTAAAATTTTCTCCTGACAATACATCAGAGGCACACGACTCCCTGTCATTAATACTTCTTTTCCAATAGTTTTACCTCCTTTTACTAAAAAGGTAAAGCTGCTCTAAACAATCGACGAAATATTCCTCCGATTCCATAACCCTTTTGAAAATTAATGCCCTTGTAATGAATCAGACCCGAACCTATTTGACCTGCATAATGGTCTTCAAATCTTTCAGTACAGCAAACGCATGGTACACTCATCTTGGTCTTTTATCTCCAAATGAGGGTATGAGAAATGTATTGCTTTATTTATAGTATTTGCCTCATGCGAAAATGAAGCACTATGATCAATTTACCTCTTTCAAAGGGAACAAAATCACCAGAATTGAGTCTCAGTTCAGATTGAATAGTTTGAAACGAGTGTCTCACCAAAGGTAAGTATTGAGGTCTATCATAGTATTGACTAATCGTTTCCCCGTCTTTACCTTTAGTGCGAACGATTCGCAATAAAGGAGCCTGTGTATCCCCCACAATTTGGGGTGAAATTAGATAGGAGTAAACGTAAAAAACTGAAAAATTAGACCATGCATCAGCAACGAATTCGCTTTTCATGTTACCTATTATAATTGCATTGCGTTTGAATCCTAACAATTCGCCTAAATTCTCTAAGTGAAGGCTGCTACCTTGAACTGCATTAATTTTCACCCGTTTTGTTGCTTTATTGTAAATTATTGTGAACCGATTAGGATTTTTGGGTAAAGCAAGTTGTACGGCTGATATAATATCTAACATTGTTTCATAACAACCCACATCAATTGTTCGCTTAACAGTTGAAGAGATATTGCCGTCACCAGCTTTGTATAGAAAATAATTGTCAGTTTCATTTACGTTAAGCCAAGAATGAGGGTAGATTATTTCAGACAATCTCACTTCCCATTCACCATTTAAACAAACAGGAGAGGGTAATTGAGTTTTGAAATGAGATATTTTGTTTTCTGGAAAGAAATGCATAGAACTATCAGAAGGTAATGTTACGTAGAAAGACATTTTGAAAATGAGTTGGCAATAAAAAAGTTTAACTATTTATACTTTTTGAATATCAGTCACCCAATCATTAAATTTTTCAGGATAGCCTAAAAATTTAACAAAATATTCAGTGATTTCTCCTCTTTTTCTTTGTTTGATAACATTCTCTACAGGGTAGAAACCAGAATCGACAACTTTTTTGTAATTCTGCTTCGTAATAAGTACCTTTAATCTCTTAACCTTGTAAATCTTTTAATCTATAAACAATCGGAATTCTTTGCACGATTTCAAAAACTATGAAAAGTTCTCTTCTCCAGTTTTGTTCGTATCCTTTTTCAAAGTGAAGTTTTTTGTTTATTAATGCGTACAATATCACCAATTTTAAATCTAGGGGCTTTAGGTTTCTCATTTCTTAGACCACCGTATAAATTTTTAATACCTGCTTTCGGTTATGTCTACTTACAGAAACAGGTTCCATTTTAATTGAACGGTGATACGAGTGATTATAACTGTGTATTAATTTATCAATGACGTCGATGTAATTTTTAGTGTTAAATTCAGTGAAATATTTCCACATTTTTGTTTTTAATGTCCGATTAAACCTTTCAACAATGCTAGCTTTTGTTTCGTTATTTGTAAAAAAAAAATTACATTCAGATTTTTTAAATAATTTTGAACTATTTTATTTAAAAACTCCTTACCGGCATCTGTTTGCAACACTTTAGGCTTCAAATCTTTAAAAATAATTTCTAGCCCAGACTTTACACTTTTTCCTAATTTATCTTTCAGAGGAACTGCCCAAGCAAATTTTGAAAATAAATCAATGCAAGTTAACAAATACTTATACCCTTTATTAAATTCTGCTAAAGATTGCATATCAACTAAATCCGCTTGAAACTGACGATCAATATCACTTACAAACACTCGATTCCGCTGAAACTTATGTCGAACAGGTTTATGAAGAGTGTAAGCATCTTTCTGCGATAACCAATGTTTCACATCTTTTTTACTATATTTCCCTTTTACAGAGCGATGTAATGCTTCCACACCCCCGAAGCTATTTGGAACTTCAGGATTTTCGTAAAACGCAGCTAAATCTTGATGCATTGTTACCGATGAAAAGAACTTGATTGAATGACTATTACAATGAATAGTTATATTATTATATACATTTTGGGAAAGGCAAAAAGGTTATGTATAAAAACATGAGCATAAATTTTCTCACTTTCATATGAAATACATTTAAAATATCACTTGTACATACTTTGATAATTTCTTTAAAATTACTCTTATTTATTTTTAAGATGTGAAACGATTTCAACATAAGTTAAACTAACAAACAATAAAAATAATAAGAACTCAAATTCAGCATATAAAAAAAAAAGAATTTTATTCAAATTTATAAAAACAAAATATTGTGTGAATCTTATAAAAATCTTTAAACAAAATCCTCATAGTATTCAAAACAATCAGGTGGACATAACATGTCTCTTACTTCTCTTAAAATAATATCCAAGCGAAGATTTTTTAAAAATTCTTGAGTTACATAATGTACAGATTTTAACAATAAAAAGTGTTCATTTTCAAAAAGATTATGATAAAAACAATCAGCTATCTCATTAGCTTCAAGTGATGAAACAAGTGAATTAAATGTTTCTTCGCGATTCCCCCATAACTCCTCAGCGAAAGTCTGAGGCTGTTTCAATCCTTTTTTCGTTCAGGAGGCTACAAATAGATTTTTCAAAATTTGCGTCAAGTATTGTTGACCCAGACTAACATCCAAAGAAGAAGGTAATGTATTTTCTATGGGGCCTTCGCAGAAGGTTTTATATGCAGTTAAAAAGTCCATACACTGAAACATATTGTCTATAGCAGCATTTTCAATAGCACCATATTTTTAATCATTTCAGCCCACTGCTCTCGGGATATGGTTATTTCTTTAAAAGTGGGCTCTTTATCCGGACTGTATTTAATGCGCTTGAAAGTAAAATCAATGAAGTTCTCACTAGTTATTTGAATGTGTCGTTCAGGAGGGAAAAGTCCACTTGGTAATTCCTCCAGTGATTCCGGCACTTTCTTTTTACGCATGATATATTCGATCCACCGTGGGTCTAATGTTATTCCCTCGGGAGTTGGGTAGTATGTTTTGCCATATTTCTTGAAACGTCTTATGTGTACTGATGCGGAATCATAATAGGTGCTTGCAAAGACAATAACATCATCTCCAATTGGAAATACTCCATCTGGTATGCAATCCTCGGTAAATTTTCCATACTTCTGAAAATAATATATCAAAATTAATAAATATCAGAAATGTGTAAAAAACATTATAAAAATTACATATTAAATTTATTTAATGTTGTTACTTACTTTTGAAACTTCTCTTCTGGCTTTCTTATTTACAGAAGATTCCCCGGCTTTTCAAACTTTCGTTTTCACTATGTGTTTCAGACATCACCATATTTTTTTCTTGTTGAATACAGCCCACCGCAATACTAACAAACGAAATGAATTGTGAACTAAAATGTGATAAGTGTCTAACGCATATCAACCGAATTACACTTGAGCGGCGTTCGCTGAGTGGTTGAAAGCAATGTATTCATCCGCTCTAAGCATTGAGATAATTTCTGACGTAGAATTCAGTCACCGTCTTGTAGAATCAAGATCAGACAAGCTAAAACAAGTTAAATCGTAACCCGTTCACGCTGATGACGAGTATACTACGGCACATTTTTCTGAATAATCAATTTACTTTGTATCTTTACTGTGTGTGTATGTAATCATTATACTGAATAAAAATTTACACATTATTAAAATAATATAAATTAAATATTTTTTTTTATTTCATTTTAATCAAGAAAATGATTTTTAAACATGTCGCCGTCTGCTTCGCCTGCAAAATTAAATTCATGAGATTATAAACATAAGTTTTCTTCAGGTCTGTATGCCTTCATAGGATAATGGTTAGCGTAACTGAAAAACTATTGTCCTGTGGAGACATTTTGATCTGAGGCCGTGAGTTTGAATCTGGATTTATTTATTTTTTATTTGAGCGTTATTTACTTCCATCATTTTAAAATCTATAATTAGTGTATATTTTAATCAATAGGTGGCGGCATGAGCACGTTTAACATTCCCATACTTCCATTTTTTGTGCACATTTTTTAAAAACAACTCAACTTAGCTGTAGAAAAAAAAACAATTCAACTCGCCCCCTCAACTCGAAAATTAAAGCCAATGCAGGAGAAAAACAACTCAACTCGTCAGTAGGAACGAAACAACTCAACTCACCAGCAGGAACGAAACAACTCAACTCTGCACTGCCGTCGACCGCCTACAACCGCCTGCAACCGCCTGCAACCGCCTACAACGCCTACAACCGCCTGCAACCGCCTACAACCGCCTACAACCGCCTGCAACCACCTGCACCGCCTGCACCGCCTTTACAGCAGAATCGGCTTTTTCTACCTACTTACATATATTAACCAGTATACAGTTACACGATCAAAATTTAATAATTCAGGATAAATATATTACAAATGCTCCATGTCTTCAAGAAGTGAGAAAAAAATTCAGAACACTTCTACATTTTTTCCAAACTGAACATTTATTTTATTAATCACACCTTACATGGAATTTATATTCCCATCACACATAATTATATAATGTAAATATTAATAGATGAAATCTTTATCTGTGCAAATATTATTTACAACAATATTTTGAACAATTAAATCATATAAAATTAAACAAGTTGTTTGTGTGTGTGGCGTGTATTTTATGTTTTTCATTATATAATCAATGATTACCCTTTATCAGTATGCCATATATGAAGTGTAATCTATTAAAAAAATAATCTTAATTACCGTAAAATCTGGCGTATAACGTGCACCGGTGTATATATAACGCACACCTGTATTTCAAGCTGCATTTTTTTTAATTTTAAGGCATATTCGCCGTATAACGCGCACCCCCTTTTCAATGAGGAACTTGCAATGTACTTAGTAATGTTATTATGCTTTAAAGCCATTTTTTCAATGTATTGCCCCAGGAAATTGAAAAAATAGCATGTTTCTAGAAAAACCACCCTTTAACTTAAAAAGGTATGACATTTCCTTTAAATAAACAATATTCCGATCAATGTAGAGGTCTATGTATTTTAATACACATTTTCTTTTTTATTTTTGAAGTTATCATTTTTATACCTGGCGTATAACACGCAACCGTAAATTTCGATATTATTTTTTTTGTTAAGAGTGCGCGTTATACGCTGTATTTTACGGTAATATTAAAAAGGTTTCAACTAATTGAACAATTACTACAAACGTATTTAATTTTCGTAACTATTTTAAGGCTAGATTTTCAAATTTTTTTCAAAAAGGGAATCACACACAGATTTTTTTCACAGAGAGAGAAAAAATTTATTAAGGTATTCAAGAATCCAATTCCTAAGCTTATTTTCTATGCTTATTTTCCTGCAATAAGTACCTGAGAATATTGTACAAGCCATTCAAAAAGGATTATATTCAACAGAAAACGTTATTAAAAGTTTTAATTCTATTACATTTATATTTCAAAATTAATGGATCTTTTCATATAGTTACAAAAAAATGATTTTCACAAAAAGTACAAATTTCAAGGGCGATATTTTTACTGAATAATTTGTACTAATGAAAGAATAGTAGATGGATATAAGTAAAAACCAGACAAAAAAGGTGGGGATTGTTTGCACTACCTCTCTCTCTCTCTTTGGTCAATTTGATACATTATTCCCCAGATTGGAATAAATTTAACTGCAATGCCTCGTAACAAGCAGTCAGAAAAAAATTCCAAGGGCTTGCCACGATAATCTTAAGTCGTTACATTCACTATTCATTTGAAAAGTAAATAACCACATTCAAAACAAACTATCCAAATAATTCATCTGTTTAAAATCAGAAACTACAAAAAATAACAAAAAAGAAACTTATTTTCCTCTTAAGAACATGAATAGAAAAATAAGGGTTTTTGATGAGCTAGCTCTTAAATAAAACACAGGAGTTGCCTTCTGTATATTTTTAAATGTTTTTCTTTCAGGCTTTCTGCGATGATTGGATTAAATTAATAAAAATTGCTTACTGTTAAAGATAAACAAATGTAGCTGAACCAAATAAACGCAATGTATAACATAATGTGCTTTCTTATTTTTTTGCGGGGGAGGGTGATGTAAGATACCACTGTACCCTTTTTTAATTATATTATTTTTCATATAACATAATCATAATAGATATTCACATAAACACACGACACGTGTTTAGTAAAGAAAGTAAATTTTGTTTTTAAATTCCATTACGTACTAATGTGTATATGATTTTGATTTTGAAATTTATAGATATTTTAAAACATATTTCAGTATAAATGTGCATTAAGTCTACAAAAAAAGAGAAATAATATATAACAATTCCTAGTCCTTTCATAGTTTGTGGTAAACAAATTTGGGATCGTCTGCTCCGATTGAAATGCAGCACATGATTTAAATTTCGTCGTTTAAAATCGTCGACAATTATTGCTCTAGATTGACTCATATTGTTCTAGATTAGTTAGAACTTTAACATTTTGAACATTTCTCTGCATCAAATAAGTAAAGCCCGACGTGAATGCAAACCTCCGTCAAAAGCATTTTAAAGAAAAATTCAAGATACAGAGCTTTTTGTAGTAGCACTTTATTTTTATAAATAAAAATCTAATGTGTTTAATATCATAACTAATTGGTGTATAATATATAATTAAATATACTCTTGTACATATATAATAATTCACGTTTTTTTTTTCATTTCATAGTGAACCTGAACTTTTTCAACACTTCACGTGATAATCAATTCCCTCTTTACCAGCGTAACTGAATATAACCATAATCTTATATCTTCAAATCTAAAAGCTCAATGTTTTTAAACTAAGAATTATGCAATCTAACATCACCCGAGCAGCTGAACCAATCAGAAGAACCTTTAATGAAAGTCATACTATTTTAATAACTTCTGGTTGTCTATCGGTAGAAATAAACGGATTTTTTTTAGACTAGGCTCTTTTCTTCTAATTGTTATGTAAACCCGCGAGTAAATGTCTTACTTTGTGTGCTGCTATTTGTGTTAGGTTTGCGAATGTTTTTTCTACGTAACACAATAAAGTGAACATTTACAAGTAGCAAGCCTCATCAGTCATTTCAATGACTTAATGAATTCATCTTATTCCATTTAAGGATGACAAAGTTTCAACCGACTTACTTTACTTTATATATAAATGCACATATTGAACTGGACTCAGTTGAGCAACAGCCAATGACGACGAGGGCCTACTTTGCGTAGTGTAATATGCAAATGATCCAAGTTTTGTGCCAATACGCATGCTCATACACGCCGAGGTGGCGCTACAATCAGGACGAGGGTCTATATAAGCCAGCGAAAATTCGAAGACTCATAAACGTGACGATTACCCGCCGATTGTATGAACACTTTGATAAGCGAAACATGCAAGGTAAACGTGCTAGAAGACATTTCTCACAGTTAAGCGAGTTTCAGAGAAGACTGATCATCGGGATGAAAACTGCAGGCTGGTCGACGCACCGTGTTGCTGGCCAGGTGGATCGTTCGGAGTGAGTCGTTAGAAATTGTTGGGAGCAGTGGACACGAGAAGGTACCCACGAGCGGAAAACCGGGTCTGGAGCGACCAGGAAGACCACGAGGAGATAGGATCGAAGGATCGAGCGGCAAGCACTTGTGGACCCCACAGTGACTCGTTCAACGATACGAGTAGACGTAGGCGTAGCAATTGTTCCACAAATATTTCCAAACACCTTGCAGAAGCAAATTTTATACCAAGCGCCCTTTCCGTGCACTTCCTTTAACACCGGAACATCGGCGACTGCGTCTACAATGGTGCCAAGCCAGGTCAATGTGGAATTTCACAGTCTAGCAAAAGGTTGTGTTTAGTGATGAATCCCGTTTTGTTTTGGGGACAGATGATAACCGAGTACGGGTGTAGAGGCGCCCTGGTGAGCGGTACAATTTCCCCTCACAGTTCTACGTCACACTGCCCGCACAGCTGAAGTAATGTTCTAGGGGGCCATAGCCTATGATAGCCGGTCCACTTTAATTGTGGTACGTGGAACCTTAATTTAGTTGAGATTTATTCGCTGTTCTTCGTGTATTTTTAGTTATGAGGAAGCTAAGATACGGAATGATTATAAATTGTGTTTTTATATATAAAATGGTGTAACTTTAAAACTACTGGTCAAAATGATTTCACATTTTCTCAGAACAATCGTCAGGCAATGAAATTATTTTCGGTGAAAGAATGAATATATATATATATATATATACAGTTAAAACAAGAGAACTGATAGGTGAATCTGTAAGTGTGTAAACATGCAAATTAGTAAAATCGGACATGCTGTGATGAAAGTGCAGAGTGCTAGCGACACACCTAATAATTTGTTTGAGTACTTCATCATGACCCAAAACAACAAAGGATTGCTCTCTACTCGTTAACCTTTTCTTTTTCCCAACAAAACGGAGATTGTGTGTAAACAGCTGTAATGAATTTAAGGACATAAAAAGGGATAAAATCAACCCTAATGATCACATAGGTCTGCAGAAAAAGATAGAAAAATTTGAAAACTCTGCTTTTTACTTGACGTGAAACCAGGCAGAGTGCGATAACTGGTTGCGTTAACGATAGTAGAAGTGTTGCTTTGGCCTTTCGAGGACAGACGAGCTGCGATGCAAGAACCAGCAGTGCAAGGGGAATTGGCCTAATGCTGGATATGTCTAACAGCATGATGTGTAATTTCCAAACGAACATCTTAATAAAGCTATCCGTACAAGATAACCCATATACAGCAATTCCTACCTGCTAATCTGAAAGCCTCTGAATCATTCACACTGTGACTTCTTGCGTGTAATGGATGTGTGTAAAAATAGAAGCAGTGGATTATATAGATGACTGTGGAGTATTCTGTGGTTTAATAAATCAATTTCTATTTGCAAGGTTCTATAAATACGCAAAATTGTAGGATATGATCCACTGGGAATCCATTTAAACTACAACCATTATCGCTTCATTCTGGAAATGTCAATGTGTGGTGCGGAATAAAGGCAGCGTTTGACGTCGGTCCAATCTTTTTTGAGAAGATCATACGTGCAGATCTCATTATCTGCACCGCAACTGTCAAACGGTTAGAAACCCTTTTGATGAACCATGTCCTTCCAGCACATCAATAGCATCAGGTTGTGGATCACACAAAAGATGGTGCTCCACCGCACATTGCTATTCTTGTGAAGCAGCTGCTGAACGCTTATTTCAAAGAAGATGAAAGTATATGCCTCTATGTTCACTTTTTAACAGAGTCACGTCCACGTTTCCTCGATTTAATGTCTGTCATTTTTAGTTTTGTGGTTACCTGAAAAAGGTTGTTTTAAGTGGGTGGATTGCGAATCTAGCAGACTGAAAGGCAAGTATCCCACATCACATCCATAGCATCATCACAGATACCCTCCGATCCTTGTGGTACATGTCATTTTGTGCTTATAACTAACAGCAAAACAAGGCAGAAGGCATATCGAAAAAATTATGCAATAATCATGTGTATGGTAATGGTTTGAGAAGGTTTCGGTTCTCTACTTGCCACTGCCACTTTTGTCGCAGTAAAAATATATTATTATCTTTATTACAGATGAATCTGTCACAAATTTTGTGAGGCTGTTGTTTTCTTTCGGCTAATAACTGTGACGTTTGAGAAAAATAAAGGTAGCGCAATAATGATCAGTTTAAACATTACGCCACAGCTATTATCTACAGATTATACATTGAAGTTAATAATTTTATTAAAAAAAAGTTCAGAGTTCAGATGATGTGGTTTGTGAGAGAGGAGTTCTTTTCAGAATCTGCTCAGTTTGAAAATTTCAAATCATGTCTCATTCTCCCTCTCTCACTTCGGGGATCAGAGGCCGGAATCTTTTTAGCATGAATTTACATCCTGCTAGTGGAGAAAACTGTACCTCAGATGTGAAAAGGTGCGGTGAGGTCCCACGCAATAACTTTCAAAATGCACGTGTGATGATTATTTCCCCAAAGAATCCGATTCACAGCAGGATGGTGGCATTCGTTACAACAACATACCTGTGCTTAACGGATCCATTATGGCTTTTCCGCAGAAAACCCCACCTAGTGGTATATTTTGAAACTATTTCGCTTTCCTTCGAGAAACAAAATTACACTAATTCACTAATGATCTCGTAGAAAAATAATTCATTCTAATAAGTAGTTTTAAAGTTAACTCGATTTGAAATCACAATTATTATTATAATCACCCTGTACTTTGCACAAATTTCTGGTAATTACTTGCATTCTTTACAAGGAGCGTTCTCTTAAATTAATTTTAAATTCCATTCCCTTTGAACAAAAAACTTTTCAGTTTATGATAAATTTTTTTAAATGATAAATATTATATTGTTTTTGTAAATATTTTTGATTTAGGACATTTAAAAAATAATAAAAAATAGTTTTTAATAAATAATATATGTAGTTTTCTTACGTAAACAATTAGCAGCTTTTTCTTTCTTTCTGAAAACTAAAAAGATTCTGGGGAAACATTGATTATTTACACAAACATATGCCATTCAATTCACTCAGAATAATTTAATGATCTAAATTCATGACTTAAATCTTATTGAATGGAATAATAGAAAATATTTAAGTATAGCTTATCTTTTTTGTCATTCCCAAACGTAATTAGTTCATACATTTTAGAAAATAATAATGAAAACTCGCCGAACGATTCTTAAATCTTAAAAAATTGTGTGTGTATATGTCTGTGTGCATACATATGAAAAATATCATAAGGTTCCATTACAGTATCTTTTTTTTTTCTAAATTTACATACACTTTTCCATTGATCAAACTCAAAAGTACAATGAAATATGCTTATAATGAACTCTATTTGTATATTCTCTGCAAAGTTTACTTTGTATAGTGTTTGAAATAAAAAAATTGCGTTCAAATGCAAGAGTCTTTGCAAACTTCAAATGAATGAGGCATACGAATATATTATTCGGGGTTTATACCAATTAAAAATAAATGTGTGATTCTGAATTTATATATGATGGTATTTATGTTCATATGCAAAATCTATTTCTCCATTTTAGCATTATGAGTTCTTTACGTAAAATAAATGAAAAAAGTGTAATTTGCAGATTAAAAATAATAAAGATTCCTAAGTTTTTTTTCTACTCGTACTTTTTATTTATGGTTAATAAATTCATTGTGAAGCTTTAAAAGACGCTTTACATTTCTCTTCTTAGAAATAATATGCTAATCATTTAACATAATTTAAAATTAAATATTTTCTATGAAGTTCAAGTTTATATATTTAATTTATTGTGCAAAATATCTTAATCCATACATTGCTATTTCAAAAGTTGTAACATAATGAAGTTTAAACAAAATTAAGAAAAGATAGGAACTTAACCACATATAGAAAAGAACCGTGAATAATATATCCTTTTAACTTTAAAAAAATTAATTTTCTTCGTAAATGAAATTTTTTTCTAATTATTGTAGGAAATATTTGGTTATTTTACACTACCTTGTTACTAACAAATAATTTTAAAACAAAATTAGCAACTCTTATTAAAACGCCATACTTAAATTTTAAAACTATTGTGTAACTAACTTTAAATTTAAATAATTACCTTACAAATATGACCAAATCATGATATTTCAAATTATTTCTATATTTTTTTTTGTTCTTTTTGCCCAGTTTTCCTGCTTTAAGCTATTTTTACGATCATCTACTGGCCTTTAAATCTTATAAAGCGTTGATTAAAAAAGTAATTAAATATTTGTAGGAATTTTCATCGGATATTAGCCATATTTTATACGTAACAATTTCAGAAACTTATTTTCTCCGTCTTTCCTTATTAAATTTACTCAGTTTTAAAAATATCTATCTTGAAAGAAGTTCTGATTTTCAAAAACTGCTAATAATTTCTAGTTAAAGAGGACAATACAAAATCCCTGAATTTTGGCTGTTATTTTTATTACATTTATTTCTTAAATTTTATTATTACATTTCTTGATTAGTGTAGTCTACATTGTAAAAAAACCCTTCTAAATTACTGAAAGGAATTCTAGTATTTCTTAAGAAGTAATAAATAAAATTACGTATAAATGTAACGGAATTAAAGTACCGTAGAACAACGATCTTATATGACTAACAATGGGAATTTACTGAATAATAAATACCGTAAAATCCGGCGTATAACGCGTACTTATAACACAAAAAATAAGATCGAAAGTTATGGGTGCGCTTTATACGCTGGATTTAAAAATAAAAAAGAGGTTAGCAATAAAAGAAATTAAGACTTCTTCACATTTGTTGGAATACTATTTATTTCAGCGTTTCTCAAACTGTGGAGCGTGCCCCCTCTAGGGAGGCGTAATAATTGTACGAGCATATTGAACAATTATTACGCCTATTGTTACGCGAGCATATTGAAAAGTCGGAAACAAAAGATTATTTTAAAAAAAAATATTAAATATTAATGCATTATAAACAAAATGCATTCTGACATAATAAAAAATAAATATCCATTTACACTGATATAGTACACTTATAAATGTATCATTAATCCACAATTCATTTTATAATTAATTGAACAATACTAAGTTAAGAACAAATTTAATAATTACCAATGACCGCAAGCGCCTCTCATATATAAAATTAAATGCAAAACTTAACACTTTTCTTGATAATTTGTACGGTTTATAATTAAATGTCAAAAAATAGGATTTTAGCTTTCCAACACCCCTTAAGTTCTTTTCTTTGCATTCCAAAGCCTTCGGAATAAATTTATGGATAGCTGTGTGCAGAGATGTATATATTGGTCCGGGCCAATTAACGCATAAGACGATAAAATCGTATATTTTAGCTTTAGCGTCAAATTATAGTATTATTGAATTCATTACATTGTTATTGTATGGGGGGCGCGATGAAATTTTGGTTGAATATTGGGTCGCCAATATTGAAAGTTTGAGAAGGACTGATTTTTATTTAAAAGAAATGACATACTTTATGAAATTAAAGGGTTATATATCTAGAAGTACATTTTTTAAAAGCATGGGATAATACGTTTAATAAATGACTTCAAAATGTAAGAGAATGGAACACGTACATTTTTCTCCGTAAAAAAAAAGAGGATGTGCGCGCTATACGGCGAGTATACCTAAAAGTTAAAAATTTGAGCTTGAAAGTAAAGGTGCGCGTTATACACAGGTGTGCTTTATGCGCCGGATTTAACGGTAAATACTGGAATTTTCAGTTTTATTTTTATTTTTGGCTGAAAGAATTTGAAGAAAACGGGTTACTTTCTTACGCTTTTATTATTCATAGAAATTTTGAATTTAAAATTCATCTGAAAGGATGATTTTAAAACTTTAATAACAAAACAATAAACATTTAATTTTAAATTCTAAGCAAAATTCTGTGTGCGTGCGTGTGTGTGTGTGTGTACGTGCGTGCGTGCTTTTCACTACGTGCAGCAACAGATAAGATGTGTGGATCGGTGACACTTATCATAAAGTTAGATGCAAATGAAGGAACCTGAAAAACGGAAAATATCAATGTTATTACTTTTTCCAAGAAAATCATTGTGGAAAATTTCCTAATCGCAAAGAGTACACGTAATAGCACAGAATAACAGACTGCTTCCAACGGGGGTATTTCCACGAGGCAGACGATTTTTCGGAGGTGATTGGATTGTGAAGGGAATATTGGTTAATTCTTCGAAGATCAATTACATCCTCTAAGACGCATATACTGTACACAGATGGTAGAAAAGATGGTAGGAACAAGGAAATTTGATAAGAGAGTTGGAAAATGAACAGGGTAACGTCACCAGACGTGATTTACACTACCATTGACAAATGATAGATATATCATGATTCTGCAGCTATTCTGCAGTATACCCAGTACACGTTTCATATTCCAATATCGAGAAGTCTATCGATTGATTGCTAACGGCCTTTACTCATGGCATCCATTAAGATGACCCCTGACCTCACCAAACAGGTGGCTCCATCTGCATTGATGGCGGATCAGAGCAACAATGCCGACTGAATGCTACAGTGTCGTATTCCCAAACGTGTCATGTTTCTGTTTGTAAAATAATAATCTCCATGTACTAGTATAAGACCAATTTATTGACCGGTCCAATCACACCACATTTGTCGAAGCTCACCCTACTGCACAATAAACCGGCATTAAGATTTCACTCGCAATCTAGTTTGATACTAAATATATTGTTCATTATCTGGAAGTTATCCTTAAATTATCGATAAGATGTATTGTAGTACAGTGCTTCTCAAACTTTCAGTATTCGCGTCCCAATGTTTAGTCATAATTTTAATCGCACTCCCCCTATACAATAATGTATTGAAAAAAAAATAATAATATGTACTTTGAATCTGAAGCTGCAATACGACTTTATTTATAATCCGTACAAATTATCAAGATATGTATTAAATTTCCTATGTGATTTTATGGCATGCCCATAGAGCCATAGGTAATTGTTAAACTTGTTCTTGGCTTAGTACTGTTAAATTAATTATGAAACACATTGTGTAATACTGGTACATTTTTAACTTTCTAAGTGGATACCTTCCTACTGAAAAGTTATTCCGAAAGCGTTAACTCTTATTTTCAAGATCGCTTTAAAAATGCAACAGCCTTCTTTCATTTCCCCCTTTTAGAACTTGGGAGGTCGAACGGGTACAATTTTATGACCTAGTTCGGTTAATTTGTCAAGTAAGAACCAAGAGATCACTCGTTTACAGCTAGCTGTAGAGTTGCCTTGGGCAATCTTGTATGAAACTGTAGTGGAATTCGGTGTTTCTTTCTCCTCTATGTTCCGTCACAGTAAAATTAAAACAAAATGCAGGGTAAAAAAAGGAAAAAATGAAATAAATAGTATGTTAGAAGTTGAAAAATAATTATATTTTCTTCAAACAAATTTTATTTTTCTGTCATTTTTTAAAAATTAAAAATATATATATATATTTTTGGTATTGCGATTTGAACCAGAAAAAAGCATCCTGTATTCATTTTTTAATATGAGAGTAAGAAAACACACTCACTTTCCTGTTTTTTAAAAAAGTAATAAGGTAAAAAGAGCAAAGGCCCTATCTCATTTTTAAACAATAACACAATAAATGGTACATAGGATGATTTTATTTATGAAATAAAACCAATCTTTCTCTATTCAGTTATATTTTTAATTTAAAATAGCATAAAAAAGGATTTCAATACTTTTAATTTATTTTAAATAAAATCATATAAAAGATATTTTTATGTTAACTGAATATTTTTCGGAAAAAATTTAAATTTTCCTTCCTAGTGTTCTCTTTTTCGTACTTCTTGTATTAAATAAAAATTCCTTTTCTACATCGGCATTTGTGATGGACATAACACACATTCAGTCAATAATTTTTAATTTTAATGGGGGATATACTTCTTTAAATGCGCATGACAGTACTTCTAACCATTTTCTACTCAAGTTAAATTTCTTATCTTTAATGTTTCTTTTATTACAAGGAAAAATGTCACACATAGATAACTACATTTTCACACAATTCAGTCATTACAAATTCTATTGTGAGAAAAGTTCTCCCTAATTAATTTTGCCTTTCAAAACAGTACACTTAAAACAATTTTGTTCAGTGAAGTTAACCGACAGTTCCACAATGTATTCATACCAAATTTTAAATACAAATTTAACACTTGGAAATGTATCCTGTATTAAACTTTTCAGTATACACAAATATTTCCTGCTGTAGGGAAGATATAGTATGAGAGTTGCGGTGTGCGGTTGTGAAAGAATGTTTTCGTACGTGTAGACTATTTTTGAATTTAAATATCACTGAAGCTGATCATATAACTGCAAATGAGCCTTATTTTAATGTGTGCTGGTATCAAAGTAAAACACTTTACAATATTAAACAGCCTATGGGTTTATACTCAATATCAAACTATTCGCAAAATGGCTTACAACTTCTATTCAAATTGTAAAGAAACTGAAATATAAATATATCTTACTGCAGTCAAAAATATTCATAATATGTAAGTATCCTATTCCTCCACTTAATTCAGTACATTTTAAAAACTGTAGCTGAATGCAATTTTTTATATTTATAAACCAGGCATAAAAGCTCACACAGTCGTAAAAACTACTTTATCATTTTTAAATATACTACTATAAAACGTATATGGATTGTAAGATCAGTTGCAAAATCTTTTAGAGGAGCTAAAAACATGTAATTTTGGATTGATCAAATTTTTAATATAATACACAAATATACATGTTATTAAGCAAATGCATTTGAAAAATCAAACTTCCTTCTAAAATAAACGTAAGTGAAAGAAAAATGTTTAATTGCAAACGAGTGGAAATACATGATTATCTAAGGGGTATCCCCAAAGTGAGGCAATCCTCAAACTTAAAACTCAAACTCAATGGAACAACAATCTATGAGGGCCAGGAACTACTATTCCCATCCCAATATACGTGACCATTGGACGCTGAGGTGCATGAACAGATGTCCCGATTTGGTGGTCTGTCTGAACAGAGACCTTCAGTGTTTAAGACCCGAAGCAAGCTTGGTACTCATTTATCGACCCAATGTAGCGGGGATGAAAGGCAGAGTCGACCTTGCGCAGCCCGTTAATAGAACCCCAGACCTGTGGTGTGGAAGCACTATACATTAACACTCGATCCCATTCGGTGAAAAATAATATTTATTGTTAGAATCGTATATAAATCCCTAATGAATGAGGGAGTCCAAACTTTTTTTTCATGTAAACTGTTTAAACGGAAATGGTTAATTATGAACATTTCACAAGTTGCATAAATTAAAATTAACCGTTATAGTTTACATAAATTTTTAAGGGTGCAAAAGGTGTATTTCGGCTGCACGAATTAATTTTAAAAGGAATACGGTTACGAAAAGTAGTACAAATCAATCTAAAGTAGGGTTGGTTACATTACATATTGTCAAACTCAACAATGCATTGGAAGCCAATTCCACAATTCGTTGTTATAAAAATGCATGGAAAATTACAAGATTTATTTTTGCATTTGTAATTTATATATATATAATTTTTCCTGGGAACTTTAAAAGCTAGAGCGGCATCCATCAAAACCGCGGTTCCCTCTCTGTTTTTCCAGATCGCTCCTGACTAAGCCGGCTCTGCCATAGTAAGTGAAAATGCCGGATTTTCTTTGTCAAGATCATTTTATAGCAGACTGCATTTTTCATGTATTTTAGATGGTCGTTTTTTATTTTCTACATCAATATCTTAATGTCTGAATTTAAAATTACATAAAATTCTTGACATTCGCATCAATGACCATGATAATTTTTATTAGTATATGAATGTGTCATCAAACGCTTACATGACTAATATTAACATATTATTTTAATCATTTAATTAATATTAAGTATAACATAACGCACACAAATTTTCTGAACTTTAAAATAAATATTTCGAAAACTACTTAAGATATACTCAACATTTTTCATTCCTACGCTTTAGCTTCTCAGTTTTGCTTCTATGTAAGAATTTATTGTAATTGTATATTCATCAATTTTTTTAGTATATTTTTTGTTCTTAGCATGCAGTTTTCAACTGAATTGTATGAAATCTTCGAAATATATTAAAAGATACCAAAGAAGCTATATAATAAAATTTGAAATTTTTATTATACTCAAACAATTGCTAAAACTTATGGTAAATAATTTTTAACTGCGCGATTCATTTTTTTTAGAAATTTCAAATGGAATTTCTAACATAAAATTTCTAGCTTTATACGGTCGAGATTTCAGAAAATATCCAGATTTTAATTACTTATTCAGTTAACCTTTAAAAAAGTTAAACGTTGAGGTATTTTGTATAAATAGATATTTTTGAACAATAATTCGAATGTTTTTGAATGGCTTGAATTTAAAATTGATTTTTATGTTTATTCATATGCATAAACGTCTACTGTAAATGTTTCCGTATATTTTTGATTACCATTTATTCAAACATTCAAGTTATAAAAAAAATGTGTGAAAATCTTCATTCATGTTGTCTTTGATGTAAACTGAAGTTCAAGTACTTAAAATTCAAATATAATTCGGTGTATTTTAACAATATATAACTAGGCACTGTACTTAAACTTCCCTGAACACTTGGGCTTTGAAATCTAAAAAAAAAATAATAATAAATCTTAATTAGTTTTTTTTCGTTATTATTTTTATCAAAGTGTAAGAAAATGTTTCAAATGATTTGATGAAGCTTAAATTTATTCATTTTTAGTGGTTGGAAAATTGAAAAGGTTTCAAATTTTAAAGAGTTGGGTGCTTTATTAATTTTTTCGGTATCTTATAATAAAATAATCATGTTTCAAAAACTGAAAGCTTTGATTAAAATAAGAAAAATGAAGCGAAAGAATATACTTAAAAAAAGATAATTTGTCTAACTATATAAAATAGCAGATTGCACTGACACGCCGCAACTTGTTACAGTTTCAAATTAATATGAAACCAAAAGGGAATTGTAACATATTTTACTTATGCTTTGGGACTTTTCAAAACTTTTAAAATACGTGGTAACAAGTAAACACTTCCTGAGGTCTAAAGAAATTTCCCCCCGACTTTTTACGATTGCCCCAGGGTCGAAACACGGGGTTTCCTGGGAGCCATAAAACTTCCCCTCAGTGTCCTGCTGTGTTGCTTCCACCGTCCTCAATTATCTTTCAAGATGTTAAACCTTAAAAGGGGGAAAGGATTTCAGAAAAGTGCGGCTAATCCGCTTTTGAAAACGTTATTGAAGGCAGAAAAATCAGTGCTGTCCATTTTCGAAGCATCTTTACACTGACGGAATTTTCTGTTCTATCCAGTTAGAGGGTTAAATGTGTTATATCAGTGTATATGCGTGTATTTTTTTTTATTTCCTTATTAAGTCAGAATGTATTTTGTTACGCTTATTTTCAGTAAATTAATAATTTTTCTTAAAGTAATTTTTGGTTTTGGACTTTTCGATATAATACTCTAGCCTCCTTGTAGGGTTATCACCCCCCCAAGGAGGTACGTCCCACAGTTTGAGAAACACTGATGTAATACATTTTGCCCATCGATATTTTCGCAGTAAAATTACAAAATAAATATTTAAATCTTCATTTACTGATTTACATTTTCATTCTCCAACAATTAAACATATTTTGAATTTATGTATTTTATTAAGGATGTGTTGAGAGTTACATTAAATTAGGTAGAAATTGCGTTTGCTAAAAAAAATTCAAATAATTATTTTAATTGTACTACTCATAATTATAATAACAATAATTTAATAAAACAACTATTTATTTAACATTTTCCTTCTTTCTTGTGTTTATCTTATTTTTTATATTTGTGTAAATTTATTATTGTAATTTTATTAGTTATTATTGTATATTTTGTAATTATATTATTGTAATAATGATTATCTAATACTTTATAAAAAATGCAATTATCATTCAATCTTCGATATTATCCTTATAGTTCATCAGTATATTATTACAGAAATCGATAAACTTAAAATCTGAATTCTGTGGATTTAACGTTTTACTTTTTTTTTTTTAACTTTTAGCTGATCCAGTTTCTTTACTCGTCTTATCTTATAATTAAAAACATTACACTGTAGCAAACACACATTTTTGGCTCATCAGTGAAATTAATCGCATTTGAATTCTTCTTTCAAGCGAACTGATTACGCATAGGTAAACTTTTCAAAAGTAGTAATTTCAACCGGTAGTTGGAAATGAGAAAATGTGGACATTCCTGAAATGAGATTCCAATACAAATTATTTTCCAATGCAAAAGATAAAACTTCGCAGGTGGAGGTTTTTTTCCCCTCCCTTGCAAAGGAAAAACATTCGTAAAAATTTTTCTTGGCCACCCTTTTGCAGGCTTTTCGCTCGATAATGGCAAAACTTTTCGTCAAATTGTTAGATTCATCTTGACAAGAAATAAATTGCGGAAACTGTACATAACTTTATGAAACTATCTTACGCTCCTTTCTGTAAATTATCTCTCTTTCTCTTTAGATATTCTTTTTTTCAATTGGAATTTCAAATGAGTTTTTGAACGGATATGCAGATAAAGAGATTTTCATTCCTAGGTGTTGGTAGTTCCTGTATGATTTTATTAAAATCAAATCCTCAGAGGAAAAACTACTTAACTAAGCTACTTAACTGATTATATAGTTAATTTCTATTGTCTCTGTTTGTACTATTTGAAAAAAAAAATTAATGTAAAACTTCTTCGCAACAATGTAACAATGTTACAATATCATGGAATATTCCTGAATGAAGCAAGAATAAGAAAAATATATTTTTTTCTAATGACACATAAAAAAAATATGGAACTAATGGGATAGGCACTGAACCGAAACTGCTAAATGAAGAACAATAAAGGAAATTCTTGAATTATCTGAAGAATATCGAATTTTTTTTTTGCAAATGAGATAGTAACCCCAAGCATAAAATTAAAACCATTAAGCATTAGTATTGGTACATTACATAAAAAAAATTCTTTACGCAACCAAAATATTCCGATGTCATATAAGCTTACGGAATAATATGCTTATGGGACTCATTATAATATATAACAAGAATACAACTTCAAAGGGAAACATTGAACTTAGCAACGAAAGATGAATTTTACGGGTGTGGAAAAAATCAAAAGTAAAAAAAAAAAATTATCTGAGCCAAAGAGTGAAAGGCTTTAAACCCGAGATATTTATGTAAATTAAGTTATTGAAGATGTCCGGAAATTAATGCTACAAAATTGTGCTGTCTTTGAAAAGCTTTTTTTTTTGTACTTTTTTTCTCTTATGCACCTTGAGTATAGTATATTTTAAACTTTAGCTTATAAAGAAAATAACTATATGATACAAAAACTGAAAAATCTTGTATTTTTTCGTAAATGTATTTTAAGTTTTTCGTACACGAAATGACCAAATTCGGTCAAGACAGATATTATAGTTTTTTATTTTATTGAACAGAGCTATCTTTTGGCTTTACGAAACACATTTTGTATTGTTTCTATTACCGAAGGGCCAATTTACAATCAATTTTATAAAGTTGAGCCCCAGAAGTGGGTTATTTTCTATCAGAACTGGACATTTAAATTGCTTAAATTCCACCATGGTGAGCCTAATAATTCAAAATATTACGAATGTATTTCTATTTAACTTTTTGAAGCAGTTATTTATGTTATTTTCTAGGGAATGTACTAAAATGTTTCTTATTGTATGAATGCTTTTTGAGTTATGGCTTGTTATTTAAATAATGGTCTCATAAAGAATGTCACATTTCTTATAATGTTTACTCAATCTGCTCTAAACTTTCCAAATTTTAATAAAACATTAATATTTTAGTACATTTTCTACATAGACGCATCTAATTTCTTTATTATTACTTTTACTAATATATATGTATTACTTTTTTCTCTAACTGCGTTGAAGTTTTTCAAAGATGTTGTTAAAATTTCACTTATAATGGTATTCTTTGTAAAATTCAAGTATTTTTTAAAAAAATAATGTAAGTTAAATAGTTGTATGTATTGAAAATGAGTCCTAAAATAACATTCGTAACATTTAAATATGTTATTTTGATAAAAAGTACTCCGAACGTGTTCTGATACCTGAATGCAGTAAATGATCTTGGCTCAGGAATCTTTAGAGCAAAACCGGCATTTTTATTATCAATACTGTTACCTCAGTTGAAAGTCCATTTCCAGCAGAACCGTTCTTAGTGGATTTCAATTCAACAAAAAAGAAACATGCAAAATAAAATTAATTATTATAGTGCTAGCAGTTCAAACTCGAGATTTTTTTTTTGTCAATACGCCCTGCCCCGGTAAGGATTCGCACAGAAATCACTCTCCTTAGGAGTCGATTTCCGTAAAATACATTCTTAGTGGATCTCTATTCAACGAGAAATAAACATACTTAACAAATTTCAATCATGTATGTCTAACAGGATTTTTTTAAAATTTCCCTTGACCCTTAACAACCCATCTGGGTGACGTATTTTCGCTCTTTGTAAGAGGAACGCATCCCATGAAAAGAATAGGCAGATGAATTTCCAAGCAGGTCGGTCTAATAGTTTAAAAACGGAAAAAATTATCTATGTGGCTCCTTAATCCCCATCAACGCCACTTGGGAGTCTATTTTCGTAAAAACCATTTTGTAGTGGATCTCTACTCCATGAAACTAATCTGCTTACACAATTTCAAGACTAGCGTTTTATAGTTTAAAATGGAAATAATTATCTATAACACCCCTTAAGCCTCCACAACGCCACTTGAGATCTATTCTAGCAAAACCAATTTTGTTGTAGATCTCTACTATATGAATGGAATCTTCGTACAAAATTTCAAAACTATACGTATAATAGTTTAAAAATGAAGATAATTATGTGTAACGCTCCTTAGGAGTCGATTTTCGCAAAACCTATTTTGTAGTAGATCTCTACTCTATAAAACTAATCTGCTTATCAAACTTCGAGACTGTACGTCTAATAGTATAAACTGAAGATAAATATGTGCAACGCCCCTTAGGATTCGATTTTCAGAAAATTCGTTCTCTACTCGATGAAAGGAACCTACGCACCAAATTTAATGTCTATAAGTTTAATAGTACCCGAGATATCGTGATGAGTCAAAGAATAAGGGAGTAAGTGTCTCTTTTTGCCTTTATACCATATAGATATACATTAAAGAAATGAATTTAAATTCAGTAGCATAAAATCACCTCTTTAGGAAAATAATGTATATGTTTCAATGTTCAGAAACATTATTATTAATCGGCACCCAATGGTCGAGTTTGTGGCGTATCACGCTTTCACATCACAAAGCCGTTGTTCAAAACCAGGAATGGGGAGATCATCTCAGCCTTTCATCAATTCAGTGGGCCGATAAATGGAGTACCAAGCTTGTGCTCTTGGAAACTAAAAAATGTGTGTTTCAAGTCAGAGTAACCACCTGACCGGAACATCTGTTCATGTACTTTAGCTCTCAAAGTCACGAAACTAAGATGCAACAGTAGGCCTTGGTCCTTGTGGGCTGTGACGCTACATAGTTTAATTCAGTGTATTAAGTGTTAATACAAGCCCATGGGGCTACTGATAAATATCAAACTTGTTCTATTGTTAAATTAATAATAAAATATACATTGTACAGTACTGATATATTTATAAGTGTATTATATCAGTGTAAATATGTATTCTAAATTTTATTATATCAGAAAGTATTTTGTTTGTTTACTTTCAGAAAATTAATAATTTTTTAAATAACCTTTTATTTTCGACTTTTCAATATGCTCGTGCCCCCCTCGTAGAGTTATCACGCCCCTAAAGTTTGACATACCTCACAGTTTGAGAAACGCTTCCTTAGGCATTTTAAACGGGTTTTTTTCTTGAATAATGTATGGTATCTTCGTTTATATTGTTACGTTGATCGGGGTTCGAGGATTTTATGTCAGTCAGTCGCAAAGAACAAGAAAATTCTTCAAGAGTGATGATAATTTATTACCTATATATATATATATATATATATATATATATATATATATATATATATATATATAATCTAATCCTTGAAATACAGGATTCAGCAGCTATGTTCACAGCATAAATCTCAGAAAGTTTTCACACCTTCAACAGCACACAGGCACAAGGATCATTGTCTAAAATACATGAATGTAAAGGATTATTCATATGCACAGCCTAGCTAATCAGTTATTACGGTGAAGGCAAGTTTACTAATCGCTAGTCAAAACAATATGTATTAATCGCAGGTTGAAATAAGACTGACTCGTTTCGTCTAGCATCACTCTATTTACGGACCCGGTGGAAACTTAGAGAAAGAAAATTGTGAAATTAGTGGTATTCCATAGGGTCCCGAACTCACCAAAAATGGTCACCAAGTCACTAAATTGGTCGCCAAAAATTATGGTAACTTGGCTTAGAACCAAGATTTTGCCAAGTTCCTATTGAATCGCCATTATAACGTAAGAAACGGCGTTGCTAGCGAATATTACAATAAATATAGCATAGAGTAATATAAATGCATTACACATCCAAATACAAATTATTTACACTATTTACAAAAAATCCGTAACAATATCAATAGCGCATAATGGATATAAATAAAACATGTTATGCTGCATGTTGAGAGATTCAACACAACAAATGCATGCTACGAGCAATAATAACATGGTTATGGGAATGTGGCGATTTTTGTTTCGTGCAAAAATATAAATTTTTGCTACATTTAACCATATTTGAAGAAAAACAGGTTGATGAAAGCATGTTCAACACAAAACAAAAAATATAGGAACAAATTAAAATTAATAAATGTATTATTAAAAAAAGGTGACAAAGGATCAAAAAATTATATCTAAATGCAAGTAAGAGAGTATAATTTATTGACCGAAATTAGGGAAAAAATCCTTTTCTGGTAGAAAAAATTTTAAACCAATGTCATACATTCAAGTAATATACAATGAGAAATTTATAATTGGATGTGAAGTAGAAAAATAACTATTTTAAAACATGTTATTAAATAAAATCTGGAATTGAAGATATCAAAATACTTTTCAAATTATTTTTTTAATGCTTAGATGCTTTATTATAGTGTTATTTAAGAAAATCTCTGTTTAAATTTAAGACACTTCTTACTTAAGTGTCTGTTCAAAAAGTAACAATATATCACATAGTAATGAGTATTAATTTCAGGGAGAGTAATATATATATATAGCGAGTAATTCAGAGAAAAAATTTAGATATTGCTCATCACATTATTCACTTCATTCAAATAGAAAAATATATATATACAGTTATCTAATAGAAATTAACGAGAAAAGTAATAATTTTCCAGTTCGTATGCCTTATTGAGTAACTAACATCATGCTATTAAACTGAAGTTATATTAGTATTTTGGTATTTATATTAATTTTATCAAATGACTCATAAAAATCACTTTCTTTAACGTTTAACTGTCGCATTTACCTTTGGAAAAAATCATTAATTATTTCACTTATTCAACTAATAGTATAACCTATTCAACTAATTTATGTTTAAGAAATTTATTTTATTAGGGAGGATAAGTTGAAATGTAAAGTTTCAGAAAGGTCGTCGCAAACCAGAGGTTGCAGGTGAGACTTGAGTCAGTGAAGAAGCTCAGACATGGTTAAAGAAATAGTTACTTTTTGTCCAGACTAATCAATTTAAGACCACTTTGTGATTACGTAACATTTTATAATCTTAGGAGCTATCCTAATTAATTTCTTAATCCAGCATAAGGTTATCCAAAGTACACTTACCTCTTCATTAGCTTGTAGACGAACTTCTCTGCTATTTCCTAAACTGCTGTGGTTCGCTTCAAATATACTTCTCTAGTATTTCCGCTTTTTTGAATGACCATTATCGATCGAATGATAACTTCTGGACAGACGACTTTCTACTCATGATCCTCGATTAACTTTAACACACCTCTTGCCAGGATTTAAGTAGCATTTATATCAGCATAAAAGCAAGTCATCTATACGGAAAGTGGTTTTACTCAAACCACAGTTAAAGTATAATTTCTCCAAGAGGATTAGTTGAAGGACCGTGAATAGGTCCCGTCACAAGATAAAGTATTTTTTTTCTGTTGGACTTATTTCTCGAAGTATACTCTGGTTATTCATGGTTTTTCGACTCGAACTTCAATTTCACTATGTCTGTTAGAAGTTTGCTATTTTAGTTTACTAAAAGACAAAATTTCGCTATTTTTTCAAACAATATTTTCCTTCCACATTTTGAGCTGCACCGTAGGATCATCTTACTCATTTAATGCACTGGTGATGGAAGACAATAGCATGCAAACTCATGAAAAAAAATGACAAATGTTAATTGATGGGCGTGAGTATGTAGAGTAATGAAAAGGTAACCAGATTTAACATTGGTAAAGAGGGACACCATTGACCAGAAGGGAGGGGGTCGATTAAAAATTTGGTCTACATAGGGAGCAACAAAAATGTTCATAGAGCGCAAACGTAGTATTGTTACACTTTTTTTTTCAACATAAGTACGATTTCAGAATATGTGACAATTCTATACGGAACTTTATCACTAACCTTCTGAGTCGTCTTTTTTTAGGGAAATTTAATTCCCTACCTATTTCCAATCAGCTACAAAAAGCGGACAGGATTCCTTGTTATGCAGATTAGATAAAGTATTTAAGTCAAACGGAATCGTAAAGTTAGAGCAGTAGGAGAGAGAGATTGAAGTAAGAAGTTGTAATAGTGAAATTTAGAAAGATATTATTGGAGATTTCTAGGAGGATAAAATCTCCGAAAAAGCTGAACTGAAATGCAGTGTGGTAATTATTGATTAAAGTCTCATTTTTATATTAGGAGTGAGATTAAAGTTAAATGTTCAATAGGAACATTATAGAATATAATTCTGGGCTCTCTTATCGTTGTAATCTCTGCGTGATCGATATTCTGATTAATTGGATCATTAAATATTTAAGTTAATTTAAAGGAAAGACTCTTATTAAACCTCATAATACTAGTTAGATATATTTGTTAATAAGTCTTTGATTCTATTTGGATAAGATAACCAAATAAAGAAATTTATTTATAAAAATGGCTACTGGCTCTTATATGACCCCTACTTATTCTCGTTCTCAAAGTGAGGTCCAAGGGGACCTTCACAAATATACTACATTAAAATATTGTATAGTTAGTATACAAAGAATAAAATAATACTATACTGTAGTATTATTTTATTCCTTGGTGAATTCCTCTTTTGAGTGAATTTTTTTAGGTAGATTGCTGTTGTTGTTTAAAAAATCAAATTTTCACACAATAATATGTTCAATTATAATTCCCACATAAAATGTCTTTCAAAATTTTAACACTTAATAGGGATTTTTCAACGCCCACACTTTATTTCCACTATTTATCGTACAAAAAACGCGTTTAGTCGCTGCATTAGTTCCTGATAGGGACTGCGCGTGTTTTACTATTTATAGTGCATGATTGTAAAGAACACGGTTTGTTTAAAAATTATGAAATATTCCTAACCATTTTTTTACTGTTGTGACTTTTGGTATTGTCGAAAATTTAACAACTTTCTTCTTAATATATACAGTAGGAACCCCAAAATAACGAAGTTGTTAAATTCCGGAAAAAAAATTGTTAGATGGAAAATTCGTTATACAGAGGTTCATCTTTTAATATATTTTACAGACCACATAAAGCAAATTTTAATTTCGTAAACACTATATATTAAAAAGAGGTCATTATTAACACCTTTTTTAAAAATTAACATATGTTTATTTTATATATTTTACCCATCAAAAAAGAATGAAAGAAAAACTGCAAGGGAAAGAAGAAAAAATAATATCGGAAAAAATCCACTGTATTTTCAATATTAAGAAAATAAAGTTATCCTAACATTAAGGAATTTTAAGAACATTTTATAATTTAAAGCATACAAGTAATATTAAACATGCATTTTTTTGTAATTAGGACATGGGACAATTTCCCTGAGGGTGAAAGAGGATATCGATATCCTCTATAATTTCTATAATTTCTCTAATATTTCTTGTGAACTGGGTAATGGAAGTTAAGGGTAACACTTCTTGAATGAAGCGTCGAAAGCTCTATTGCTTTCGGTGTGTTAGGATCTAATAAAACCAGTTCAAGCTTTATGACAGCTATAAAATGTGTTATAATAACTTGAATTTTTTTCAGAAATACTTTAAAAAAAGGGAAGAAAAAAAATTGAATCACAAAAGAAAAAAGCCCTGTATGTAGAAAATGCACTTCGCTATAGAGAGGTTATTTAACGAAGAAAATCGTGAAATGTTCAAAGTTCCAGGGAAAAGTTCGCTATACAGAAGAATTCGAAATATAGATGTTCGACTGTATTTTTAATAATGATACCTCATTACAAAGATCATTTTCGGAAATATTACTATATGAGAAATTATTGAGCACTGAGAACGAATGATTTTTGTACATCATTACAATTAAGTTCTTGTTTTAAACTATCATAATGAAAATTTTCAATATCATTGTCATGCACCATCCACTCTCTAAATAATCTAAGCAGTTACTATAATTCTTAGCTCCGTTCTAGCTCGTCGCGCTCATTTCCTAGTTTGCCGGGCATTCTTTCCAAAAATTGGGAGTTTTTCTTATACCCCTCGAGATAAATTGTTAAAAATCGGGGCTGTCCCGACAAAAGCGGGACGTCGTGTCACTTGAGTAACGAATGAAGCTATCGATATGATATAACGATTTTAAATAAATATTGTCTGGAGGACACTTTTTTATGTATGAAATAATTCTTTTTAAGTTACATTGGTTAGCAATTACTAATGCTTTTCCGATTTTAGAATTATTTTGGAGAAAAGTGTTTTTAATTTGACACACAATTTTTGTTTTTGTGTTAATTTGAGTCATGTATGATTGTGCTAGAAAACTATAAATCCCATATTTCATTTCAATTGCTTACCCCTAAACTGTCACCTGGAAGATTATAAATAATTTTTTTACCGGAGATAAACTTTGACAATAACACCGTATAGAATGTATCCTTATTTCTAATTTTTAACGCCTAATTTTGACTCATTGTTAAAAAGTTGCATCAGGTAAACCATACTATTTTTTGATGTAGCACACCGAAACTCTCTTTCCCCTTTCTGATAAACATAAGCAAACTATTGGTCAGGAAGGTTTGTAGAAAAAAAAAGATAATTCAGCTTTGATTAGTAAAAGTTTCACAATTCACTCCACAGTGTCACTATTATACACACAGAAATGAGTAGTTACGCTGTGTATTGAGGGAAAAGAAAAAGTATAAATAAGTAAATCCTTCTCTGAAATAAGTAAATCCTTCGCAAACACTTTCAAGGTCATTGTGTCGCGGGTGTGGGAAGGTTTGAAGAACACGTCTGTAGGAACCAGGCATGATTTTAGAATTTTATTCAACCTTTATAACTAAATGTACCCTTTATAACCATGCACTTTTATAACTAAATCTTGGAAGCACAATAAGAAATATTTTCCCGAATTTAGATAATTGAATTATGGAAGGTACTTATCTTGCTTAAATATCTTTATATGATCCCGCTCTCAGCTTGATAGCTCGTTCAGCCACAAGGTTGAACAAGGTTTCACTCTATTCCGGTGGGTTCTCCTTCTACCATTAATCTTAAGAGGATCGACAACCAGTCGCTGAGTACTGACACTAAGAAATGAGCTTACGATCAGCTCTGAACCAACTCAACGACTGACACTTAAATAGAATTTGTAATTACATAAATTAAGTCATCTCTACGGAAAGGGATGTTTAAACTAAAAACACAGTAAAGAATATTTTCCCTAAGAGTATATATATTAGTAGAAAACCCGAGTAGAACCCGTTTCAATTGCACTGCATGTCAATGACTTCGGAATAATTTTACAGGTAGTAGAACAATTCAAAAGTTCTTAATTATGAAAGGTGTTTGCTTACACCTGCGGCAGACAAGAGTTTAACAACTCAATTTTTATCATTGTTTATCCTCTTAAAAATTCATAAAAGTTGTCTGGGAATCGGAAGAAATACGAATAAGTTAAATTTTTTAAATGGCTTGCATAGAAAAATCATTTTTATAATATCTACCAACTGTCAATTTACTATATTGCAATTTATTGATAAATCCCAGTCAGATAGTTCTGAACAGTAAAGAATTTAGATCTGTAATAAATATTTTCCGATGGTTCTGTGCAGCTAAATATTCCTTTTAAAGGAGATATTTTCCTTTTCATTTTTCATAGGCTCTCTCTTTTGGCTAAATATATATCATTAATAATTCAAAGCATTTTCTGCATTCAAACATAAACATTAAAACATCGAGTGCATAAATATATTTTTAAATACGTTTATCAATACAACTGCGATGTATGTACATGAAATAATTTAAAACCAAGATTGGAATTCGAATCAGGACTTTATTTATCTTAATTTTTATTCTGGATTATACATTATTAAAAATTACAATTTTCATATTTCATTTTTTTATGAAGGCGCTTATATTATGTTTAAAGTTAACTTTCTTTCGGGATGGTTTAATAAGACGAGGATAAAAGTTAGTTATTATTTGATAGAAAAGGATAAATATAATCGGAATGTTTACACCAGCGTTTCTCAAACTATGGGGCGTGCCCACCTAGGGGGCATGATAAACGTACGAGAGGGGCGCGAGCATATTGAAAATTCGAAAACAGAAGATTATTTAAGAAAATTATTAATTTTTATTGAAAGTAAACAAACAAAATGCATTCTGATATAATAAAAATCAATTAAGTACTCATTTACACTGATATAATACTCTTATAAATGTATCAATATTGCTAAATGTATTTTATAATTAATTTAACAAAACTAAATTAAGAACAAATTTAACAACTACCAAGTGACTCCATGGGATTGTCATATAAAATTATATCAAAACTTAACATTTATCTTGATAATGTGTACAGTTTATAATAAATCTCTTAACTGCTGGTTATAAGATACGTCCCCAATGCCACCGTTTTCCACATAATTGAACGTATAAGATGTATTTGGAGGGGGGCTGATAAAAGGAATATAAAAATAAGCAGATCCTATGAAACTAATAAATCCTTCGCAAACACTGTTCCCTGTTATTGCCTTCCAAAGCCTATCGAATAAATTTATGGACAGCAGTACACAGAAAGAATCGTACTTCGGAAAGACATATATATATACGACCGAGGCAATTATCATATTAGTTGAGCGAGACGTTTATATACGTCGGTAGCACTTAAGAGATTAAAATCATGTTGTAGCTTTAGCGTCAAAGTATAGTATTATTGAATACAATACATTATTGTTGTCTGAAGGAGAGAAGCACGATGAAAATTATGAATAAATATTGGGTCACAAACCGTGAAAGTTTGAGAAGCATTGGTTTACACAAAATAGTAAATTACTATTAAAATGGAATACACATTATTACTATTAGTAATAATGTGTATTCCCTTTGCTTTTATAAGGCATAAAAGAAAATTAAGGTTTGACATATTGGTAATTTAGCATGAATATTATATAAATCCGAACAGTTGTAAAAATTACAAATAAATAAAGCAAGCAAACGCAAGAATTAACTCAGAATTTCTTAAGCACAAAGCTGGAAAATGGATGCAGAAAATAATGTAAGAAAATATAATCATTGTTGAATGAGAGTTAACAGGGAACAAACGAGATCACTATGTGTATAACGTGTTTGAAACAACCAGAAATAAAAAAAAATATAGCAAATGTACAATTATTAAGTGACGCTTGTAAAAATTGTGATAATCTATTCTTTACGTTATTTTTACAAATATATGCACTAAGAAAGTTATCAGGATTATTATGTTCTAACCAGTAGTTATAAACATTAAATTATTCTATTTTTGGGCATGTTTAGTAATAGCTAGAATATTATTTAAATGCATGTATTTCACAATTTATTCTGGAGATTATTTGTCAAGTAAGGTAATGGAATAGCTTTAAACTTTAAAAAAAAATTATTGTAAATAATACTATTTTAAAACTGTAATCGAAGAACCCAAAAAGTTCACATTATATGTGTCAAGATTGGTTTTTATTTAGTTCAAATAATGAGGATGAAAACTAAAACTAAGCACACAATCTAACACACACACAATCTAAGTTATTTCTAAAAATAATCAAGGTTTTAAAAATAAACTCGAGGAATTAACTATCTAAAAATATAAACTGTATAGCATCCATATTATCATTTTTCATGGACTCGTTATTTTCATTAGTCGAACATTAACTTATTACCATCCGGGAAGCACCTTAATTTGCTAATAATAAAAGTCTTTATGAAAAATAAAGGTTTCTTTTAATACAAGTTAAATAATTGCATTATATTTTTCCATTTATTATTAATTTATTTAAAGAATATTTAGGATGCGTTTTCTTGAGAACCTAAATGATATTTTCTATATCCACAGGAATAAAAATAGGATGAAAGTAATAAGCTAAGAATAAGATTTATGTTTTAACCTACCAATACTTAACATCTTTCTATTTTTGACAATAATATATTTATTCAACATGTTTTAAGTGTCCTGAATAATGTTTTAAATTTAATAAGATTTTTGTAAAATTTATGAGTAAGAAAGAATTGTGGGGATATTTCTTGGTGAGTATGTGAAGATCCCCTTGGATCTTACTTTGAGAACGAGAATGATTTGGAGTCAGATAAGAGCCAGTAGCCATTTTTAAAAATAACTTTTTTTATTTGGTTATCTCTCCCAAATATAATCAAAGACTTTTATTAACAAATATATCAAAATAGTTATATGAGGTTTAAAAGGGACTTTCCTTTAAATTAACTTAAATATTTAATGATCCAATTAACTAACAATTAGAATATCGATCACGCAGAGATTACAGCGATAAGAGATCCCAGAATTATATTCAATAATGTTCCTATTGAACATTTAACTTTAATCTCACTCCTAATATAAAGCTTTAATGAGACTTTAATTATAAATCAATATTTACCACACTGAATCTCAACACTTCCTGAGATTAATTTATCCACCTAGAAATCTTCAATAATAAATCTCTAACTTCACTATTATACCTTTCTGAATCAATCTCTCTCTCCTACTGCTTTTTACATTACTATTCCGTTTGACTTAAATACTTTATCTAATCTGCATAACAAGGAATCCTGTCCTCTTTTTGGAGCTGATTGGAAATAGGTAGGGGAATTAAATTTCCCTAAAAAAGACGACTCAGAAGGTTAGTGATAAAGTTCCGTATAGGTTTGTCACAAGTAGTATCATTCTCAATTTCATAGTTTGGTTCGAAGTTGTTTTTAGGGTATTGAAATAAAATTTATTACCATACTTAACAACAATTTTGTGGTAAAAGTTTTTATATTTTTAGACATTTTTTTTGTTTTAGCAGAAAAAAATGCATAATTGTTATTAGATATCATTAATCTCAAGTCAGTAACTTTATATTTGTAATTTCTCTAAGAATTTTACCTTTTACAATATTTAAGTTATTTGTTATAACATGTTTATGATGCTAAAATATGAATTCTGAGTGATTATGACAATTACAAGCATTGTTATTTTGTAAGTCATTAGTTTTATTGTAACTAAAAATATATCCAGCAATTTTTATTATATTTATATAAAAGCTTTTTTATATTAATATTACTAATTGGGAAATATTGAAGATATTTAATATAATGCAGAATTGAATTACAATAGTGCATCTATATATAATTAAATATTTTACATTATGACTTCAAATCCAGTGGAAAAATAAAATATCAAAAGGCCTTTACGAATAATACATTTAAGGGAGATAATAAGCAATGGCTGATTTTTTTATATCCATTTTTCGAAATACGGAAAATGAAAAACGGAAAATGTGGGACAATTTATCACTCTATAGTCAGGTTGAATTTGTTTTGAATACACTTACAAGTACCACACAAGCAAATCTAGATAAACATAAGTGCCGAGGTAAATTCGAAACTATGAGGAAAAGAGGATGGAAAGAGACTGCTAGGATAGAGAAATTGCATTAATCCTGAAAGATGGACAACGGTACATAAAAAAGGTTTCTGTTTGCTTTCCATTAAATAGCAAAAGCTTCTCTCTTAGTGCAATTGAAACAAATTTTATATTAGTATCCGCATGAAATATGAAATAATTTCATTCTAAAAATATATTTCAAGGGTTTCTCCTTTTAAAAAAGTTAGAAAATACGCGTCGTTTCTTTCAAACCGGATGTAAATTATGATGTAAACAGGGAAATAAAATGTATTCTATGAAATTAAGATATTACAACCATTTATTCTTTTTTGTACATTTTTCGTTAAGACGTACTTTTTATGATAATTAAGTATTTATTTTGTAAACATTTTTATTTGTTAAATTTCATGTAGAATAATTTTGTTAAAAAAAAGTAGTAGTGTTTTTATTTCTATAGATAAAAATAATCTCATTATTAAAAAAAACCCATAAAAACGTATTTTAAAAGCAATTGCTCAAGAAATTAGCAATTATTTACATAAAATTGAGAACTTTAAAGACATAAAATTATTTAAGGATAAAACAAACTCAAACCGACAAACATTTTTAAAAATATTATGTATTATATACGTATTTTCAATAATGGTGTACTCGTAAGTAACTCAACAAGAGGAAAAACTCTTATAAATCCATTTCTTGTGTCTTAATGCGAAAAAATATTAACTCGATTTTTTAACAAATTAAAAAGTAACCTCGTAATTTTGGTATTAAGTACAGTTAAACATAGTATTAAATTTTATAGTTACAAATGATATTTAGTTATGTAAATTATTAGGGGATTCTTTTAATATTAAAGTAGATACAGCATATGAAAGAACTACGAATGTAATTTTTTTTTTATTTAAGAACATTAAATATTTGGCTTCAAAATTTTTTTAAGTAAGAAAAATAATATATTTCAATAAGAAGTAACTGAATTTATTATGGATCAATAAAATTAAAATGATTTTATACGGAACTTTCGCAAATATTTTTATTACGAGTGATAAGATATATTTGATAAGAATAGCAGAGTTAATTTTACAGGAATTAACATAAAATGAAAGAAAAAAAGTGGGAGGAAAAGAACAGTGTCATAAAGTACTTATTTAAATCCAGTCGATGTTTTCAATATCAGTATTTCAAATTAAAAATATCAAAGGAAAAAAATCTGTGTTCATAGCAATTAGAAAACCACAAAACAAATTTCTTTATTAATGAAAAATTTTATAGATAGAATATTAATAATTTAAAAGTCGTAAGAAAGAATTTTTTTATTGCAAATTGTTTTTAAAAAAGTGTAAACATTTTAACGTTTAATAATTTGGTTATATACAGACCACAAGTATAGCAAAAAATATGTTTTATAAAAAATATAAAACATAAAATGTGTTTTAAAAATATATTTTAAATTAAAGAAATGCTTATCTCCTAATTCACAATTCTTATCATTTGAAATATTCTTATTTTCTGATTCATATTTCTCGAGATATTTACATTTTGTAAGCAATGAAGTTTTTTAAGAAAACTGAATGTCAGAAATAAATTCATTTCTATATTGTCAAAAAAGCAAATTTTTACATAGCTAAAATTTTTCAAGGTGCCAACGTTATCTTTTTATTAAATTGCATTTCAAATATAAGTACAAAATTTAGTACTTTTTTACAAAAAAAAAAATATTTGAATTTGGAAAAAAAAACCCTTTTTACCAAAGGAAATCACTGCTCTTACGCTTAAGTACTTTATTTTCTTCAGAACTTACTCGAAGTTATCTTTATGTAATGTAAGTTAAACACAATTTTAGAAAAGTTTCTAATACTTTTGTACATGCTAAGTTAATTTATCTTTAGGCAGATTAGTATTTATCCCTGAAGATGCAATTAAAACAAAATAAAAGCCATTTGAATTTACTTTAATGCTTTAATTACAATCGGGGAGGACAGAGCAATTAGTTTCTGTCCAAATCAAGTTCCTCTTTTGAGAACAATTTCGTTTTTTAAAAGTTCAGTATCGGTATCTCATGCAGTATGTTGCCCCAGGTGACTAATAGATTCTATCCAGTTAATTAGTATTAATGGAATGTTCCTGAACTCAAAACTTTCCATAATTTAATATTCATTTTCAAGAATTAGTTTTCCTTCTTATCAGAGAGATCAAACTTTATATTTCTAGCATTCTCTTAGGATGACAAAAATACTGAATTTAATAAAAATTAATATATATTTTCTTTTTAGAGATATTTGACGCGATTAACTCATAGTTTCAGCTGGAAAAAAATGAATTTCAGCCAAATGTTGGAAAATAAGGAAAATGATACTTTTAAAAATATTTCTACTGTGTTCTCGATTTGTTAACAGTCAGTTTTATTTCAATGAAATCTGAAATTGCCTTTCCCATTAATTTAAAAGCGTTATATCGATTGCAATTAATTATTCTCCATTCATACCTATACGAAAGAAATTTTAACAGATGTCATTTGAAATATAAATATGTAAGTGTTTGGTATTTTGAGTCAGATTACAAGTTACTGATTATTTTAAATGTGCAAATGTTATATAAATTTTCAGGATTAATAGATATAATTCTTTTTATAAGAGCATTTCTACTCTTAAAAGGCTCAAAAAGTTATTTATAAGATTAATAATAGGTTTAGAAAATGTTATAATTCTGAAGATTTATAGCATTACCCAAACCCTATACACATATAGGCAATACATTTTCAAAATAATCTATAATTTCTCCATTGTTACATATAACATTGAATGTGCGAAGGATTATTAAGACTGTTCAAGGAAAGGTATGGACCAGCTGACCCGGGCCCAGGGCCTCGGTGGAAGCCTCGACTCAGCTTCAATGAAAACATTATCTGAATAACTTTAATAATATAATGTTATTTCTGGACATAACCATAGGAAACCTTGGAATATCGAACTATATGCCAACAGGCTAGACTGCACTATTATGTGATGACCATCATCCATGTCTAGGCCTAGACCTTCAACCATCATTACTCCCTTACCCAAAATGCGGTAGTTTGTTGAGCCGGTTTATTTCTAGTTTTGTTAGATTTTGAGTCAAGGATATTCGTATGTTACATATTAATTTAGGAACATATATATTTGATACTATATACTATCTACATTGCTGTCACCAAGCACTTCAATACCATGGAGGACTAGAGATATTACAACCAAATTTTTTTGGCAGATAATATGGTGTACAAAGATCAAATGATTAAAATTACGGACTCTTGTGACTTGTGGATGATGACTAAATCAGTATTTATTGTAGCTGTCATTGTTGGCTGTAACCTTCACCACAAACATCGGCATAGAAACAAAGAGGCTTTGGATGTATCTATCGGGTACAGCAGTCCATGCGGCTTCCGCATTTTGCCAAAGTTGATCTAATGTTGATCTAAAGTTGATGGTGTATCCCGGGCTATATGTAGTATTGTGCTAGCACGGACCACACGTTCTGGATTGACGATAGATCGGGAGAACATGCAGGCTACAGAAGCAATTCAATCTGATGGGTAAAGAACTCTTGATCATTTCATGTCACGTGTGGTTACGCACTATCCTGCTGGAATATGGCTGAGGGCTATGGGCTCAAACACCTGAGAAATGTAGTGCTGGTTTTTCAGTGTACAGGCAATGCATACTAGAGGTTGGCAGCAGTGAAATCCAATACCACCCCAAACCATGATACCGGGTGCAGGACCGGTGTGGCGATGTATAACGCCACAGTTCAGCAGACCCTCACCACGGTGTCTCCAAACTCGAATTCGACCATCGTGATGTTGCAGGCAGAAGCGGGATTCGTCAATAAACTAATACCGTTCTCCATGTCCGCCATTCATAGCAGTATTGGAAGACAAACGCCTGTGGTTTCTAGTCAAGGGTAAACGAAGCAATGGACGCCTTCTGGAGTTTCCACTCTGGCGCAAACGGTGTCGAATGGTACGAGTCGATACCGAGTGATACATAACAGACTAAATCTGTTGAGCTATGGTTCGTGATGGGGCTGCGCGTTTCATCATTGCTATGTGCACAATCCACCTGCCATCACGGACAGTGAAGCAACGAGGTGTGTGTGATCGGCCTTGCCACTCCATCGTTTCCTACTGCATCCAGCAATGACAGATTCACCACACAGTTGCTTGGTTTTGTCCAACAAGTGGACATATTTCTCTGAAGAATAATCCGCACTCCCTATAGACTACTATTTTTCCCAGGTCGAATTCAGAAACTTAGTCAAAAGATGCTCGATGGCTTAGACGAAGTATAGGTAATCAGTTTACGCAGGGAAATCCCCCCTCCTCGAACGAAAAAATATCTACCCTACTTCAAATCGCCAATCTGTACTCCCCTTACATCACGCTTATGGGTTGTGCTATGGTCTTCCGTGATGTGCGTCTGCGCAACAAAGCTAATGATTTGCATATTTCATAGTCACTGTAACATGATATAAATTTCACATGGTTTGCATGCTTCCTTTAGGGTGTCGTTTTTGTGTGATCAGTAGTGTACTTTAAGGAATTGCAGTTGGGGAATAAGGCCCTAAGTCTTCAAGAACCTTAAGATGTTTCTGTGTCTGCTAAAGTTTTAATTATGTCAATGACATATGTAGATGCACCAAAAATACTCGGGATATCTAGTTAAAAAATTTACTTTGTGTGTTGAGAGATCCGTATGCACAAAAATGTGGTGTAAATTACATGCTTTAGTGTTGAGTTACTTGGTTTTAGAATTGGAAAAGAAAGTTCAGTAACTAACTCTCCTCTCTGCCCCGAAAGCTAAGAAAAAGTATAATGAGAAGCTCATGCTGTCTGTTTTTAACGACTGTCATGGAGTCATTTTAATAGACTACCTGGAGTAAGGGCATACCTTTTCAAGTGCTATTACAGCATATTATTGAATAAATTGTACGATTATCTAGTGAAAAAACGTCTATATAACTAATATTTTACTTCTTTTATTCTTTATTAATAATGAAATATTTACGATATATCTTTTAACTCCTCAAGCTTTCATCGTTTAAATGTATTGCAGTAGCTTTGTTACTACTGTAAATAATAATAAAAATATTGATAATAATAATAATAATAATAATAATAATAAAACAGTGCAGAGAGAGAGAGAAAAATAAAAATCTTATTGCACTTTTTCATGCTAAAATTCCATGTAAATTACAAAAGAAAAAAGTTAGGTAACATTATATCTGCAAAGCGTATTTCTGCAAATCGAAATTATCGAAGGTGTAAAAATCTTCATAACAATGATTCATTCCCGAATAATAATTTATTTTTTGAAAAGTGTTTCTAAAGTAAACAATGATTTACAATTTATTACACGCTTGTAAATTATTATTTACTTTAGAAACACTATTTAACAATTATAACTGCATCCTAACAATTTCATAATCATATATAAATATTGCTTTGTTTGTTTTGTATCATTTTGTATATATTTTTGACTCAAAAAATTTATTTATTTCATTATGAGCTTTTCCACTCTTTTAAGGGCAGTCGGAAACCTCTATACCGACAATGTTAAATTGGCTGTTTTCGAGGTACATTTTCTCAAAATCTGTTATATGTACATGCTTGAAATTTTTCATATAATTAAAATACACATTTCTCATTATACTCAAATGAGCTTTTAGCTAATTTTGAATTTTTTCATAATTTATAAAATATTTTATCAAACATAGTTTACGTTAACCCGTTTTTCACATAAAAAAATTTGTAAAAAATAAATTTTGGGGTTTTTTACAAAAAGCTCATTTCAGTATGTATTAGCCATTATTATAAATATATCATAAAAAATTTACATACCTGTGAACAGTAGTTTCTAAGAAAAGGAACATCGAACATCAAAAATTGACATTTTGAGAAAAATTGATTTTAACGTATAATTACTTTTTAATTAAAACATTCCAGCTCCATATTCTAAATCATCAGCATTTTTAGTAGCTCATCATCTTCTTTCTTCCTTTTAAGTCTTTTTTTCCTTCCTAACTTCCTTAGTTTTTGTAAACAATAGTATTTTGCTCGTAACAGCCTCTTTTTGTCGAGGCACTCCATCGCCTGTACCGTGTAATCACCAGGCTCAATACACATTTTTCTCAAAATTTCTATTTTTGATACATTCCCCATATTAAATGAGGAAACTGCATCATATGTACCCAGTGACAAAACTTCTAATTGTACAAATGTTTTCTTCGGTACACGAGACCATATTACATTATTTACACTTTCGTTAGGATTTTGCGTACCTCCATGTAAACACTTTTTTAGCAATTCTGGATTAGCTAAATCCCTAAAAACAGGTCGCATGGCCTCCACAACATCCACAGGTAAACTATTTTTGTGCTGATAAGTCTCCCCAAGCAATTCTGCTTTTTTAAATTTGCACCACGTATCTGTATCAGAGGACAAAATCCATGCTGAGGTTTTCATCGGTTGATAGCTTGTGTCAAAATATTGCCCATATGGCTTGTTGCATGTCCTTCACGCTAGACAAATTTCTGCGGATAGCTAGACCATAATATGCTGGCAGACGGTCGATTTCTGCCTCTGTCAATCTATTTCTTCCGCATAAAGGCTTTCCGTCAGAAAGTTTTTGACCTCTCATCTTAGTTTTCAAGCGTCGAAGACGTGTCTCCATTCTTTTCATAACATGACCTATGCATTCTAATTTCTCGACAGAGCAATGGTCACCATATACTTTGTTCTCGACAATAGAAGTAAACGCCTTGGAGTCACCATCTCCTAAATATTTTGTGTACCGAACATTGTAGAGAGACTGGGAACGCTGAAAAATGGATAGAGCTCCAGCTACTTCCATCTTACCGCTGTAGCCTTCAAAATTTCTCTTACAATTTTGAAGATGCTTGGTTTTGTTCAGACAAATACAATGTTTTGAAAAAACTTCGACATCTATAACTTTGCCGGTATCAACACTTGTGACTGTCACCAAGCTATTCTTCGAAGAAAAACCACGCTTCTGCCAGCTACCATCAACAGCAACAGCAAGGTCCCTTTTTCCATCATTTTCATCAACGGCTTCACGAACAGCTTCTGCCATACTGTGTTCACAGGTTTCTCTTGTTGCCTGCAGTAAAATGTGGTTGTACTTTGAGAATTTTGTGGGTGGCGGGGGAAGATTCATGATACCGCAAAACATCCTAGCAGACTCAGCACCTTTACCTATGCATCGCATAGCATACACTAGCCGGGTATTCAGTTCGTAATTCTCAGAACTATCGCATTTCTTGGAGTTAAAAAAGTATAGTTATATTTGCAAGAAGGACATTTTAAGTGAAACTTCACAGCTTCACCACAGTTACTTTCACTGAGGTGCAACCTGAGTCCTGTTTTTCACACTTTATACATTTTACAGCTTCAAAAAACACACAAGCTAAAAGGTTAATGTCCACAATAACATTTCTGAAACCAGAAAAAGCCTCATCCGAATATGAAATATCCATGTTTACAATTTTTCTCTCACTGGCAGATGGTTCAGTTTCATTAGTACAAAGCTTTGCACCATCAGCACAATTTTTTCATCAGCAGAGTTCTTTTGGAACAGTAGAATTGCTTTCACCACAACCATCATTACTTTTATTACATCTTCCTTTATTAAAAACTCCTCTTCGTTTCTTAAATACTTTAGTCGATGCTCTAGGCATGGTAAAGTCGATATATTATAGCAATTTTTTGAAAGTTTAAGCTTAATAATGTTAAAGAATACTTGCGAGTTCAAAAATTACAACGCAGTTTTGAAAGTGTAAACAAACACTGATTTGACCGTTAAAAATACAGTGAAGTTTCAAATGGGTTAGGAAATAAAATAATAAAAGGCTCAATTTATACAATAAAAGATAAATGTTTTGATTTATACCAGACGCTCAACTTTTAAGCCAAAACAAAAAACTTTGTTTACTTTTACGCTTGTCAAATGGGCGTGGCCCAGTTTCAACGATTATTTAAAAATAGGTTTTTAGGGCTTCTACTTACCCTAGAGGTTAAAGTAAGGTATTTTTAGAAAGGTTACAATCTGTTCTATGTGGAAATGTAAAAAATCTCAAATTGTCAAAAAAATCAAATTTTACCTTTCCGACTGCCCTTAAAAGCTCATTTATGTTTCCTAAAAAATGTAAAACAGCTGAAAAACACGCACACATGCAGCTTATTTTGAAAGAATGTCTAAACATGAAATAGGTTTGGCCTATAGACAAATTTATTATTAATCCAAATTTATTTTTTTCTTTTTTCTTTTTGAAGAAATTATCCATATTTTTTTCAAATCCAATTCACTGTAATATCAGAATTATTAGGATTGTTTCTATTGTTATCCAAGAACAAAACTGCAATTAAATAAAAATATGTTTCAGAAATTTTTAAGTGAACTGTTAATAAAAATTTAACTAATTTTTTATTACAATGTAATTTTTTAACTTATATTTTCATATAAATTTGAGCAATTGATACAATCAATAGCTTAAAGAAGATAGAAATTCTACTGAAATTTTATTTTAAATCACACAAGTTTAATTAAACTTTACTTTAAGTGTAAAATGCTTTTATGCATTCTCTCTCTTGATATTAAAGCTATTTCTCAGGTATTTATCAACATTATCCTTCAAGTATAGGTATCATTCACACTAAAAGTGCAATAATGTTATATTATAGTGTAATATTTCAGCATAATCATAATTGATAGAAATTCAGTATTTCAAATAATAATTTATCAAAATCATTTGCCCCGGTTGGTAAATATACTTCCATAATTTTTTTAAAAACTGTTTTTTTACCTAGTGCTAGAATTGATCTACGAGAAACATATGTACATTATAAACATACTATATAAGCAAACTCCAGTTTTTATTTTATTTTATTTTTGTTTGGGACCAAGAATTTTTCTGTAGAGAAAAAAGCACTAAACATGTAGTTTAAGTTTAAAAATACCATAGAAAAATAATAAAACAGTACTACCTTTGTGGTATTAATATTTTTTCTAAAACACAGAACATTTATAAATATTTCTTTATATTGTATTATATCTTAAAATATGTACAGTGTAAGTACCAAAGGAAAAGTTAACAATTAAATTTTTTCTTGACAACTAGAAGCACGAAAAAGGAAAAGAATAATTCTTTGTTTCACACAATAAAAATAAATTGTTTCAACCACAGTATTCATTCTTCATTTAAAATTCATTTACTTTCTTTCACTACTTACTTTAAAATTGTACAGGTAAGGTTTACACTTAGGGACTGGATCCAGATTTTAATGGAATTGAGTCTTGATGATTAAAATTCTGGATTAAATGCGAGAGAAACAACTATTTTCTTCCGAATTTCTGTAGGAAAAATAAAAAAAAAACTTTATTTGGAACAAGAAACAGTAGTTCACTGTGTGAGTTAAAGTTTTTCGTTGTAAAATTGAATTTGAGTTCAGTTTATTTCCCTTCCTATTTTATGAAATGAACGGTAAGTGTCATGAAAAATTTTAACCCTATTGAATATATTTGTCTGTTCTTAAACATTCTACTTTCCATATAAAATTATGTGAATTTGAAGAAGGGGTACGACGTTTTGTTTGAAAATATTTTCTTTACATCAATCTTTTTAGATAGCAATTTTATGTGTAGCAAGTTATTTACTTTTGTTTGTGCAGAAAAATTTTTACTTTTTGTTCAATTGGAATAGATTTTTTTTAGCTGTCAGAAGTAACAAAACATTTGCTAAATTTAACCATTTGCTATTACAGCATTAAAATTCTATGATAATAAAAACGTGTATGGTAAACATGTTAAAGATTAGATATTTTACTATTTTCAAATAAAAAAAATAACATTTGAACTTTTTTTCAATAAAGATTAGCTTCAGAAAGTAATCTTTAAATAGCACTAAGAAAATAATTCAAAAAAAATAATTTTTTCTCATTTTTGTACAAAATAAACTTTAATTATAAGTTTCATAATGAGATTCATAGATAAAATTTTGTCAGAAGAATATTATTCAAAGAATGAATGAGGAAATTATTTTGGATAGTTTTTTCATGCGAAAGATGGTCATTAAATTCAAAATAAAATTACGAAACACTGTAACTTTTTCTAGTTATTTTAGGGAACGAAATTTAAATAATATATATCATAAACTATACTTTCTTGATAATTAAAAAGACCTATGAGTTTTGTAACATTTTGAGTACGTTATATATTTAAATTATTATTATGTTAAAAACTTTGAAATAATGTTTTAAAAACCACTACTAAATAAACTATAACTGATTGCAAAATTATTGCTGTTAGAAAAAAGTTGTCATAGAGCAGAATTTTAACTTTTTTTTCAAAAACCTTAGGTCTCTTACGAAACAAAACTGTGATTTATAATAATCAGCTTTTGAAAAAATAGACACTGGAACCATTTCTCTTTCTTGCAATATAACAGACTAAGGTAAATGACTATATTTTGAGTGCAGTTGTTCATTGTATGAATATATCTCTATTTATAAATCAAAATTGTCAGTTGAAGAAGCTAATATACAAACTCGAGACCATTATTTTAAGATAGAGAATACTTTTGTTGTATTTTTTTTAGATTTCTTTTTGTAGTTGGAATCAAGAAGGTAGTTTTGTAATAAATTTAAAATGATTCTGAGATTTGACAAATGTTTGGCTGGAGTATGAGAAGCTAGCTCAAATGTTTTATATATCTAATAACAAAAATAGAAGTAAGAGATACGTTATAATTGAGCATCTCAGATTTATACTTTTGTTTACTAGTACACTTATTTTTTACTAAATACATGATTCAAGTTTTTATATACACTGGTGTGCAAAAATTATACGAGACGGTTTTTTCAATATAACTTTGTACAAAAGCTTTCCAAATCAACACATTTAATACCGTAAGATCCCCAATACGTAAGGACATGTGTAATATGTAAGCAACACTTACTAAAAGAGAAATCAGAGGGATAAAAAGAAGCTTGATTGAAAAAGTAGCATGGAGCGCAATGCGACTGAAAGCCGAAACATCCCTATGATGGGTGTCCAGTAAGAAACATCCTGTCTTTAGTAGGGGATATGATCTCCCCTGACTGCTAGGCAGGTTTCACAGCTTCTGCCCATGCTGAGAATGAGGGTGTCAATGAGTTGTTGAGGCATTGCTGCCCATTCGTCTTGCAGCGCCAATCGAAGCTCCCGAATCGTTACTGGTGGTAAGGTACGAGCTGCCAAGCGTCTGCCTAGAAAATCCCATACATGCTCGATGGGATTGAGATCCGAAGATACTGCCGGCCAATCCATACGTTCAATATCCTCACTCTCTAAGAGCTGTTCAGCAGCTACTGTGTGATGATATGGTGCATTGTCGTCCATGAAAAGGAACTGCAGACCCATAGCGCCTCTAAAAAGACGCACATATGGAAGAAGAATCTCGTTACAATAACGGGTCCCGTTGGCTGAACCTGCGTCGAAGATGTGAAGGTCTGTACGACTACCAAGCATGATGCCTCCCCAAACGAGAACACCGCGACCTCCATACCTGTCCCTTTCAATGATGTTCGAGGGATGATTGCGGCTTCCCCGCTCTCTCCAGATGACTATGCGATGAGAATCGCTACTCAAACTGAATCTGCTCTCATCTGTAAAAAGTACTCGTCCCCATTCTTTGTCTCTCCGATTCCGGTGTTCCCGGCACCACAGAGAACGCCTTCTCCGATTGGCAGGCGTTAAAGGTACACACCGTACAGGGCATCGTGCAAACAGATCACCACCGTGCAGTCATCTGGCCACGGTAAAACGCGATATATTGGTCGTCCAGTCGTCTGTGTCGTGTGTCTAGCGATTTCTCCTGCTGTCTGCCGCCTGTTTCTTCTGGCCTGTAAGACAATGTACCGGTCATCTGCGGGTGTGGTTCCTCGTGGACGACCACTACTGAACCCCCGGATAGCTGGTCCTGTAGTTTGAAATTGTCTCCAAAGTCGTGAAACGATGCTGTGAGCAATTCCGAACTCTGCAGCCACACTTTTCACACTGCGGCCTTCTTCCAACTTCCCAATGATTCGACCTCGGGTAAAAGCATCCAGATGTCGTCTAACAGATTGATTATTCGCCATTTCTCACTAAGGCAGTAACTCGGTGTGATTTTAACTACTATACGGCGTGCAATCACTTTGCCAGAAATACTGATCTTACACCGACAACATGCTTTATACTACTCAGACACTCCCGCATTACGTCTACCTGCATATCTGCGCATGTGCTACCGTACATCACCTTACTTAATCTCCTGATTGGTCTTTCTGTCCGCTCTGCCTCTTCGTTCAGCTGATATGCTAATTTTTCGACTTCGTCCTTAATTTTTGCACACCAGTGTATATGAAGGAAACTTTTTCAAGCGGAAACTGATAAATTGAAGCTAATGACGAGGACTGTACGGCAACATTTCTCAAACTGTGTGGTGCAAGCATATTGAAAAGTCGATAACAAAAGATTATTTTAAAAAAACTATTGCTTTACTGAAAGTAAACAAACAAAATACATTCTGACATAATAAAAAAAATAAAATACACATTTACACTGATATCATACATTTAGAAATATATCAGTACTGCGCAATGAATTCATAATTAATTTAACAATACTAAGTTAAGAACTAGTTTTAATAATGACCACTAACCCAACGAGCTTGTCATATACATAATTATATACAGAAATTAATGCTTATCTTGATAATTTGTAGGACATGTAATTAATCTCTTAACTGATGATTGCAAATTTTATGATTCGCTCCCCAGTGTCACCGTTTAACATTTAGGTGAGCGTGAGTGGGGTATGGGGGTAGAAAAGGAATAAATAAGCCAATCCTTTGAAATATGTAAATTCGTTGCAAACACTATCAAGGTCCTTTTATTGCATTCCAATGACTTCGGCATAATTTTATGGGCAACAGTGCACAAAAAAGGTCGTACTTCGGAAACACGTATATATACGTCCAGGAAAATTAACACACTGGCCGAGCGAAATGTTTATATACGTCGAAGGAACTTAAGAGGTTAAAGTCATATTGTAGCCTTAGCGTCAATTATTGAAAAAACTCATTGTTTTTGTATGAGAGGGCGTGATGAAAATTATGATTGAAAATTGGGTCACAAATATTGAAAGTTTGAGAAGCACTGATGAACTGTTATTTAATTTCTTTTAAAATGCAAGTAAAGGTTGAACAAGAAAGGTCTTGAACTGATTATAAAATATTTATTGTTCTCAAACTATTATAATCAGACATATGTTTATTTGGATATTTGCAAGAATTATTATAAATTTTTATAAGATCATTTACTTCAGTAAATTTTAATGCGTGCCTCCTTGGTAGTTTAGAGACTGTCTAAACAATTTTCCAGACCCACCGAGTTAGCATGTTTTGTACTTCATAAGCATGCGATTTAATTTTTTTTAAGAATTCTAACCAAACTTGTTTAAGATTTTTGAAGTTCACTTGAGACTTCTCAAATTGATTTGGCAGGACTCCCTTGAAACAATTGTTGAACATGTTCGACAGTTGTTTTACTCGCACTAAGCCTGTCACTTCTGGAAAGATCCTTAACATGGCATATTTCTTTAAACATTGTATACCATCACTTTATTGATTTCTCACAAAGAAGTTTGCTTCCATATCAACTTCGAAATTTAAGCTGAACATCAATAGGCAATTTCGTATCGTGACCCCAAATCATACGCTCTTGAATCAACGCTATTATGGCAAAAAATGATATATTCCTTACAAATGCTGTACCAAGTCATTCTTGAAGAGTTCATTTGTGCCATATATTGCACAATATAGTTTCTGAAACTGACCTATCCAATGATACAAAAGTTATATGAAATGGTTATTTTGTAAAAAAAACTTTTATAATCAGGACGAGACTTTGGGCCCATATTCCGTACATAAAGCCTGGCTATGTTAGTTTATCTTTGTAGATCTATAATCTAGTTTAAACTCTCAGTTACATATAAAAACTAAAATAATCCCATTTGCTAAATTTTAAAGATTATTGAAATGTAAAATAAAGAATAAGAATTTGAGGAACAAAGATTGGTGAGTTGCAACTGAATGTAATGAAACTAGGTATTATTCTTAATCTAAATTGTTATATTCCAAGGCATAATTTATATTAAGCTATAATGAAAATTGGTGGCTATTGAGGTTTGGGAAATAGTTCAATTCGCAAGAGTAAACTCTCTTCTCGAATGGGCCGAAGACAACGGTTAAGACTTCACTAAAATCAAATAATTAAATTCAGCTTTTGTGTATGTATTAGTGTAAAAAATATGAGCATTAACTAGCTAATAGAAGTTGATTTTTTAAAATTAAATGAAACTATATATGCTATCAAAATATTAAACCAAAAGTATATGATACAGAATCTCTCGTAATTCCAATAGATTAATCTTGTTTATTACTTCAATGAACAATACATATCACGACAATGGTAAATGTATGTGACCTGGTATTAAATACCGTGTTCATCAGGTATATTCAAAACAACGTTTCAGTATATAATAATGTTTCTCAAACTGCGGGGCGCACCCCTCTTGGGGTCGTGACAATTGTACAAGGGGGTGCGAGCATATTGAAAAGTTGAAAACAAAAGATTATTTAAAACAATTATTAATTTACTGAAAGTAAACAAATAAAATATATTCTGACGTAATAAAAAATAAAATACACGTTTGCACTTATAAATGTATCAGTGCTGCACAATTTATTTTACAATTAATTTAACAATACTAAGTTAAGAACAAGTTTAAAAATAACCAATGACCCCATTTGAATGTCATATATAAGATTATTTACAAAAATTAACACTTATCTTTATCCTTTGTACGGTTAATAATTAATCCATTAACTGTCCATTGCAAGTTACGCAATCCACTTCAGAATCCCAACAGTTTTCTACGTCGGCGCGCGTATGGGATGAGTTGAGGGGTGGGGGAAGTAATAAAGAAGCAAATAATCTGAAATAATTAAATCTTTCTCAAACGTTGTCAAGAACCTTTTATTGCATTCTAAAGCCTTCGAAAACATGTTATGGTTAGTACTGTGCAGAAAAGATCGTTCTTCGGAACGGCGCATATATACGTCCGGGGATATATACATGATGGATTAGCGAGACGTTTATACACGTGATGGCTCTTAAGAAAAAAAAATCGTACCGTATTTTTAGCGTGAAAGTATGCTATTATTTAATTCAATACGTTGTTATTGTTTGAGGGGGGCTTGATGGAAATTATGATTGAATATTGGGTCGCGAATATGGAAAATTTGAGAAGCACTGGTATATAAACAAGAAATGCAAATTTTTAGTGGATTTATATACCTATCGAATAGATTGACAAAGCTCACACCCATCAATATATTAGATTAGTGATTTATCGCTTACATTGCACCAGAAGTTATTTTCACGAAGAAAAAATTGTTCACATGTGAGGGAAAGTACGTTTTCTGCTGTGATTCAGGTATATTGTCTTTTTCTGAACAATTCTTTCTTAGTGTAGTTGTTAGGTAGTAACATATGACAAAACAATGAGACTCCTTTAAGAGATGTGGAAATCCTTACTAATATTATAAATGTGAAAGTTTGTGTGGATGTTTGGTACTCTTTTACGCAAAAAAAACTGAATGGATTTGAATGAAACTTTAACAATAATAACTTATACATAAGAATAACATATAGACTATAATTCATAAAGATATTGTGTGAAGTGTCCAAAATATAACAGTAATTGTCAAGAAAGTAGAAAAATTCTGACATCTGCAAAAAACTCCGCGACAGTATATATCTATCTTTTATGTGTGAAGCAAATCTTAGAATTTTGTTTTGTCTTTGCCAGGTGCCAGGAACTGCGAAAGCTTGAACATGCGGAGTGTGAGGCTGATTACAATTTTAACATAAAATAAATGCAACAAAAATAGTAATATTATTGTATTACACTTCCAGGTATCAATTATTGATTATATTTTAAGCGTTAATTACACAACATTTGTAACAATTTGCTACGTTTACTGAACAGAGATCAGCTTAGGAAGGTGTTTTAAAAAATTGACCCCCAAGAGAGTTGCGGGTATATAGTTACAGATAAAAAAATCATTTTCTTATTAGCTATTAGATCTAATGACTTAAAATTTAACAGATATTGTTTTTTTGTTCAGCTGAGATATGCAAAGAGCTTTTTTTTGTTTAATTTGCAATTCACGTAAAAGTAACTCATTAAAAACTTATTTTTCCTTCAATCTGTTGTTTAATTTTTCAATTCACCCGTCGAAGAACGGGTATATTTAACATTCTACAAATCAGATCAAAGTTCTGAAAATTACAACCATATATTTACAGTAGTTTTTACTTCGATCAAATCATAATGGAAGTTGGAAAATAGTTTGTGTATAGCAACATATAAAGAACATGGAACGACAGAAATATAAGAACAAAATCTGTGACAAATTTTAAATTGCATCTAATGAAATTGTTATGTTCCAGAACCGAATTACCAAGGAATTACCTTTTACGAGCTTCTTTCACGTGGTCAAAAAATAACTGTTGAATTGTGCTGCCTTCAACTCACACAAAATATTTAAAACCTAAGCAGAACACACATTTTGGGTCAGTGGAAAAGGCAGTTGTTCACTATTGAAACACTGGATTACACATCGCTTAGATGACTCTACAACAATTCAGGAAATTAAATCGGCCTCCAATATGAGCCATGTTTCCATTCCTCAGATTTTACTTTTTTTTAAATCGGTTTCGTTCTCTGAATATAATCTGAATGAAAACAACATTGATTCTATGGAAAATGACAAAAACGATGTAGAACTTTCTTTAAAGAAAACCAAACAGTCTCTACAAAAGGGAAATTCCAAAACGTACGAAGTAGAATTCAAAAGTTCTTCGACTGAAGCTGTAACTTAAAAAATATATTACAAATTAAATTGCTGAAACACATTCCCTTTCTAAATGAGACCCGTGAGCAATAATACACTTTTGCCAACGCTTGTAAATGTCATCGAAACATTTCTAAAATCCATTTTTAGCCATGTCCTTTAACTCAACTGGCGATGCTCTTTAAATGACATCTGTGGATTGAAATCGACGACCCTGCAAGAGACTTGCCATTTCAGAAAATAGGCTGTTTTAAAGGGGCGAAATCAGAGGAGTAAGGAGGATATAGCACAACAGTTGTTTTCGTTTTCACAAGAAAGTTACTCGCGATGAGGGATCGGTGAGCAGGAGCGTTGTCATGCCATGATTGCTCAGCCCACAATTTTGGTCTCTCATTTTGGATTGACTCATGCAAAAGACGCAAGATGTCTGTATAGAGTTCGTTGTTCACAGTACGTCCCTAAGGGATAAATTCTAGAAGCACAATGCCCTGGATTTCACAGAACTCCTCTAGCATGACCTTCCCTCAGAGAACTCTTTAAGAAATTTCTGCTTGCGGTGAGATTGTGGTGGTTTTCACATTACCGATGTTATCTTGGCTTGTAGAGCGGATGAAAAACACCATACTCATCATACAATTCTACCAAGTAGGGGAGGACCTTTGTAAATAACAGAAAGTAAGTCTGACATTTCCATTAGAATTTCTTTTGGTCTTCGTTTAAAATGTGGAGAACATGTGTTGACACACTCTGTGCATGTTTAGATTATTAGTCAGTATTCTTTGACATGTGGCCGAGAATATCCCAACTGATTCGGCTATTTTTGTTACTGATTGAAGCCTATTCTTAAGTACCGCCACCGAAACCATTTCGATGTTTTGGAAGCCTGTGGACGTTCAGAGCATTTATCGTCTTTCAGAATTTCCCTGTCTTCTCTGAAACTTTGGTGTTACTCAGATCTTGCGTTCGCAATAATGCATCACTGCCTTACTCGTTATTCAACATTTCGGAGTTTCCACAAGCGAACCCAAAATTTGATATTTGCTCAACAAACGCAATTTCTTTCAATCGCAGCGTACTAAATGTATTCTCCTACAAAATACGACTACGTGGTGATCCTCCTATAACGTGATTTTGGACAAACGGCTTTTAGAAAAGGGGACAACGCAACAACACAGAAACGTTATCGTAGTCGTACTACTGCAAAAATTTCCCACGTCATAAGTTCTGTCCGGGATCTTTTGAATCCTACCTGGAATAAAACGCTGAGACAACTATAGATAATGATGGATAATAATTTATTCTTTATAACGAATAATTTTCTGGAAAAAGTACAGTTTAATTAGGGTTTCAATTCAGGCATGAACTATGACAGTCTGTCAGTATATGCATAACTCCCACTTTTACCATAGAAATTAGTCTTGAAAATAGGGCAAATCTTATATAAAGACAGTGTGTTTTTCCCTGTTCGTTTTTCATTGTGATGCATATTCCTAGATTGTTGACGACTGTAATGAAAGAGAAGATAGTTAAATGAGGCAATAAAATGACTTTTGCAGGTTTCTGAAAAATCAGTGCTTTAATAAAAATTACTATTTTTTTTATTTATAAAGTGAATCATCTGCTGTGGTCTCCGTAGCCTAGTAGTCAAGGTAACAGACTCGTGGCCGGCATATCATGAGCTTGAGCCTAGTATTGCTGAAGAACCACCGTGAAGAGAGGGCTGATGCATGTAAATTTGTCGAGGTCCAAACGTTCTCTCAAACGTCTGTGGTGTGGAAGTTAGGAGAGAGGGTGAAAGCTCAGTTGTGTTGTCGTCATCACACTCGACCCTGGTTCAAAATTCCGAGGTCCATTGACAAAAGCCCTCAAATAGTTGAATAGTTTGACTTTAATATTCATTCACTTGAATCATATATTTAATATTTTGGTTGCTTTCCTTGCAATACCATACAAACTTTCACCTGCGTTTTTTCAAAAAGGATAGTGAGTTATTAGATATTGGAAAAAAGCTAAGCAAATTATCACTTATTGGGGATTATTCTTCTTTCGATAAACATACAAATTCCCTTTTCTCTCCATATAAATTCCCAAGAAAACCTTTATTTCATTTCAACACACAAGCTCCTATCTATATGTCAGGCTTTATTCAAATAATTTCATCCATTATTTGAATAGTTTTCACAAATAATTTTCAGGAAAAAAAGATAACCTTTCTGTGATGTCCACACAACATCTTCAAAATATATTTACTTTTACCAAGGACTTTTAAGGAGAATTTTAGTTTTTTTTAATACTGATTTAAAATGTTTCTTAACTCTTGTAAAAAACACTTTAAAAGGAATAGTTTCTTTATTTGGAAAATACTTTTTTCACACAACGTGACAAAGAAATACCCTTCTTGGTCAATTTTTTCATTCTCGACTCCATTTACTTTTTATTTGTATTAGAAATTCTTCCAGCTCTTTTCGTTTCTGGAATTCAAGAGTTAGTTTCTTGGCTTTCTTTATGCATTTATTCGACAAAGAGATCGATTTCCATTCTGTTCTGAAACTTTTAAAGTGTTTCAGTTTGAACCTCGAAAGACATCAAGATTTAGGGCAAAATGTACATTACTCCTCAATATTAAAAGTATATTGTATTTGAAAGCAGATGCATATTGTTAGGTTCACATAAGATACCAGACTGATAGAAGCAAGCATTACTGGACTAATAATTTTGTTTTGAAACTGGTGAATCTGGAATTTTCCATAAAAATGTTCGTTCTAATGTTAAAATTTATGAATGATGTTTTTTGTAAATAAACGTTCATATTTCTAATTTAATGAAAGGAGTTATTTTTTTAATTCAAACTACTTTCTTCTGAATTGGTACTCAAAAATATGTTATTGAATATTTAAACACTAACAGTTGAAGGAATTTTTAAGACATTTATAAAGTGAACTCTCTTTAAATTTTGGCAGAAATTTCGGTGAATATTGGTTTGTCCAAACACGTACAATTTCGATTTACTTTGACAGTAATTTTTTTTTGAATTGTTAGAATTTCAATATTTTAATATAAAAAAATTAGAAGAAATATGGTGAGAGAGAGAATATTTTCTATAGTTATAGTTGTTTATACGATTAAACATTATAAATATGTAACAACTACATTTAAACCCTGTTTTCCCTTGATGATTAGTGGCAGCCAGGGGGCACCACCTGTTCTTTAGTGAAGCGGAAACTCGTTTCCCTCGCGCTTCTGCCCTGGATCGCTACCGGGGAAAGATGTGTACACGTGGAGTCAGGGAAAGCCTGTTTCCCTCCTTTCAGTCCTTAAACTATTTTCTGTAACTACAATGGATGTGTGTTGTTTTGTTGTTTTATTTAAGTGACCCCTTGTGTTGTGGAACGTAAGAACATTAAATAGTATTTGTTCCAGTAATGAAAAGGCTTCTTTATTTCAACACAATGAATACACGACATGGGGGATTGTCATAGTGGCACCCAATGTTCTAACTGGACCAGGAAACCGAGATGCTGATCAACGCTTCCTTGAGCGTACATGTTGTTTTTCTTCGACCAACTGACCACGTGTATGGAAATTTTAGTGTGTGTCGCCCCGACAGTCAAAGCTAAAGTGCTTGATTGTATGTGGAAATCATCGGTTTTAGTAACATCCTGATGCTAACGTGAAAATGTTCATCTTTTAGAAAATTATCTGTTTTAGTATCACCTTACTAACGTGAAAGTGCTCGTCTTTTATAAAATTGTCAGTTTTAGTATCATCCCGATACTAAGGTGAAAGTGCTCGTCTTTTAGTTGGAAAATAATCGGTTTAGTATCATTCGGATAGTAAGGTGAAAGTGCTCGAAAAGTGAGGAAATAATCTCAAGTGAAATTGTGTTGCTTTATGTGTTATGTTTTGAAGTGAGCGAGTGGTGCTTACAAGATATCTGCTATTTTGAAGAAAATCAATATCTTCCCGAGATTATGTGTTACTGAAATCTTCACCTGTACTTGAGCAAGAAAACGGAAATTAAATCTGTGAGTAGATGTAACAAATCTTTTGTACAATAATATTGAGGAATATGATCATTTATCTTTTTTGAGACATTAGTATTTGTATATTTTGCTTCTATAATGCAATTTTTTTAAATATAATTATTTCAAACTACTGTTGAAAATAATTGTGAAATTCAAATAGTGAAAGATCATTTCTGCTTTCAGGAAGAAGTAACTGATATAACATTGTTGATAAATATGTATTGGTGCATTTTAAAATAATTGCTATATAATAATTTGCTGTAAATAATTGCTATATTGAGTAAATTGTGAAATTCTTGGTTATTATTATTATAAGGATCTGTTGAATATATATATATATATATATATATATATATATATATTCTTTCTTATATAAAGTTAAATATTGAAATAAAAGGTAATTTCTGCTATCAAGCTGAGGGGGAGGAACCTCATTTAATTATCAAACTTTGATATATGTAATGGTACAGATTTATATATTTTTACTGTTTATTTCATGAATTGATATATTTATAGCTTTCAAAAAGTTCTATTTGGTGATTTTAAATTTTATGGTTCTTGAGAATAGATTTCTTTAATTTTTGCCACATGCAAAAGGTAACCGCCCTCTTCTAGGTGTTGACTTTTTAAGGACATCAGGAATCGTAATGGACATGCGTAACATCTTTTGGTATTTTGGTGACAAACCAAGCTTCAGGATACCTTTTTCAAAAGATGTTCCTTTGCCTGTAGGCGACAGTCCTGTCGAAATAAATAGTAGTTCTTGTCCCACGAATTCGATTTCCAGTGAAATTCCATTACATAGCAACACTGTTGATGAAATTGAGACAAATGATCTCCATTTTCGAGAAGAAGGACAGACCCTAAATGTAGAAGAAAGAAATGATTTGATGGTCCTGCTTAATGAAAGTAAAGATGTTTTCAGACTAGGGGAAGAACCAACTCCATTCGTAAAACACTTTATAAACACAGGTGATCACCCACCAGTTTCAACTGCACCTTATAGACTATCTCCAAACAGGAAAAAACACTTAAGGAAAGAAATTGATAATCTTTTGGCTCATAATATTATAGAAGAATGCGAGCCCCCATACGCAGCCCCAGTAGTTTTAGTACCCAAGTCTAATGCAACTGTTAGGTTGTGCATAGATTATCGTAAACTAAATGCGATTACTATACCTGACAAATATCAACTGCCCCTCAGGGATGTTCTTTTACATGATGCTAAATCTACTGCTTTTATGTCTACCCTTGACTTAAAATCCGGTTATCATCAAGTAGAGGTAAATCCAGCGGACCAGGACAAGACTGCATTCGTTTGCCCTTTTGGTACATTTAGGTACAAAAGAATGCCATTTGGACTTCGCAATGCCCCAGCAACCTTTCAGCGTCTTATGGACCAGTTTCGTAATTGATTGCCAAATGTAAATATCCTGGTGTATTTAGACAATATCGTTGTGTTGTCTGAAACGTTTGAACAACACATTGAGGACTTAAGAATGGTCTTTGACTTAAAAAAATTAAATTATGTGCTAACAGAGAAAAATGCAAGTTTGTTTGCTCTCGCGTAAAATACCTTGGACTTTGGATAACTCCTAAGGAAATAGAGGTGGATCAAGATAAAACTGAGGCGATACAAAACATTTCTTCCCCGAGAAACCTAAAGCAGCTACAGTCATTTTTACAGACCTGCTCATGGTATAGAAAATTCATCCCGAATTTTTCAGATATTGCTAGACCCCTTAGCAACTTGTCAAAGAAAAGTACTGCTTGGAAATGGAGTGAAATTGAGCAACAAGCTTTCCAAACCCTCAAACAATGTTTAATAACCCCGCCAATATTGAGACAAGTTGATCCTAAAAAGCCTTTTATCATCCAAACGGATGCAAGCAGTTACGCCCTCGGTGCAGTTATGTTACTAGGAGAAAGCCCCACCGATGAACAACCAGTAGAATATGCCAGTAGACTCTTGAGTTCTGCTGAAAAAAATTACTCGACAACAGAGCGAGAAGCCTTGGCTGTAGTCTGGGCCTTAAACAAATTTAGAGGATATATTGAAGGGGCAGAAATTACAGTGGCATCTGTCCATCAACCGTTAAAGTGGCTGATGAATTTAACATCATCAACCGGAAGATTAGCCCGCGCGCGATGGGCACTTCAAATACAATCTTACAATCTGAAGAATGACTATTTTCCAGGGAAATACAATTTTATTGCAGATATGCTTTCCAGGCCAGAGTATAGAGATGAAGAAATTTGCGAATTAAAAACTATAATTATTGATTTCCCGACGAGAACTGCTAATGAGCTAAGAACAGAACAATTGAAGGACCTTGAGCTAAAAAAGATAGTTGATTGTTTTGAAAATCCCAACAAGGGAGTTGACTTTGCCAATTGGACTGGGAGAGGGTACGTGATGAATCAGGGAGTACTGTACCGGTACTCACCTCATGCTGAAGTTGAAGAAGCTCAATTAGTTGTCCCTACTCATGAGAGAGAGAGAGAAGATATTAAAATTGCACCATGATGCTCCCACCTCTGCACATTACGGTGCTGATGGTACCTTTTCCAGAATTTCCTCGAAATATTACTGGACTGGTATGAGGAAATTTATTGCTGATTATGTGAAGAGCTGTTCAGAATGCATTAGATACAAAGCCACAAATCAGAAACCTGCAAGTCTTCTGCAGACCCCTGTTCCAGCTCAACGATTTGAGAGCATAGCTATTGATCTTTTTGGTCCCTTACCAGAAACGACCGAAGGTATGAAGTGGATTTTCATAGTGGAGGATTACACAACAAAATGGATAGAGTTATTCCCATTAAAGCAAGCTACTGCTAAAGAATGTGCCATGACACTTCTAAATGAAGTCTTCCTAAGATACGGAGTGCCCCGTAGACTTATAAGTGACAATGGGACTCAATTCGTGAGTGCGGTGATGCAACAGTTATGTTTTGTCTTGGATATCAATCAAAGTCTCATTCCCGTATATCACCCACAGGAAAATCCAGTCGAAAGGGAAAATAGGGATTTGAAACCTCGTTTGGCAATGATGGTAGGTAACAACCATACATTATGTATTGAAAAGCTACCAGCTATTAGGTTTGCACTGAATACTTCAAAATGCGAGTCAACAAATCCCACGGCAGCATACCTAACCTTCGCCAGAGAACTACGAACTTTGGACCAATAAATACTGATCTACGGTCCGTGATCCATAACGATAATTTTGTGCCTGAATTTACACCCTATTTAAAACATTTTGAAGGATACATGTCACCAATTAAGGAAAACTTTGAGATGAGTCAAGATCGTCAAAAAACATATGCAGATAAATCACGCAGACCAAGTCCTAACTATAAAGTTAATGATCTGGTATGGGTAAAACTTCACCCATTAAGTAAAGCGAGTCAGAACAGGAGTGCAAAACTCATGCCTAGGAGAGACGGGCCGTACATTCTGCTATCCCAGAGATCTCCCACTACCTTTGTAGTAGCCAGTTGTGACAAACCTGACGAACTTTTAGGTGTCTACCATACATCAGCTTTAACACCCTTTCTGAATGGCACATAGACCCAGTCTCCTGTAGTACCTCTCAAGAAAAGAGGAAGGCCACGCAAACAGCCATTGGTTCCTAGAGGGACTGCCGGAGAGAATGCCATAATGTCTGCTAGTACACCCCCTCGCCGAGACGGTCTTCGGCGGTGTAGGGGGAGAATGTAACAACTACATTTAAATCCTGCCTTCCCTTGATGATTAGTGGCAGCCAGGGGGCACAACCTGTTCTTTAGGGAAGCGGGAACTCGTTCCCCTCGTCCTTCTGCCCTGGATCGCTACCGGGGAAAGATGTGTACACGTGGAGTCAGGGAAAGATTGTTTCCCTCCTTTCAGTCCTTAAACTATTTTCTGTAACTACAATGGATGTGTGTTGTTTTGTTGTTTTACTTAAGTGACCACTTGTGTTGTGGAACGTAAGAACATTAAATAGTATTTGTTCCAGTAATGAAAAGGCTTCTTTATTTCAACACAATGAATACACGACATGGGGGATTGTCATAAATACATATTATATACTTCATTGTATGATGTAACTTTTCAGTATAAAATGCAATTTTATATTTAATCACTTTTTATTCTGAAAAAAAATATTTCTTCGTTTTATGTGTTGAGTATTCTAATATTCGAATTTATTAGAATTCGTATATTTAGCAGAATTTCTTAAAAAACACTGAACAAAAAGTAAAACTAATTCTTCTAAAAAAAGATATACAATTTTTCCTCTCACAGATTTTACAGCATTATTTCAAAAATTTACTTGTTACTTACAGATAATAAACATCTAAATCAAAGAAATATAATTGAAAAATTATTTTAATAATGGCTCGATCGTTAGAGATTTTTCCTTTTTTTTAATGAAAAACCCATTAGAATAGTTTCGAAATATCCAGCACATCAACCGCAACCCCACGTAATCCAAGGGATAATTTTATCAATGCACATATGAGTGTTATCATATTTTAATTTTAAAAAAATGTATACTATTTCTGAAAACTGCAATAGCCTGTGCAACACAAAGAAATTTCGATAAAGTATATTTTATTGAAGCTTTTGCATATATAAGTACAGAAAGCCCGCGTGCAACCCCGGGCCATACAGCTAGTTGTTTTATATTACCTTTGCATGATTAGATTTTGTATCACTATGCGTTAATAAACTGTTTGCTATAGATTTATACTTTAAGAAGATTCAAATTCAGCGTTTCAATTTAATGACTAGAGCCACCGAAGTTATTGTAAGGTATGTATCACGCAAATACTGAATTTTAGGATTTAAAGTTTTGGTTAAAAGTCCCTTTCATAAGAGGCAACAAATGCAATTTCAATTTTGAGATAAAATAATTGAGTGAAATTTTGTTTATGTGTGATTGTTATCAGTCCTTTATTGTATGTAACTCAAACCGTTACATTGCACTATAAAGGGATAAAAATACATTTTCAATCAACTTTTAATTATTTAATTTAGTTATAGAAAGCAGCAGAATAGTCCAGATTATTATTGTTTTTTGCAATGACTTTTATGAATCCTTGTATTTGCAACAAATTTTTCATATAAATGTTTTGGATATTTAAAAAATAGCTTGACAAAAATTTTCTGTGTTATTTTGCTGGCTACATCATAAACTATTTATTCTACACTTTTTAAAATATTTTATACATAAAGCATGTGGGATGCCAACATCCAATAAAGTTGGTTGTTCCATCAACCTATGTGTTCCATAGCGCTTTTCATAGTGGTATTGAACAAACTACATTTTCCTGTTTCCTGTTTTTGGGAGAAAATGGAATGCGGCTATGGAATGTTAAACATCAACTATGATCCCTTTTATTTTTCGGGGAAGGTTTGAAACAGGAATTTTATCTATAATTCGAGTAGTTTTGAGGCAAAATTCGTCGTTGACGGAATTTTTTGCTTAATCTGAGTTTTACTACCGATTATGTTTTATAAAATTTCTAGATTTATATATATATATATATATCTTTTTTTCTTTTTATTGCAAATACAATTCTAAATTTATTTTCTAATTATTATTTATTTTTGAAGTGCCGCAAAGAGAAGAACAAAAGCTAAGCTATAAAGAGCAAGTTATAAGCGCAAAACCTGCAATGTTGGTTTATGCTTTTTTCAAACGGTCTTACATCATGCTTTGAAAAATTTATTAAATCAAAACAATCCACTGATTTCTAAAGATTCGTATATACCTATATAAGAACTGTGAATATTTATCTTATTTGTACGTAGAAAATCAAATATACCAAAAAACAAAGTTTCCGTTTCCATTTCTCTTTTTTCTTGTGTTTAAGGGACGTATAGTAGCTATTTTGCGTGCACTACGGGACGATCATGCTAAATGTGCTACGTAAGTAAGATAAACTGTTGTTTTTTTTTACTTATATGTAAAAGGTTTAGCTCATTTATGCGCTTTACTGCAATGCCTGCGTAGCTCTGTTTTTCATAGTTCTATCGTTTGAGTGTTCCGGCTCATGGACCACCCACTTAAAGTGAAACACAAAGGGTTAAGCAGTTTATTTGAATAAATTAGGATGTGTGGAAAATACGATAGCAATAAAGAAACGATTCTGCAGAAGTGTAATAAAACACAACCTTAATATTTAACTTTTGTTATTTACAAAATCCGTATACCATTAGAAAAATATAATATATGTATTTTACTCATTAAAGTGAATTTATGAACTCTTAACACCTTGTTTTCAGCAACTCTCGTCATCCTAATAATCATGAAATACTCAAGCGACATTTCTAAGTGCTAGATAAATACTACAATTATCTTGTTACCTCAAGGCAGTGTTTCTCAAACTTTAAATACTGGCGACCCAATTTTCAATCATAATTTTTGTCGCCCCCTGTACAACAATAATGTATTTACTGCAATAAAAACGCACTTTGAGAGAGAGACGCTAAAGTTACAATACGATCTTAATTATAAACCATAAAAATTAATATGATAAGTATATTAAATTTTGTGTATATGTAACTTTTAAGTAATATATATTTTAAGAAAATTATTTAAAATATATATTACATACTTATTATAATGTTATTTTTCTTTCTCTAATTTTTAAATTGGAACAGATCGCAAAATGATATATTTAATTAAAGATTTATTTCCTTCAGTATTCATTTCTCAAAGTACAAAAGTCATTAGAAAAATAGTCTAGTCAATGTTGCTCTCTATCATATCCATCACATCTGGCATTATAGGGTACGTTTGCGTGAGTCTGGGCAACCAATCGGACGTCTGCGCAAAACATGCAAAAATGCTTTTCCTCGTACAATTCCAGTCAGTTTTGGTCGACTCGATACTCTTATAGCTAACGAATCTAGCTTGAATGTACATTTTTTAAATTTACACGTTAATTGTAATTCACTATAATTAAGTATTTACGGCAGTAGATTAAAACAATATCATACATACATTTTTAAGTCGTAAGCAAACAATCGATGATAATAAAGAATCAACAAGTACACAGACGAACGAGTGTGGTTCCCAAAATTAAATCAAGGCGATATTCTCAAAAATACTTAAATGTTGGATTTACCACTACTGAAGTAAATGATGGGGAAAAAGCCCCAGCTCCATATGTGTTAAAACTTACAAATCTGTAGAACAACATTTGAAAGTTGTTTTTAAACCATGTAAAATAATTTAGCTACGTTTGAAAATAATTTTAAAAAGTATTTTCTGGATGAGGACAGCTTGGTAACAAGTTACGAGTGGATTCGGGATTTATTTCAAGATACTCCAGAAGGGCTCTCAACTTCCGAAGAAGAAAACTTCAGATTGCACATCCAGTGAAAAATTAAAAGGCAATTTTGTAATAAATCGCTCTTTGAATTTTGGGTAGAGGTGGATGAAGAATTATCTGTACTGAAAAAAAAAAGCACTTCGTATACTATTACCATTTTCAACATCCTACCTTTGTTAAACCGAATTTTCTGCGGTAGATGCTTTGAAAACAAAATATAGATCTCAGCTAAATATAGAAAACTAACTCATTTAAGTGTCAATTTCTTATATTAAACCTTCCTTTAAAAAATTTTCCTCCACAAGACCAGCCGGTGGAAGTCCCTAATAATTTTTAAATTTGTTCTTAATTTAGTAATAAGATTGATTGATTGAATATTAACGTCGCACTGTTCAGCTGCACGAGGGCTTTTGACGACGGACCACGTAATTTTGAACCATGGTCAAGTGACGTGGATGACACCTGAGCTGGTGCCCCTCTCTCCTAACTACCACCCAACCCCACCCCACAGGAGGACGTTTAAGTTCTCGACATTTTTAACGTGCATCGCTGCCCTACACGGCGGGTCTTTAGTGGTACTGGGCTCGTACTCGTGACAAGGCAAGCCACGATCCAATACCTATACCACTCAACTACCGCGGCCAAATTTAGTAATAAGAAATTATCTATAAAATATATTCTTCAGTACTGATACATTAAACGTATACTGGCTGAAACACTGACTCTTCGCACGAGTTTATTTTTTAAAAAAATAAAACATTATTCTTCATATAATAGGTGAACTATAAGTAGAGTAAAACTGCGTGCACGACATTGTATACAAAAATGTAAAATGATTTTTTTAGATAAATGCTATAATTGTAAATAACTGTTTAAATGAACTGTAATTTTAAACCTCACAGAATTAGCATTTAGAATTAATGTTAAAAAATGAAAAATAATTTAAAATTCCTTTAAAGAATAATTGTGTTACCTTTTAACATTTAAAGTGAGAAGACTTCAAAAAGTTTTAACCCGGGAGCAGGCGCGTACTCGATACTAACGCTAATGGTAGTGCGGGGGACTCAGTCATCCCACTCATTTGTTTAGAATTATTTTTATTGTACACGATACAAATCGGAATTCTAGTGAATATTTTAATTTATAGAAAGTATACTTACCTTCTTTCAAGGACTATTCAATTATTTGATGATTTGAGAAAAAAATCCAATAAAACTGAACTAAAATGATTCAAAAGTACAAAACCATAATAAAGGACGCAAATCAGACACTTTTCACTAATATTACAGAAATGTTAAATCAATCAATTCTTTTCCAAATATCGTAAAACTCTATTATTTACAATTTCCCTAAGCGAAAAGCAAACGCATAAAAGATGGGACGGAACTAATATTGAATAACCATACCATAAGATTGAAGGTCAATCAAATGATTAGCAAACGTACTATGCAGCCTGGCCGAAAAGTGAATCATGTCTTCCTTTTCTTTTTCTTCAACTAATGTACAGTATTTCAATAATAATTACAGTGATAATTTGTTGATTTTCTTAGAATTTTTCTCAGGGTCTGGGTTTCGTTTTTTCTTTTAACGGGAATATTTTATGTTAAAACGTAATAAAAAATCTTTCATTAAGGAAATACAGCAAATAAAACAAAATGTTTTTTTTTAATTTGGTTTTGGGATCAAAGATAGCTATTTGATGACGGAAAAACGCCAGATGGTAAACATAAATTATGTCAGTGTTGTTGTGTGTATTTTTTTTTTATTATGGAAGAAAGAATTTTGTTTTACTTCTCTTTCCGGTTATTTTTTTTAAAAAAATCTTTAAATTTTCGATATACTCGCACCCTCATTGTAGGGTAATCGCGTCCCGCAGGGGGGCGCGCCCCAGACTTTGAAAAACACTGCCTCAAGGGATAAAGCAACTGAAAGTAAGACGACGTAAATTTATTCGGTGTTAAAATAATACCAAATAACTTAAAGAGTATTTTTCTTATCTATTTATTTACTTACTCTGGAGTTCACTCCTTCAAGAAATTTGTTTAAGAGAGCACATTTAAAAGTTTTTAGTATTATTCCGTCTTTGACAAGAATTCTTTACATAAGTTTGAAAGAGAGATTTTGATTATAAACATTTTAATTAGATTTCCATGAGCTCTAATGTACTCAAGGCATAACTTGAAGTAGAAATATGTTATATCGGATATGTTTCGCCGTATTATGCGGATTTTTATTAGGTTAAATAATAAGTTCCCAAACTTTTTTGAACTAGCGCCCCCTTTCCTAGTGAATATTTTGATTCTGACCCCTCCCATTTAAGAGAAATAAGAGCATGCATAATACGGGGTGAAAACAATAATTAATTTTAAAACATACTAATAGAACATATTTTTTAATTTAATTTTTTTAAAGCCCCTATTTTTTTAATTGATAATCCAAAATAGCTATTGCCACGAATATATTTATTTGCGTTGTATTATGTAATTTAGTTTTAGATAGGATATTGTTGAAATTGAAACGCTATTGAATTTTTTCTTTATTTAAAGAGTGGAAAAAAAGTTTTAGTTTACCTGTATTAAAGACGCTTTTGAAAAAAGGTTTTGATGATATGAAGTAATTCCAATTAAACTATTTCTTTCAAAATAAAAAAAAATTGACAGTTAAAGCCTTTAAAGAATTACACGAAATTTAAAGAATTACAATTTAATGTAATTCTAAATGTAATGTAACCTTTAAGTTTTTCATCCACTTCCCGAACTATCGAAATATGTGAATTTTCGTTCACGTGATAGAAATGATTTAAATATATACATGCAATCAACATAAGGTAACCAGTATTAAAGTTTACTTTTGTTAGTATATAATTAACAAATTTTTTAGTCCTTTTTAGAGTGTATTTAAATAATCTGCTGAAGCTTGTCCGTGACATCTAAACGCCCCCTAATTTTCTGTAGGACTTTTACTGTCCCTGAAAGTCTCAAACGTCCACAAGGGGGCGTTATCACCAACGTTGAAAACCAATGGTTTAAATAAAAATACTAATCACTTTTGCAACACTAAGCCACTTTATTTTTCGCTTCGTGTACCCGTTTGTGGTGGGGAATAACTCTTGACTGCTACTTTTTTACAAAATTGATACGTTGCTACATTGCACTGTTGCTACAGATGGCGTAGCAGGATGTAAGATATTTCGTAAAGTTATTCAAGGTTATAAAATTAAATAAAAACCATTGCAAAGAGACAAAACATGTGCAATCGGGCTCCTTAAAACTACCGTAAAATACAGCGTATACTGCGCATCTTTAACTGAAACAATAAGATCGAAGTTTACGGGTGCGAGTTATACTCCGGGTATAAAAATGAGAGCTGTAAAAATAAAAAAAAATGTGAGCATAGAAAGAAATTAGACGTCTACATTGTTTGAAATACCGTTTCTTTGAAAAAAATCAACATCCCTTATGAATTAAGGGTTATAGTTATAGAGGTACACTATTTTTTTATTAAGGCTTAGAATAATACCACTAATACATTACTTCAAGATATAAAATCATTGCGCTCATATATTTCAGGTGTCTTCAGGAAAAATGGTGTGCGCGTTATACGGCAAATAGAACTAAAAACTATAAGTTTCAGCTTGAAAGTATGGGTGCTCGTGTTATACGCCAGATTTTATGGTACTTATCTTTTGAGTAAAATTTATTTAATAGTTTATTGAAAATGGTACTGTTCTGAGGATATCCGTGCACACACACACTCAATTATTAGATTATTTTGATGGATTTTGATAAATATTTAAATATTTCATTAGAAGAAAATTTCAGCAAGTAAAAAAATGTTTATGATAAAAACGAGATGCTATGTTAAAATGTTTATGTCAATGAGAGTAAGTGTTTATTAACAGCACAATATAAAGCTATTGCCAACGAAACATGGTTCAGTTTTCAAGGAAGAAGCTAGAGCTGACATCCCCCTCTCGAAACTATCGCACTACACCAACGACAGAACATTCAAATTTAACGTATATTACTGACATTGCGGGTCTCCATTGGCACTAGGACTCGAATTTATAGCATGCCGCTCATTAGCTGGTCACTATAGTCTCTAGTCTTCTAAAAGAAATAACGAGAACTATTCCGAATGAAACATTTTAATTGATCATAATGAGAAAATAGTTTTTTTTTTTAAATTCTTAATTTGGATTTCACTATTGTACAAAAAACCCCCATTTTTTAATAAATTATTTTGCACATTATACCGAGGTTAAGGGACTTAAGATTCCACTGTTTAAGCCATGCAAAAGTATTGAAAGAAACAGTCGCTAAGAATCGAATCTGATACCCGAACAATTTATTCACTGAAGCCTTAAGTATTTCTAAAGCTAAAAATCATAAAATATCTTGACATGAATCCAAGTATTGAAATAAGAATGATACTATAAAAATGACTCACATTTCTCCAATAACTTTAAAAAGGGAAAAATGACTAAAAACATTTAAAAATAAACCCTCCTCATCCGCCCTTACCTATCTGAAATTATTCTTGTTAATAAAATCTCAAAATTTGGTGGAGAGGAGGATGCCTCCCACTCACCATTGGCGGGTAATAGACCTGGTCTAGCCATAGAACTCAGTTGTGACAGATGCTTCGAGACCACACTTTCTCGTCTTGCTAGTGGTCAAATCAAGTGCCTCTTATTCTCAGCGAACAAAAAGATCCTCTCAATCTGTGCAAAGTGTCAAGATCACCAGGCGTCCCCAGAACACATAATGAGTTGCAAGGATCTCAAAATTAAAGATTTCTACACTGATTCTCTTCTTGTGCTGCACTTTTTGAAAGTCGAAGACTTAATGGATCTTGTCTGACTTCATCAGACCCCGGAGGATTAGTAACAACGACAACAACAAAAATAAAACCCTATTAACGTAAGGTATCCGACTACGTTCAAAATCGGGATTTTCAAAAGCTCATAAATGGATAATTTCCATGATATTTAGTGCCACTTAGATTAGAATATATGAATAAAATTGTTTTAAGGACAATTTGACAAAAAATGTATTTAAATACTATATTTTGGCAAAAAATTAACTTAGAATATTTTTTTTCCAAATGTTCTCCTTTTATGAAATATGCTTCTATTAAAGTAATATTCTGCTGCATATAGATCAGATCTCTGTTCAGAGGCTAAACTAGAATTTTTGAAATATATAACTTAGAAGTGGGTTAATTCATATTTTACGACAACAGAGGGGAGCAATTTTAAGAAAAAAAAAACGCGAATAATTATTTCAATTGGTGGTAAATCTGAAAATAATGTGAAGTTTTCAAAAATTCTAGTCGAGCCTCTGTAGAGAGGTCTGAGCTATATACAGGCAAAATAATTTTATAATAGAACAATTTTTCACAAATGGAGAGCATTTGGAAAAAAGATTACTCTAAGTTAATTTTTGGCCAAAATATTATATTTAAATAACTATTTTTGTCAAAAGACCTTAAAAAAACTTTAAACAGCGCCTTGTTGAGACCTTAAAACAACTTTATGCATGAATTCTAATCTGAGTGACACTAAATATCTTGAATATTATCCATTTATGCGCTTTTTTAAAATAACGGTTCCGAACGTAGTCGGATACCTTCAAAGAATTATAATCAATTCTATGTGATTATTTTTAAAGCTTAACAAATTAAAAAATTATTTCATCTTCATTACCTGACAAAACCCTTTAAATTCTGTTTTGCCCATGCAATTCATGAGGTGTGGTAGTATTGTGGTCATGGTTCAAACTTGTGGCGAGTGAGTCATGCGTCTGTAGACCCTCCGTGTAGATGTGCAGATGCACATTAAATCGGTCATGGCTCAAAGTCCTTTCTTAGGTGTCTGATAGCATCATGGAAATACACTGGCTTGGACCGGGATCTAATTCCAAAACTGGACGTACAAGGCCAGCGCCAAACCAACTATGCCCCTCAGCTAGCCAGTCAAATATTGTCATCAGTTTTTACAAAATGTCTTTCCTTTAACATTTTCTCAATAATATGCTATAGCATTTTTTCGGAATTTTTACTGGAACACTAATTTATTCAGCAATAAATACATTTAACAACGTTATAAAGGAATTCACTAATTATTCTAAGAATGATAATTTCTACAGTCTTACAGCTTCATTTACTTTTTAATTACTGAGAATTATTAAAATTAAAACAATAAAACTCTCATTTATCTGCTGTATTGTGTTAGTATCATATTACATATAACTTTTGCATTTTAAAGAATTAAGTTTTTCTAACAAGTTTTAAAAAAACTGAAAAAGTGTGAAGTAGGTATCTAATAGACTTCTACATCTTCTTTTTGGATATTGCTTATGCTTTCGGTGTAGCCTTTGGAAAAAATGCCACTATTTTATTTTTTCAATATTTATTATGAGTTTGTAAAAAAAAATCCTTAAATTCTTTCACAAAAGTTATAGTATATTTCTAAGATTTTTCATTTTCTTTAGATTTCAACGTTTCGCTTTTTCTTTTTACTCTTATTCCAATTTTTTATGACATTTTTATGAAAAAAATAAGTTTCAAAAAGGTATGTTCATTCCTATTTCGTCATTATTTGCATTTTTAATAACTTGCAAGTGAATGTTAGCACGTAAAAGAAAACACATTTTTCTTTATTTCTTATATTTGCATATGTGTATCGTACTTTTCAAAGTTCTCTAAAGACGTCAACATTTTTAATACTTTGGGAGTTGAAAGCAGTTTCTACAACATTCATATTTGAAATTATTATTGATCTTTCTAAATTTATTCATACAATGGTTTCTATTAAAAAAGTAACGCATTCATTATCTTTTATATTACCAATCACAGAATTTCCTACAAATAACAAATACGCAAATATACTTAAGGAATGCTATTTACAAACACACAGGAAAGCAATTACGCACATAAACAATTGTGTGTGTGTGTGTGTGTGTGTGTGTGGTTCTGACTTAACATAAAATAAATATAAATAAGTTACGAGCGTACTAAATTTTATAAAAAAAAGTATGTGTTGTTCATAAGTAAGTAATAAAATACATATTTTCATTTTCCTTTTTTATAAATTTTTATTTTAGTGGTATAATGTTCATTATAAAATTTTTATAAGATATCTAATAAATCCGATGGAATAATATTTCTAAATGTCATTAAAAGTATTTTTCAGGGATTGTTAATCACATTTTAATCATAATAGTGATCTTGTTGACAATATTAATCATTAATATGTGTGCAATAAATACAAGTCTGTGTATTCATTGCAATTTTGATGCATGAGACTGATGACACCTATTGAATATTAAAATACTAGTACGTATTATTATGTTTAGGTTTTGATTCATTCTATATGCTGTTATTGAACTGAATATTGGGCATATATTTCTAAATTTAGAGGCTAAATAAGAACGTACTTTACAGTAAATTCATAAATACCTGGTTTTACTAACGATTTGCAGGCAATAGTGTTTTTTGACTGAATACGAATAATGTGGATGGCATCCTGCAATTACAGTAGATAATACTTTAGTTTAAAAATTTGAATGTAATAAGAGAGAGATGGGTATCTTCCCTAAATATCCTGTAAACATTTTTAACTTACATTCTTACTGAAATGTCTGGGCCATTTTTTTTTAAATTCTAACATATATATGCATATTTACATACCTTTTCTCTGTTACGTAACCCTTAATTAAATTGCGACACACAAAAGCTAACAGCTTCATTGTCCGAACAAAACAATATAATTCTCGCCGATTATTGACTGTTTGTGTGTGTGTGTCTGGTGAGAATTTAGTGAATACTAAATAATGTCTTCATTAATTTAAGCCAACCGTGAATGAATTTCTCTCAAGTTGAAATGCATTAAATCTCTTTGTTATATATTTAAACAAACTCATTTTCAATTTCAACTATTTTCATAATGGAAACGAATTGTAACAAAATGATGCCAGCTGGTAACCCCACAAACAATGAGAGAAAGGTATATATGTATTATACACAGCATTCAGACTATCGTTTGAAAGGATTAGAATTATAAATTCATACCATTCGATTTAGAATGTTTTAGATTCACAAAGTTTATAGAAAATTATTATTCATATTCAGTTCGGGAAAATAATTATTGCTTGCAAATTGTTAAAACCAGGTTACTAATTTGGTGTAAAGTGCATTCTTATAAGCCTCTAAATTTAGAAATATTTGCGCAATATTCAGTTCGGTATAAGGTTAAAAGAATTAAAAACAGAAGCAAAATAATAGTTAATAGAATTTACACATAAATGTAAATTTTTTTTGCGAAATACTTATTTGGGAAATACTTAAGTTACTATAATACAAAAATGTAATGTAAAAGTACAAATTTTGAAAACTTGATTTGATAAAATTGAAACATTTGCTTTTTCTAGAATTTTTTTTAAAAATAGCAACACATGTTTTTTTTTTTTTTTTTTTTATTTATTTTGAATAAAATGCATACAAATTTATTCCTAGGGTTTTGCAGTAGAATCACAATAATTAGGTAAGCACTATTAATATGCTTCCTTTTTTTGTGGCTTAATGCATTGATAAATTATTTAAAATATTAATTTCAAAAAATATATGTTGTAGGTTATAATTTATATTTATTTAATTTATTTGAATATATTTTTAAAATATAACATTAATTTCATTAAAGTTTAATAATTTATTCTATTTAAGTCTTATTTTCTTCGTAGTAATATCGCTGCTGTTTGTTCGGAAATGATGTTTTACAAGAAGCGGCACATCCTTTGTTTCAGATTGTGTAATGATTTCCATATTCTTAAGTATTATTCATTTCCTCAGATTTGTCTTTACTTGAAGTTTTTTTCAACTTCAACTATTATCACAAAAGTTTAAATTGAAGATGAAATTGCAAGTGAAAGTGTAATATAATGGACTGAGAAAATTAATCCATGTATTTTTTTTTGTTTTTGTTTTGCGGAGTCTTTCAGCTGCAACACTACTCAACGCAAAATCTGCCTCTGCTTCTATGTAAATTTGGAAGCATAATTTCGAATCTTGTTCCACTGAACGCCTACTGTGTGTGGGTAGAGGAATTATTTATTAATTTGTTTCCTTCATTTCGACTTAGAGTTCCAAAACTTACAAAAACTATATTTAGCAAACTATCACTTGGAGAATTTTCTTCTGATATTTTTATTTAGAAAGTTCTTGCATAATATTTTTACTCTTTTTAACGGGTTAAAACAATCTGCTACATGAAAACAATATCTAATGTGACTCTTTCCAAGAATAGTGCCTTAACCTTTTATCTACCGCATTATGATTTATTTCAGTTTTTTTCTTACAATATTTTTTTGAATCACTGCATTGAAAAATAAGGGATATACATAAACAAAATACTCAACTTTTTGAAATGTAATCCGTTAGAGCTAATTAATTAATTAAACATATTCAACTGTAAAATTTATTATACACACTGTTTACATAATATAAATAGTCAATTTTTTTTCTAAGGTCTTCATTAACATACAAAAAATAAGACACACATCTTTTGACATTAACTATTCTTTCGGAACCAAAATGACAATCTTCGCAATCCGCAGAAAATGCAGTCAGCTGAAAACGCAATTTCCGCTATAAAACTATTCACCTTCCTCTTTAAAATGCTCATCATTTAACCCATGCTGCCTTATATCTTGAAAGAGTTGACTTAAAGGAATATTAGTGCTAAGTATCGTCAGAGTATTCGTAAAGATGGTTATTTTATGTAATTTTATAGTGAGTGCTCTTATAAATACCGTCGGTAGATAAGGGTTAAAATACAAGGACAATATAAGAGCTGAGGGAAATAAATTTGGGTTTAAATTGAATATTTCGGGGTTTATCAAATGTATTTTGTGTGTAATGATTGAAAAAAACTTTTCATTTTTATTTATGAAGAGACAAAAAAAAATTATTCCAGTATTGAGTGACATTAAATTAAGTTATGGATTTGGCCTTGATTATTAAAATGGTACATATATATTACACAATCAAAAAAGTGTCTTCCACTTACGTTTAACTTGCAATATTCTATTTTTGAATAGTTTCCTTCAATACAATTGGATATTAATTCAGTGCAAATTTAAACACTGTAGTTGAATAATCAAAAGTCTGTAAATTTCATACCAAATTTATCTTTTACATTCTCTTATATTAAACAATTTTTTTCCAGACATTTTATACATACGGCTTAAAAGTATGTGCAATCTAAGTTCGTGAGGAGATTATTTAATGTACAGTTTATGCTAATATTTTTTATAATATTCTTATATGGGTTGTACTAGGATTTGTTTCTTATTCTATTTTAATGATAATAAAGTTGAAAGTACCAATATATATATAGAGAGAGATATGAGTCACAGGTGTTATGGAGTACCATTTACACATTTCTAAAAATAACTTTGCTGGTTTCTTCTATAAAATCTCCAAAATCATTATGGATATATAAAGAGTGTTTTTTTTTTTCAGATATAGAAGTTTAAGTTGGCATTACTTTCCAAGATGGCGATCGATTTAACAGCTGTTAAGTGATTTATTCTCAGTTTGGTTTGGCAATTCATCAAAACGATGATCAAGCAAGGCGTAGATTCGTCGAATGGGCTCAAAACGAGATTGCCGTTGTTCCCGATTTTCATAAGCGAATTTTGTTTAGTGATCGAGTGCCCTTCTGGTTGAATGGCTACGTCAACAAACAAAACTGCCGAATTTGGAGTGAAGCTAATCCACAAGTGTATGTCGAAACACCGTTACATTCAGAAAAACTGACTGTTTGGTGCGCTTTATGGGCTGGTGGAATCATTGGTCCGTACTTCTTCAAAAACGATGAAGGCCACAACGTTACAGTCAATGGTGATGTGTATAGAGCCATGATTACTAACTTTTTCATTCCTGAATTGAACAATCATGATGTCCAGGAGCTGTGGTTCCAACAAGACGTCAACATGTCATACAGCTCGTGCCACAGTCGATTTATTGAAAGACACGTTTGGTGACGCCTAATTTCACGTTTTGGACCTGTGAATTGGCCTCCAAGATCTTGTGATTTAACACCGCTAGACTATTTTCTGTGGGGCTATGTAAAGACATTGGTTTATGCGGATAAGCCACAAACGCTGGACCATTTGGAAGACAACATTCGCCGTGTTATTGCCGATATACGGCCACAAATGTTGGAAAAAGTCATCGACTATATCCAAGCCAGCCGTAGCAGTCATATGCCAGAAATAATATTTAAAATGTAATGCCACAAGATTATCTTTCGAATAAAAAAAATCATGTCAATCGAATAATACATCGTTGTTTTATTGCAATTTAAAGTTCTATACCTCTAAAAAAACACCCTTTATTATAATCGATGGTGAGGAATTATAACATGTCCGAATGAAGTAATATTGATCCTGATGTTGTAAAAAATTCTTTTTTGAAAAAAATAATAAATGGAGGGTATTATGGAATCGTCGTATAACGTGGAATAGAAAATTTAAGCCATTTTAAAACTAACTGAGACTTCATAAAATGTAGTTATAAAATGATATATTTTTAAGAATACGTGAAAGTCATTTTTCTGTTTTTGTGTGAGTCTGTTTAAAAAACTCTCAAATATAATCTTTCTCTGTTGCTGTAGAATCAAGGTGATCTCATAGAAATAGGCTGAAGCATTGAATCCAAACTTCCTCTCGTTGGTAAATTAAGTTATAATGTTGATATCATAAAGTATATTGCAAATGATTCATTAGTGTGGAACGATTCATTTCTGTTAACACTAGAGCCTTCTCTAGTAGGTTTAGATCTAGAAAGACAGTTAAAGTTCGAATTCTTAACGAAAAGGTCATTGAATGTTCTTTTGTTGCTTTGGATCCTCTGGCTCCTTCTTTTTTGTTTTTTTTTCTTTTAGTTTACCATCTAACGCTCTTTTATATCGGGAATACGTTATTTCAGAATAAGATTCAGCTTTTCTTCCTTTATATTTTACTTCTGCTTTTTGGGAAGAGGTGGTGATATCTGTACGGGAAGGACAAAATTTGTTGACTTAGACGCATAAGGGATAACCATATCAGGACTCTTCGAAGAACAGGACTGAGATGAGTCAGAGTTTGTAGACGAATATGAAACAGAGTCATTTGGTGGTCTTCTTGCCTGAGACCTATGTAGAAGAAATAAAATTTTCACTGCTAAAGATATTTCTGTTGACAGAATAAATACCAGTTTCTTTGAAACCTTCTGATCTGAAGCTATGCCCTGGTCTAGAATATAGAATAATTTTAAAATCTCTCTTACCCACTTTTATATCTTGAAACGAATCTGCATAATCCGTTTTCCACTGTTAGGTGATGACAGTTAAACCAAGTAAAGCTTTAAGAACTATTACCGTATGTTAGTTCAAGAAGGAACCTCACGAAATAACCTGCAAGAAGATAAGTATACAAAAATGATCGCAAATTTTACGTTAAAGTTGAAAGAACTTCAGAAAATCACTAGGGCCATGTGTGTATATGAATACATAATTATCAATTAAATTTAAAAATAAATATTTTTTTACGCATTACTTTAAACCCATTAGTTATTTCAGTAGTCTTTATACGGAGTCGGAGAGTGAGTCAAAGAGAGTCAGAAAAAGAATAGAGCGAGAGAGTGAGTTAGAAAGAGAATCAGAGATATATATGTATCATGAAATAAATAGTCCATCTATTTCATCATGACATAGAGAGATTTTATTATTAGGCAGTCAAGATTTTATTTTATTATGACTAGTTTGAGAAGAGGATTTCTAATTCAAAAATGTACTCAACTTTATCGTAAAAGTATATATATATATATATATATGCGTGTGTTTAATAATCATTTATGGTAGTATTAAAATTCTTTTGTTTTAAATGAGTAAAAGTAGGTTTTTTTAAAAGTGAGAAAAAGTATTTCTTATTCGTAAATATTGTTGCGTTTTCGGGGGTTCGAAATGATTGAAGCCGAAGAGCGGGATCCAAAACAATTTTTATTCTTGGTCAAAACAGTCCTCCACAAATTGTAGAAAAGTTCGAGAAAGTCACGTACAATCGATGAAAATACTGATAACACAGATGTAATACACTAACAAAAGCAATAGTAAACACTCAGCACAAAAATAATAACTCAATAAAAGCAATAACACACGCACTATGCAATCGTCTCTCTCTGTCTCAAGCACAGAGAGGTATCCCTTGCATGAAAGCTGAGATCTGACTAACTGACTAGCCGGCCCGGGCCCTTTTATACCTTTCGGTCAGAAACCTCTTGCACTTGCCAGAATAATCGAGAAATAGAAAGGTCTAGCAAAATCCGGAACGTACGAGAAAAGCTCAATACAGTAATACATTCAATACAATAGTGTTACAATACCGCGATAGGGTTGCCAGACAGGGTTATTAGGAGCAGGGTTGCCATGGTCGCCAAGCTTATCGCCCACATTTGGCGATATATCGCCAAATTTGGCGCCAAATTATTATTGGCGGGATAATACTGCTCCGACACTCTCATTACTGGCATCAGTGTCCAAGATAAATGGCTTGTCCGGTTGTGGATATATTAAGATCGGTGAAGACGTCAAAGCTTCTTTAAGCTGGAGGAAGGAATCTTCACATTCTTTTGTCCACTGAAACTTTTGTTTAATTTCTGTTAGCTTGTGCAAGGGTCTTGCGAAGTTAGAGAACCCTTTCACAAACTTTCGGTAATAAGTACATAGTCCCAGGAAGCTTCGCAGCTCACGGAGGTTTTCAGGGCGTTTCCAATTCTTTACGGCGGACACTTTTTCGGGGTCTGTACGAACACCTTCTGCAGAGATGATGTGTCCCAGATAATTGACATCTTTCTGGAAGAACTTGCATTTCGAAGGGTTTAGCTTCAAGTTAGCGTCGCTTAATTTTGATAACACTTTCCGGATATTTTGAAGATGTTCTTCAAACGTACGCCCTCCTATTATGACGTCATCCAGGTAAATAAGGCAAGCTTCAAAAGTCAGACCCTTTAGCACGGTCTCCATCAGGCGCTCGAAAGTAGCTGGCGCATTGCAGAGCCCGAACGGCATGACTTTGAACTGCCATAGTCCTTGGCCGGAAGTGAATGCTGTTTTTTCTCTATCTTCGGGATGGATCTCCACTTGCCAGTATCCGCTCTTTAAATCTAAAGTCGAGAACCATTTATGACCGGAAAGGGTATCCAGGGTGTCATCTATCCTTGGAAGAGGGTAGCTGTCCTTCTTGGTGGCGTCGTTAAGTTTTCGATAGTCCACGCAAAATCTTGTGGAGCCATCTTTCTTACGAACCAAGACGATTGAGATGCCCACGGACTCGAAGACGGTTCTATGATGTCATTTTCCTGCATCTCTCGTAGTAGTGTTCCGACCTCTTCCTGTTTAGCAAACGGCAAGCGTCTTGGGTGCTGTTTAATCGGCGGATGGTCTGCTGTATCAATTATGTGTTGTGTCACTGTCGTATGACCAAAACGCTACTGTTTCTAGAAAACACGTCTTCAAATTCTTGGAACAGTCTTTCTGCGGAGCTTTTCTGTTCGGGGGACAATTCAGCATTTTCTAGAGGGTCGGGAGTCAACTGTTGAGGCGAGTTGAATAGGAGCAAGCTCGAACTTTTGCAGACACACGTTACTGGACTGCAGGTTGCCAACACTTCACCTTTCTGGAACACTCTAGGTTTTTCAGTTACGTTGCAAATTCTTACCGGGATAGTTTTTCTGGAAAGGTCCACTAGCGTCGAAGCTATTAGCAATCCATTCGCTTTATTTTCCGCAGATCCAATTAGGCCAGAGTTGAAACTCACATCCTTACCGATTTATCCAGGTACTATGATTTCAGTCCTTGGGGGAATGGTAATAATCTCGTTAGCGGTTACCTGTCGAATAGATTCTGTCCTGTGTTCAATTTTGAATATAGTGACTTCTTCGTGTATGGAACGTAATTCGTTCTTGTTGAAGTCTAGAGTGAAACCATGCTCCTTTAGAAAGTCCAGTCCAAGAATGAAAGGGTCTGCAATATCTGCGACATACACAGCATGTTGGTAGGTAGTGTCTCCAAACTTGATCTTGACTTTTAATTTTCCGTGAATATCAATCTTTTCCCCCGTCACGGTCTGTAGCACAACGCGGGGCGGGGTCCAGATAAGTTTCTCTTGTAACTTTTGAGCCAGATCGTTCCAAATGATAGACACATTGGCTCCTGTATCGATGATCATGTTGCAGGGAAGCTCGTTAACATGTCCCATTATAAAAATTCCATTCTCACTGGTACTCTTTGTCGAAATTTGACACACTTGAAAGTGGGGCTTTCCAAAATCTGGCAACCTCCGCCCCACGAGATGGCCATTAATTAGTTTTTCCGACACCTCCTTCCGGGAGGCGCTATTAGTTTCAGCGCCTTGGCGTGCCCGGCAGCTTCTCTGCAGATGCCCTTCTCGACCGCAGGTCCAGCATTTAAGGGTCTTCTTCCAGTCTGCTTTCTGGGACATCAAATACTCAACTCTATTCATGAAGCTTCTCATCTGTCGCTCTAACCGCTCCACACTTGAGTTCGACGTGTCCGATTCGTTGACGGCTCGTATGGGGTGTCTGTTCTTTCGTGTTGCTTGCTGGGCTGCCTCGAATTTCATAGCAAATACTAGGGCCCCTTTAAGTCCTTGAGATCCGCCATTCGGAGAGCTTTCTGGATTTCCGGATCACGCACCCCGTCGATGAAGTGTTGCAGCGCCAGGACTTCTCTTACTTCAGTCGGACAGTCAGAAAACGCCAAGTGAGAAAGCCTCTCGACGTCCGTCGCCAGTTCTTGGAGCGTTTCGGACACTTTCTGCTGCCGTGACTTCAGCTGGAGTCTGCTGTAATCCTTCACACATTTCTCTCCGAAGCGTAACTCCAGAGCATTAACGAGAGCGTCGAAATCCAGCCGCTGTGTTTCCGGCAAAGTTTGCAAAATGTCAGCAGCGTCGGCTCGAAGAGAAGCAGCTAACTGGCAGGCCTTGGTCTGGGAGTCCCACTGGTTTGCATCCACCACTATGGAGAATTGGGTCTTATACACCTGCCAAGAGGACTTTCCGTCATATGTAGAAAGCTTGATGGAAGGCTTGGAATAAGGAGCTTGAAACTTAAATTCATCCCCTTGACCAGTCATGACTTTCTGCTTCAATTTCTCTAGGTCACTCCTGAACGAGATGGAAACATCTCCTACCTTTTCGAAAATTTTCGCCTCTAGTTTGCTCTCCATATCTTCGAATTTATTTTCTAATTTGTTCTCTATATCCACAAATTTGTTTTCGAATTTATTTTCCACCGACTCGATTCTTCCTTCCATTTCTTCAAATTTCTTGTCCATAGTCGTCAATTTGTCGCCAATGTCCTTCAGATCACTTTTCAACTCTTCCTTGTTGGCGCTGATCTGCTCGTTTACGATAGTAAGCTTGGTATTCACTTCTGCGATATTGGTGGTCAACTCCGATTTCATTTCAGTCATATTGGCATTCATGCTGGCGGTCAACTCCGATTTCATTTCGCCCATATTGGCATTCATTTCAGTCAATTTTTCTAGAAGAGTCTGGAACTGGGCCTCCATCGCTCTTGTTGTTGGCATTCAATCCCACTTCTGACACCAATTGTTGCGTTTTCGGGGGTTCGAAATGATTGAAGCCGAAGAGCGGGATTATACTGCCAGTATTATCCGTCGTCAACTTGGCGCTAGCTGCAATATTTGGCGAGTTTACCATTTAAACCAATGTTAAAGCATGGGGGCCGTGCAATGCAGTGGAAATGGTATTACAGGTAAACAGGGTTGAAATCACATTAGATACGACAAATTAAACTGTAAAAAAATGAACACAAATGAGTAGAAACAATTAGAATAAGGCTAAATTCGTAACATTGCCCCCCTCTCAAGAACTGCACGTCCCGGGCAGTACAACCCTTCATCAGACGTTAACATAATAATAAAGCAATTGAGTAAAAACAATTAAATGAATATGCAATAATAAACATGTAATACATAGTACAAAATAAACACCTAATGCATAGTAGAAAATAAACACTTACAAAACAATAAACAAAATTATTTACAAGATTATTTACACACTAACTTATTTATACAAGACCATGGTCAAAATAAATTACACGATAATTGACACACTAAGAATTATGGCCATAATAGGGAGCAAGCCTGACGTAATGAACGACTCTAGGCTTCTAATTCGTTGACTTACGGATCCGGATTACGACGTCGTTTATTATCTTTAAAATTGTATAAGGACCGTCCCAATGCAATTGTAGCTTAGGAGAAAGTCCTTTGCGTCGAGTCGGGTTGTAAAACCACACCTTGTCACCTTCCTTGAATTGATGTCCTGTGGCTTTTGTGTCGTACCGAGTCTTCATCTTCTCTGTCCTCAGGTTGATCCGTTCTCGAGCCAAATTGTGTACATCTTCAAAACGTGCCTGGAGATTCTGCACGTACTCCTCAGGCGATGAAGGTTTATCCGGAGGGCGACCAAACAGCAGGTCACAAGGGAGACGAAGATCTCGGCCAAAAAGCATCTGGGATGGTGAATATCCGGTAGTCTCGTGAACGGCGCTGCGGTACGCTAGCAGAAAGAGAGGAACTTTCTGGTCCCAGTCTTGTTGGTTCTTGGAGACCATCAGTGAGAGGTTATTCAGGATGGTACGATTAAACCTCTCCACCATGCCATCTGACTGTGGGTGCAAAGGTGTGGTCTTGGTCTTGTCAATTCCGGAGTAGTTCACAGACCCCCTTCAATACCGCAGAGACGAAATTTCTTCCCTGATCGGAATGAAGTTGAAGAGGTACCCCATATATCGATATCCAGTGCTGCACTACAGCCTCCACTACGGTGGGGGCTTCCTGATCCGGAATGGGGTACACTTCGGGCCATTTCGTGAAGTAGTCCATGACAACAAGTAGGTACTTATTACCAGACGCAGTTCTTGGCAGAGGTCCCAGGATATCGAAAGCGATACGTTCGAAGGGTGCTCCAACATTGTAGCGATGCAGCTTCCTCGGCTACGTATCTTTGGCCCCTTCCGAGCTGAACAGGCATCACAGGACTTGCACCACTGTTCCACGTCAGCTCTCACTTTACCCCAGCAGGATCGCTCTCGAACTCGGTGCAAAGTTTTCATGACGCCGAAATGACCTCCTGTTGGGCTGCCATGCAATTCTTTGAGTACCTCTGGGATACGAGATCGAGGAAGTACTAATTGCCACCTGAATGTCTTTCCATCCTCTGATTCGAATTTTCGGTATAGAACACCATTCCTGAGATGTAGAGAATTCCAGAGGGCCCAATACTGCTTAGTTGTAGGACTATAAGCCGATATGTCCTGCCAACTTCGTTTATTGCTGGAAGACCCATAAACTCTATAAGGGGTTTAATATCAGGATCCGCCATCTGGTCTTCTCGAACTTTCTCGTCACTCCAGGGATCGGGTGGCGTCGCTGTTGAAATTGTTATCTGGCGTATAGCATAGTCATATTTGGTCTCTACTCTGGAACAATGACGACAATTTTCTGGGCATGGTCTTCTTGAAAGGGCATCAGCATTTCCATGCGAGGAGCCTTTACGATGTCTGATGTCAAAGTAATACTAGTTGAGCCGTTGTATCCATCTGGCTACCTGGCCTTCAGTATTTCTAAAATTCATTAGCCAGGTTAAAGAGGCATGATCGGTACGTAGAAGAAATTTTTGGCCATAGAGATAGTGATGGAAATGCTCGATGGCTTTCACAATAGCCAGTAGCTCTTTTCGAGTGACACAATAATTTCTTTCCGGTTTCGATAAACACTTACTCCAATAAGCTATGACTCGTTCCTGGCCATCTATTTCCTGACATAATACTGCTCCGACACTCTCATTACTGGCATCAGTGTCCAAGATAAATGGCTTGTCCGGTTGTGGATATATTAAGATCGGTGAAGACGACAAAGCTTCTTTAAGCTGGAGGAAGGAATTTTCACATTCTTTTGTCCACTGAAACTTTTGTTTACTTTCTGTTAGCTTGTGCAAGGGTCTTGCGATGTTAGAGAACCCTTTCACAAACTTTCGGTAATAAGTACATAGTCCCAGGAAGCTTCGCAGCTCACGGAGGGTTTCAGGGCGTTTCCAATTCTTTACGGCGGACACTTTTTCGGGGTCCGTACGAACACCTTCTGCAGAGATGATGTGTCCCAGATAATTGACTTCTTTCTGGAAGAACTTGCATTTCGAAGGGTTTAGCTTCAAGTTAGCGTCGCTTAATTTTGATAACACCTTCCGGATATTTTGAAGATGTTCTTCAAACGTACGCCCTCCTATTATGACGTCATCCAGGTAAATAAGGCAAGCTTCAAAAGTCAGACCCTTTAGCACGGTCTCCATCAGGCGCTCGAAAGTAGCTGGCGCATTGCAGAGCCCGAACGGCATGACTTTGAACTGCCATAGTCCTTGGCCGGAAGTGAATGCTGTTTTTTCTCTATCTTTGGGATGGATCTCCACTTGCCAGTATCCGCTCTTTAAATCTAAAGTCGAGAACCATTTATGACCGGAAAGGGTATCTAGGGTGTCATCTATCCTTGGAAGAGGGTAGCTGTCCTTCTTGGTGACGTCGTTAAGTTTTCGATAGTCCACGCAAAATCTTGTGGAGCCATCTTTCTTACGAACCAAAACGATTGGAGATGCCCACGGACTCGAAGACGGTTCTATGATGTCATTTTCCTGCATCTCTCGTAGTAGTGTTCCGACCTCTTCCTGTTTAGCAAACGGCAAGCGTCTTGGGTGCTGTTTAATCGGCGGATGGTTTGCTGTATCAATTCTGTGTTGTGTCACTGTCGTATGGCCAATATCGCTACTGTTTCTAGAAAACACGTCTTCAAATTCTTGGAACAGTCTTTCTGCGGAGCTTTTCTGTTCGGGGGACAATTCAGCATTTTCTAGAAGATCGGGAGTCAACTGTTGAGGCGAGTTGGATAGGAGCAAGCTCGAACTTTTGCAGACACACGTTACTGGACTGCAGGTTGCCAACACTTCACCATTCTGGAACACTCTAGGTTTTTCAGTTACGTTGCAAATTCTTACCGGGATAGTTTTTCTGGAAAGGTCCACTAGCGTCGAAGCTATTAGCAATCCATTCGCTTTATTTTCCGCAGTTCCAATTAGACCAGAGTTGAAACTCACATCGTTACCGATGTATCCAGGTACTATGATTTCAGTCCTTGGGGGAATGGTAATATTCTCGTTAGCGGTTACCTGTCGAATAGATTCTGTCCTGTGTTCAATTTTGAATATAGTGACTTCTTCGTGTATGGAACGTAATTCGTTCTTGTTGAAGTCTAGAGTGAAACCATGCTCCTTTAGAAAGTCCAGTCCAAGAATGAAAGGGTCTGCAATATCTGCGACATGCACAGCATGTTGGTAGGTAGTGTCTCCAAACTTGATCTTGACTTTTAATTTTCCGTGAATATCAATCTTTTCCCCCGTCACGGTCTGTAGCACCACGCGGGGCGGGGTCCAGATAAGTTTCTCTTGTAACTTTTGAGCCAGATCGTTCCGAATGATAGACACATTGGCTCCTGTATCGATGATCATGTTGCAGGGAAGCTCGTTAACATGTCCCATTATAAAAATTCCATTCTCACCGGTACTCTTTGTCGAAATTTGACACACTTGAAAGTGGGGCGTTCCAAAATCTGGCAACCTCCGCCCCACGAGATGGCCATTAATTAGTTTTTCCGACACCTCCTTCCGGGAGGCGCTATTAGTTTCAGCGCCTTGGCGTGCCCGGCAGCTTCTCTGCAGATGCCCTTCTCGACCGCAGGTCCAGCATTTAAGGGTCTTCTTCCCGTCTGCTTTCTGGGACATCAAAGACTCAACTCTATTCATGAAGCTTCTCATCTGTCGCTCTAACCGCTCCACACTTGAGTTCGACGTGTCCGATTCAGTGACGGCTCCTATGGGGTGTCTGTCCTTTCGTGTTGCTTGCTGGGCTCCGAGTTTCATAGCAAACACTAGGGCCCCCTTTAAGTCCTTGAGATCCGCCATTCGGAGAGCTTTCTGGATTTCCAGATCACGCACCCCGTCGATGAAGTGTTGCAGCGCCAGGACTTCTCTTACTTCAGTCGGACAGTCAGAAAACGCCAAGTGAGAAAGCCTCTCGACGTCCGTCGCCAGTTCTTGGAGCGTTTCGGACACTTTCTGCTGCCGTGACTTCAGCTGGAGTCTGCTGTAATCCTTCACACATTTCTCTCCGAAGCGTAACTCCAGAGCATTAACGAGAGCGTCGAAATCCAGCCGCTGTGTTTCCGGCAAAGTTTGCAAAATGTCAGCAGCGTCGGCTCGAAGAGAAGCAGCTAACTGGCAGGCCTTGGTCTGGGAGTCCCACTGGTTTGCATCCACCACTATGGAGAATTGGGTCTTATACACCTGCCAAGAGGACTTTCCGTCATATGTAGAAAGCTTGATGGAAGGCTTGGAATAAGGAGCTTGAAACTTAAATTCATCCCCTTGACCAGTCATGACTTTCTGCTTCAATTTCTCTAGGTCACTCCTGAACGAGATGGAAACTTCTTCTACCTTTTCGAAAATTTTCGCCTCTAGTTTGCTCTCCATATCTTCGAATTTATTTTCAATCGACTCGATTCTTCCTTCCATTTCTTCAAATTTCTTGTCCATAGTCGTCAATTTGTCGCCAATGCCCTTCAAATCACTTTTCAACTCTTTCTTTTTTCGCGGTCAGTTTGTTATTCAACTCGCCCATATTGGCATTCATGCTGGCGGTCAACTCCGATTTCATTTCGCCCATATTGGCATTCATGCTGGCGGTCAACTCCGATTTAATTTCGCCCATATTGACATTCATGCTGGCGTTCAACTCCGATTTCATTTCGCCCATATTGGCATTCATTTCAGTCAATTTTTCTAGAAGAGTCTGGAACTGGGCCTCCATCGCTCTTGTTGTTGGCATTCAACCCCACTTCTGACACCAATTGTTGCGTTTTCGGGGGTTCGAAATGATTGAAGCCGAAGAGCGGGATCCAAAACAATTTTTATTCTTGGCCAAAACAGTCCTCCACAAATTGTAGAACAGTTCGAGAAAGTCACGTACAATCGATGAAAATACTGATAACGCAGATGTAATACACTAACAAAAGCAATAGTAAACACTCAGCACAAAAATAATAACTCAATAAAAGCAATAACACACGCACTATGCAATCGTCTCTCTCTGTCTCAAGCACAGAGAGGTATCCCTTGCATGAAAGCTGAGATCTGACTAACTGACTAGCCGGCCCGGGCCCTTTTATACCTTTCGGTCAGAAACCTCTTGCACTTGCCAGAATAATCGAGAAATAGAAAGGTCTAGCAAAATCCGGAACGTACGAGAAAAGCTCAATACAGTAATACATTGAATACAATAGTGTTACAATACCGCGATAGGGTTGCCAGACAGGGTTATTAGGAGCAGGGTTGTCATGGTCGCCAAGCTTATCGCCCACATTTGGCGATATATCGCCAAATTTGGCGCCAAAAATTAAGTCGCCAAATCCGTCGTCAACTTGGCGCTAGCTGCAATATTTGGCGAGTTTACAATTTAAACCAATGTTAAAGCATGGGGGCCGTGCAATGCAGTGGAAATGATATTGCAGGTAAACAGGGTTGAAATCACATTAGATACGACAAATTAAACTGTAAAAAAATGAACACAAATGAGTAGAAACAATTAGAATAAGGCTAAATTCGTAACAATATATTCTAGTCAGCGATATTTCAACAACGAAAACAATTCAATAAAAGTACTTTGCCTCACTTTCAGAATGAAAAAAAAAAATGGAAACATTTAATAGATAATTAAATTCAAAATAAATATCACTTTCAAATATACTGAATCTTATAACACACAGATTTATAAATTATCTTTTATTTTCATAGAACATCCTTTTTATTGTAAATAATACAGAACATATTTAAAAAGGAATTAATTTATTTGAATTTCTGTCTGATGCCTAAATTTACTAAAGAAGCGAAGTAGTGTCAATTTGTTGAAAATATTTTCACTCTTCTATGAATTAAATTACATAATTTTTCCGTTCTGTTTTGACAGAAACTGATAATAAGTTAAACGGATCTAGGATCAAAATCAATTAAGAAATTTACAATGCAATGTTGCAAAACATCACAAATATATATTTATTCGCATTATATTATTTAAAGTAATATCCCTAACCACATCTTCCAAAGAAAGTATTATAAAAGTAATGAGCTAATGAATAAGAATTCTTTTATCACACTACAAATATTGAGTAATAAAACATAATTTAATTAGTAAATTAATAATTGTAATTACATAAATCTACAAATATATATATATATATATATATATATATATATATAGATAGATAGATAGATAGATAGAAAGATAGATAGATAGATAGATAGATAGATAGATAGATAGATACATACATAGTATCGTTAGCGGTGTTGGTTGTTTATGAATAAGCGATGAACTTCTGATTTCATTTTACTGTTCTTTGTTTTCACATGAAACCTCAGAGGCGTTACGACAATACAATAAAATTACGAACACATAAAACAGAATGGATAAAAAGTAGCAATTATTTACACATATTCAAGACAAACTAGCTGGAGACAAAAAGCAAGCGGTGACATTTACATGTTGAAGGCAAGCAAACAAAGACAGCGTTAACAAATTGTTTCAATAATTAAACCCGGCAGTGAGGACCACATGACTATTTTTTAACGATAGCTCTGATTGGTTACAATGGGCAGGAAAGAAATTTCTATAGTAATAATATTAGTTGATTACAATTAAGATTAGGGCGTTAGTTTTGAAGCAAAGAATTAAAGCTTGTTTTAAATATTATTAAAAAGAGTTAATTAAAAGGATGCTAGAGGGAATTGTTACATTGATTGATTAAATATTAACGTCGTTCTGTTCATCTACACGAGGGCTTTTGGCAACGGGTGAATTATTACATATTTATATCTATATAAATAGAGATAATAGTAGTAAGTGTTTAATATAATTCATTGACTTTTCTCCAAGATAAAACAATAAATTATATTTTGTCTCGTATTCACAAGTTGTACTCTCTCGTACTACAAGCCGTAACGAAAGAAGTGCAGTGGTAGCATAAATTAGATATTGGTCAAAACAACTTAAAAAAATTAATGGAGAAGGCGTAAAACCATTACATTTCTCCAACACATGGAAAAGAATGTCAAAATTTCACTGCATTTTTATGCTTATAATTAATTACATTTATTCATTTTCCTCATTTCTATCTATTTTAGAAAGAGTGGTACATTTTGTTAGTTGCCCTAAATTTGGGAATAAGTACAGCCTAACGAATTGCCTCTGAAAGTTTTCATTTATTTCAAGAAGACGATATATTTGTTTGATACTTAATGGTAATTGCTCTTTCAAAACTAAAAAAAAAGTTGGTATATTTAATTATGAATCCAGAAGAGTTAGTAGATTGAACCACAACATGCATGTAAACAAATGTGTACCAGTATTTCATACTTCATACTCGGAAGTGAACTTTGCCTTTAAAACTCAACTTTACCACAAGAATAATATTTCTGCCGAGAAAATAACATACGTGACGTGTTTTAGTATATTTAATTGAATATGTTAAATGTGTGTGATTGTGTTTCTATTAGATTTGATTGTAAGTTTCGATAAAGTTTAATGGACATTTGAAGTTGCTGCTTTTATTATTTACTGAAATATTTTCTAGTACTTAAATGTGTAAAGGTTTTGTCAATGCACCTATAGTTGTAGGAGAAAGGAAGACCAGAGCCATATCCACAATCCCATAATTTATTTACAGTACTAACCCTAACACAAATTCAATCAACCAAAGTTAATTGCTTAGAACACTTACCTCAATTTAAGCGCTCTTAACATTTCACTACCTAATCTAGATTAAATCTTAAGTAACATATTGTCAACTTACAAATAGTAAATATAAATTACTAAATATCTGCGCCTCACTTCAAATTAACCAATCAATGCTCCGCTAGCAGTTTTCCCTATCTCTCTGTCACTAACCTGAAAGCTTAGACTTTATATGCTAGACTTAATTTGCATGCTTACCTTTGCTTCCTGGAGAGGGTGCTTTATAATAAAATAATTTTTAAAGACCAAAAGTTCCGCAAGCGGACAATTTGATTAATCACAACTCCGCCAGCAGTTTACTCTCTCTCTGTAACCTGAAAGCTTAGATTTTATATATTAGACCTAATTTGCATGCTCACGTTTGATTCCTGGGGAGGATGCTTTATAATAAAATAATTTTTAAAGACCAAAAGTTCCGCAAGCGGACAATTTGATTAATCACAACTCCGCTAGCAGTTTACTCTCTCTCTGTAACCTGAAAGCTTAGACTTTATATAATAGACTTAATTTGCATGCTCCCGTTTGCTTCCTTGGGAGGATGCTTTATAATAAAATAATTTTTAAAGACCAAACATTCCCCAAGAGTATATTATAAAGTAGAAAGATCGCGGATAGAACCGTCACGTATGTATCAAATATATGAAATACCTTACATGAAATGTTTATTTTAACAACTTAAACATTATTAAGTCAAAAGGCGACTTCAAAAGGTTATATTATATTTTACAGCTTTTTTAAACACAGTATGGATTATATAAAAATATTTGTCAATGAAAACTCCCCTAAAAATAAACAAACAAACAAAATCCTTCATTTTAACATCAAATAAAATACTACTTACGTACTTAAGATCTTTTTGCGAAAAATGTTTTTTCAAGAAATTACAAACTAACTCTTACCTTAAAAAAAACGTAAAACATGCGTTCATTGGAAAATCTAAGAAAAACAAGGTAACAAAAGGAAACAAGAAAACTTTTTATAACTTTATCGAACCTGGTTACACTTAGAATGCTAACATCGCATTGCTTCAATGTAGTAACGTATGGAACTCAAAAGCATAAGAAATATAAAGAACTCCTTTGGCAAATATTCAAAGTAAACAGAGGTAAAAGTGTCGTGAGAGTTTGAAAAAAACTAAAACTAAAAATCCAACAATATTTTTTGTTTCTAGTAGAGAGTATTTCGTACTTGTTTTCTCCCTATGTTTTTACTTTAATCTTCTTTGTAAGAAAAATACCTATTCACATAAACCCTGTATTAGAAATGATTCTTTCTTGTCATGATATTTCATAGAAAAGAAAATACAAGATTTGATTGAGAATGTGTTATTTTCTTTTGCTTATTTACATTTGAGAAGCAGAGACGATAAGAGGTGCTCATGCATAGCTATATGTTTGAAGATGAAATTTTACGATTCCTTGAAAAGCGAAAGAAGATTTTCTTATATTTCTTAACTATTCAACACAAAAAAATAACTTCAGAACATTTTAAGAAACTGTCAATTCACTTGAAACATTTAGGAGAACTCTAAAATAAATTCCTACATTATATGTATAGAGATTTAAAATATTTCCATAAGTTTCATTTAGTTTTAAAAAATTCTTTATTTATTTTCTACATTAAATAGTACAATAAAAATTCTTTAAATCAATGATTTATTATGAAATTGGGAAACTTAACCAACTTCTAATGAAACGTTCAAAAAGAAAAATGCTTATTGTAAGGAAATGCGTTACAATGCACTTAACTCTTTTAGTAATCAATGTGTATGAAAAAAATGATATATTGATTCAAAGTTATATATATCTGAAAAAGGAATGGAAGAAAAATTTTATTTTCAAAACATCAAATAAGACTTTATTATTCGTATAACTAGTTTAAAAATCAATGAAATTAGTTTTCTTTAAAAAGAATTTTTCGAAGATTATATTCTAAAACGGTTTGCTTTAGAAGTGTTTAAGCATTCATCTCTTTTGTTGGAAATGGTATTTTTATAATTAGTGAATTGTGTACTTTTTAAAAAGTAGTTTATACCAACAAAATTGTCATTCAAAGTCGTGCATTAATTCAACTGGATTAACGTAATGCCTATCTTATTAAAAGAATTATCGTCACGTGTACCAAATTAAAATATTTAATTTACAAGAAACATATCGCTGTTCTATATCTGTTTTTTTCCCATGCGTAATTTATTAGTAAATTAAATTTTTTAGAGTAAACATTTATACATTTCTGATTCAAACTGTCGTATCGTTAGTTGTCAAATTGTTATTGCAATGTTAATCTTGCTTCAAATTGAAATGGGTGTTCTTAATGACCTTCAATGATGTCTAAGGCAGGCTTTGACAAAACCTTTAGTGCTGACTGAAAAAGCTAATTTTTAACTCATATCCCTGGAGAATCCCTTTCCAAGTAAGATCTGGAACTTGACAGAAAAAAGAACTATTTCCCTTCAATCTGTATCCTCTTTTTTAGTTATTATGATACGTAGAAGATTTATTGTGTTAACTGAAACTAGAGAGTTTATTATAGTATTTGAACCATACGAATTGTCTCTTAAGCTATTGTTCAAAATTAAGAGAATGTTATGATTCTGTAGATTATATCAAGAACAACGAGACAGATTTTAATGAAATTTGGTTTGCATATAGAGTTGTTATAATGCAAATAATAATATAATAATAATCATTCAACAGCTAATTTACTCAGGTATGATCGTGCGTAACATTTAAAAATGTCGGTAGGTAGCAAATAGCAGTTGCAGAATGTTTTTAAAAAATGGTCAATAGAGGGTATAGCCCCCTCTTTCAAATAAACAGGCATCACAAAATAATTTTATACCGAAAATAAGAGAATTTAATCGTTTTTGTAGAAACTAATCTAACTCGTTCAGCAACTCTATTTTCAAGAATTGGATGACTCTCAGAAGAAGATTACAAATTGCAGGTGCCCTCCACAGAGCATTCCCAGGCATATTTCATAGGGATGCGATCTGGAGATCTAACTTGACAATCTATTCGGCTGATAACCTCTCTTTGAGAAAATTCATTCATCAGATAAATTCTATTTGCCTCATTTTATCATCCATTAAAATAAAATCATGGTGGCCAACTACACAATTAAAAATGCAAACATAAGGTTCCAAGATCTCATTCCTATACCTCACATCAATCACAGTGCCACTTGCAAAGACAGGGAGGAGTGTGAAATCATCGATTGTGATGCCTGCGTATATATATAAGCCATCAAGCCTCTTCTATTGTAATGGTCAATTTCTCAGACATGGGAGAGAGAGTAGCGGGTCTCTGGGTTTCTCCATATCAAAATACAACGAGAATATATTGGAGAGAACAAAGGATCCACTACCTTCCCTCCAATGCCCCAGAAATCAAAGATTACATTAGAGGAGGCTCTATGGTTGAGGCAAGCATCTCTTTTGGTGGCCGGACAAATCGCTGTCCTTGCAAGGGACCTTGTGACTACTATGAGGTATAGAAATGAGGTCTTGAAACTCTATGTTTTCCTGTTCACTGGTGCAGTTAACCCTGAATTTATTTTAATGGATGATAACGCAAGGCGCATAGAGCACTTCTGGTCGAAGAATATCTAAAAAGTGATGATATTCACCGAATGTGGATCGGCCAGTTTGATCTCCATATTTCATCATACGGAGCCTACCTTGGACGTTCTAGGGAGGGCAATTGGAACTCGCAATTCCCCTCCAAGAATCATCCATGTCCCGAAAATAAAATTTCAGAGCGAGTGGTATTAATTGCCACAAGAACTCATAAATTCCCTTATTTCTAGTAAAAAATCATGGGGTGATGACTATTTATCTGAAACAGAGGACCATATTTTTATAGTAACCATATTTTTTGTTATATTATTCAAATGCTAATTCATATCTTCCGACTTTTCTCAGTGTTACGCACAATCATGCTAGTGTACTTGAACTGTTGAGAGGCTTTTTTTGCGTTTTAACAATCCTATGTGCAAACCAAATTTAATTAAATTATGTCCAGTGCTCCTATAAATAATCAACAAAATCTAAAAATTCTCTTAATTTTGAAGATTAGTATATATTGAAAATACAATCTATAACGAAAAAAAAATATTGAATGTGAAAACTTACGTAGAAAAGAAAACGATAAAATTTTCAAACAGAATAATTTTTTCAGAGTCTCGCAATTATAATGGGAGGAAATTAATCCGGTGTTAGTCCTTCTATGGTCTGGATGCAAGCTATCAACCGGCGCGACATGGACTGATAAAGTTTCCGATCTGAGTGCGGCAGAATTTTGTGTCAAATTGCCTTAGACAGTTGGATTAAATATTCAATATCTCTGGATTATTGCAATCTCCTTCCCAGAACGTCCCAAATGTACTCCGTGGGAGAGATAATAGGTGACGACCTAGCTGTCCAAGAAAGTGTAGAGAAGGCCTTACAACAATTTATAGCAACATGTGCCGTGTGTGCCTGGCAAATCATGTTGAAAAGTAAGTTATGGATCCCACAAAACCAATGAATAAAAACCAATCGTAAGGAGTCTTCAGCGTACCACTGTGTTGTCAGTGTGCCAGAAATGACTAATAAGGAAGTCCATCTGTCAAAGACCCAGACCATGTCACCCTATTGTGAGCCTGTGTGGTGTACGATAGCCAGAGTAGGATCTCCATACTTTCCTGGCAGTCTCCAGACAGTTGCGACTGTTTTCAGGACACAGTTGGAAACGGGATTCGTCAATAAAGACTATACTTCCGCGCGCAAGCAGCAAAATATCACATTGGTCACACTCGGCATAATGGAATCGGACTTGATGGTGTACCGACGGAAGACGCGAATTAACGCTCTGAGTAAAAGTAAATTATACTACTTCGTTTCTGAAAAGTCATGTAGGACAGATGTGTGCGGAAGACATGGTGGGTAGTTGATAATTATGAATTTGGTGCTGTGAAAGCTGCTCTGACAATAAAACTGTCGTCCCACTCCGTTGTACCCCTCGGTAGACAGCTGCTGTTCTAAAACTCATATCTGCCATTGTTAACCAAATCTTGCCAGCCTTGTATAACCGCCGTATCACTTCCACCCACATGTTGAGTGATTGATCCAACCAGCATCTTTCAATTCAATCGAACGACTTGTTCCAAACTCTAACATCTGTTTGTAATGTGCCTAAATCTTTCGACGTGGCATTGTTACAGCCGACGTAAGATATCGCAGTCGAAATACAACCGAAATTTTGACCAACAGGTTAAGACAATGTTTCTCATACTATTAAGAACAGTTGATTCTTTCGCAGTCTAGAGATGGCGCAACGAACTGAACATTTCTTCATTCTAGAACTTTTTGTCGTTGGCGGGAAAAATGGGACTGTATTCATATTCGTGTGTGATGGAAGTATGGTTTTTTGTGCTTGTGTTGTGCTATGTTTTCCTACATGTAACCGTGTGCGTGTGCATTTGCAAAATATATAGTTTGAAAAGTTATGCGTGTTTCTGAATGACTCATCTTAATGCATATTTATTTCCTCAAACTTCTATAGGAAATGTTTAGGGTGTACAGTATGGAAGGAAAATCGCGGTAAGTCAAAATACATTCGCTATCCAATTCAGATGATTGATTATAATTATATTTATAATATAATTTTAAATCGATTCTTAATCTTATTCATAACATGTGATTTGTCGAGTTCAGAGTTGTTGATGTGATTTATTCTTTTTTATTTTTATGGTACGTTTCATATTCGATATTATTATTCTAGTGCATTTATTCTGATACGGATTTTTGAAGTAATCTTATACATTTGATTGACATTATTTATCATTTGACTCTAGATTTGTTCTTTTATTCTATTTTATATAAACATTTTTTGATAGTTTGTATTTGCATTGCGTAGGCATTTGTTATTGTGTTATAGTTGTATATTTTGTGTAGAATTTAAAAATTCCATTTTTATAAGCATTTTAAAATTTCAATCATAAATTATGGATCCAAAAAAGTCGAAAAATATTGGTAAATTTGATTTAATTATAAAAGAATTAAAGGCTTTTGAAAGTAAGATAGATGAATGCGATGATAATAAGTCATGTATATGTGTTTTAAAAACACAAGTGTTGCAATACGAAACTAGATTAACTGAAATATTCAGTGAATTGTCAACTCATAAAAGTGATGAACCATTTGATATTTATATGAAATATAAAGATATACTAATCAATTGGGTTGTTGACCTGGAAAAAAATCTCAGGTTAAGGAAGTAAATAATAGTATTCATATAAAGTCTTCAGTAGTTAATCTACCAAAACTTGAAATTCCGCATTTTTATGGAAATTGCGAGAACTGGATTTCGTTAAAAAAGTTTTCTAAGTCTTCTATCTAGATAACAAATCAATAAGTGATCTTGAAAAATTGCAATATCTGCAGGCTTCAGTTCGCGGGGATGCAGCCAAATTAATTCGTTTTTTTTTTTTTTTTTTTTTTTTTTGCAATTACTGTTGACAACCTTAAGAATTGTTGGGATATACTGCGCAGTCGGTATGAAAGAAAACGACTATTAGCTCTTAGTCAAATAAATAAGCTATTTAGTATTAAGATTTCCGGGGCACATACTTCAAAATTGCTTTTGAAAATAATAGATGTTTGTAATGAAGTCATTCAAAATTTAAAATTTTAGATTTAGAAACAAATTCATTATTAGAGTTACTCATAATAAATTTTCTCATTTCAAAAGTGGATGCATGTCATAGTCAAAGGTGGGAATTATCTTTGGAAAATATTAAAATTCCTACTCTTGAGGACTTTAGAGTTTTCACTGAAGGAAAAGCTCGTGGTCTGAATGAGTTAAAATTTGTAAAACTTGACATTAAGAAAAATAATGTTAAACCATTAAATTAATTTAACAAACCAAATGTAAATACTACTATTGTCAAATGTAACCAAGTAAAATCAGGTGTAAGACCAGTTGTTGTTAAAGGAAACAATTACATTCTATGTTATCAAATCCATGCCTTATTCAAATGTCCATCTTTTAACTCGATGAATGTAAATGAAATATTGCAAGTGGTACAGAACGATATTTTATGTACCAATTGTTTGAGGAGTAACCACAGGTTTGACACATGCAGAATAGGATTCTCTTGCAAAAACTGTTCTGAAAGACACCATACATTATTACACACATATTTAGTCAGTCCTTCAGCAGATACTCAAGCAAATTCTGTTGTGACAGTGTCTGACAATTGCACTCAATAGGTAGAATGTCACGTATTGTTGTCCACAGCATTATTAAATTTATATCTAAACATGGTCAACAAATAACTTGCCGTGCTTTGATAGACAATGCTTCTCACAATTCCTTGATTTTCAAGCAATGTGCTGAACGCTTAAAATTGCCATTAAAAACACACCAATCATTAATTAGTAGGTGTAAATGAAACATTTGCTGAAAATTCATTATATTCGACAAATTTTGAAGTTTCTTTTGTTTCCTCTGATAAATTTCAAGTAAAAGATTTGTTAGTATCGAAAGTCCCTTCAGCGCTACGCCAAACTTTCCAATTAAATATCATGAGTTGCCTCATAAAAAAATCTAATTCTTGCTGATCCAACGTTTTATATTGAAAATGAAATAGACATTCTTCTTGGTGCTGATGTTTTTATGACATTAATTTCAGGGACTCCTATAATGGGACCCAAAGGTACACTATCAGCATTGCCAACAAAATTAGGTCATTTATTGTCAGGTAGAATAAATACACAATATAATTAAAAGTTATACCTCATCTGTCACACTCTTTTAAACATAGACCATTCTTTGAAACAATTTTGGGAACTTGAATCTATTCCTAAGGATATTCCGTCAAAGGATGAGGATGAGCTATGTGAGTTTATATTCTTAAATTCTCATATTCGTAATGCTAATAGTAGATTTATTTTAAAACTGCCATTTAGAGATGATTCAAGTCTTGGAGATAGTAAAGAGGGTGCATTAAAACGATTCTATTCTCTTGAAAGAAAACTTCACTCTAATAATCAATTAAAGGAACAATACACAGAATTTATGGATGAATGCCAAAACCTTGGTCATATGATTCATCTCGCAAAAGATGTAAAATTTTCACATTATTCTTACCACATCATGGTGTGATTAAGGATAATAGTTCCACAACCAAATTAAGGGTGTGTTTGATGGCTCTTTTAAAAGTACAAATGGAAATTCTTTGAATGACATTCTGCTGACTGGTAAAAAACGACAGTCAGACATTTTTCTAACTTTAATGAAATTCAGATTCTTCCCAATTGCTTTTTCTGCTGACATTGCAAAAATGTATAGACAGATATTAGTATCACATAATGATGTATGCTTTCAACAAATATTTTGGAGGAAATCTCCAGAGGAACCGTTGGTGATTTTCAAATTAAATACAGTTACATATGGTACATCTTGTGCCCCATTTCTTGCCATCCGAAAATTGAAACAATTATGTGAGGATGAAAAACATCGTTTCCACAGGCAGTTAAGCTCGCAAAAGATCATTTCCATGATGATGATTTGTTAGCCGGTGCTGACTCTTTGGACTCGGCTAGGAAAAGTGTTCACTAACTGCAAAATTTAATGTCAGCCGGAGGATTTGAGCTGCGGAAATGGTCGTGCACTCATCCAGAAGTCTTGTCTGACTTGCCAAACAATCTAAAGACAAATATTTTCTCACATTCATTTGATGATGATACCAACTAGAAAATTCTTGGCTTATTCTTGGATATAAACGAGGATTCATTTAAAGTATGAGCAGTCGTAACAGACCAGGTATCCACAAACAGACAGATGCTATCAATCATTGCACGCATCTTTGATCCTCTGGGGTTTGTCTCTCCCTCAACGATAATTTTAAAGATTATTCTTCAAGACCTGTGGAAGGCAGGGCTTGATTGGGATGATGAGATATCATTAGACATTATTATTAAATGTAATCGGTTTCAATCAGAAATTTCATGCCTCAAACAAATAAAAGTTCCCAGGTATATTCAAACACAAAATGCTAAACAGTGTGGAATTCACGGGTTCTGTGACGCCTCCTCAAAGGCATTTTCAGCCGTAATATATTTACGTGGGTTTTCTGGTTCACCACACTTAGTCTTAATGGCTTCAAAAACTCGTGTGGCAACTGAACATACAATATCATTGCCTAAATTGGATCTTTGTGGCGCTCTGCTTCTGGCTAAACGTCTAGATACATTTAAGAAATCTTTTAACATCACTCACGATACATATTTATGGTGTGACTCAACAATTACATTAAGATGGATAAATAATCCACCTATAAAAGGAAATCAATTTGTGCAACACAGGGTTTGGAAAATTCACACACTAACCTCAAAAGAATCTTGGTATCACATTCCGGAAAAATTAAACCCGGCAGATTGGGCAACAAGAGGCCTCTACCCGAAACAACTTCTCTTAAATTCAGAGTGGGTAGCTGGTCCAAAATGGCTTCATGATTTCCATCCTCCTTCCCCCCCAATTCATTTATGCCTTTCTCTGAATAATCTGTCCCACTTGTTCCTATTGATCAGTGTGAATCATTAAGTGACTCTGTTGTTCTTTCAACTGGTGTTGATTATTCTCTTAGTTTCTTGGATAAGTTTTCCTTATACATGAAAGTAGTTAGGACTGCTGCATGGATATTCAGATTCTACCATAATTCCAAATCAGTATCCAAAGTTAATGGGCCTTTAAACACATATGAATTAGAAACCTCAATCAAAAAGGTAGTAAAAGTGTTACAAAATAGAGAATACCATACATAACTTACTCTCTTGAAATGTACCAAGCCTCTTCCCAAATCTAGCAAACTTCAGTCTTTGAATGTAGTCCTTGATTCTGAGGGAATTCTTCGTGTCTCGGAGGACGTCTTCATCTCCAACAGATTCTTAAATTTGAACAAAAGCGTCCTATGTTCATTCTAAAAAAAATCATCATTTTACAAGTTTAACCATTAGACATTTTCATAGGTTCAATTTCCATGCTGGGTAAGAACTAGTTTTATCCCTCATTCGTCAGCAGTTTTGGATACCTCATGGTAAATCAGCTGTTAAGAAAGAACTGAGCTACTGAATAGACTGTTTTAAACTTAGGACGAAACCTGTCTCTCAAATGATGGGTGATCTACCAATAGAACAAATCAACACTTGTCGTGCTTTTGAAAAAGTAGGCATTGACTTTGCTGGACCTATCACGACAAAGTGCCAACATACTCGCAAGACCAACAAATTCAAATCGTACATCTTCCTCTTCATATGCATGTGTTCAAAAGAGTTGCACCTTGAATTCTCGTATCTTCGCTATCAGCAGCAGCATTTCTGTCAGCACTGCGTCGATTTGTTTCACGCCGTGGCTATCCATCAGACATTTATTCTGACAACGGGACAAACTTCGTTGGTTCTTCAACTTACTTGAAGGACTTGTTTCAATTACTTCACAACTCTAATGTCCAGGGCTATTCGTCAAGCAAGAACATTTAATGGTACTTCATCCCTCCATATGCACCGAAATTCGGAGGTGTGAGGGAGGCTTCCGTGAAACTCACAAAGCAACATTTGCTCAAAACGTTAAAGGCGGATGTGCTGAGTTTTGAAGAGTTAGATACAATCTTGTGCCAAATCGAGACATGCATAAATTCACATCCTCTTTATCCCCTATCATCATACCCTAGTGATCTCCAGGTGTTAACACCCGGACACTTTCTTATCGGGAGTCCCTTGCTTGAACTCCGTAATCACAGTCTGACTAATCAATCTTTGAGTATTCATTTTAGGTGGTTTCTTCTGATGAAGTTGAAAAGGATGTTCTGGTCTCGCTGGCAGCTCACCTACCTCAACACCTTGCTGTCCCGAACCAAATGGATGCAGGGCCAAAAAGACCTAATGGTAGCATCCCTCATCTTCATCAAAATTCTCGCCTCTTTCAGCATCAGGTGGACTTCCGGACGGATTGCGGCCACATATCCTGGAGCTGACGGAATATGTCGTGTCGTCATTATCCAGACTTCAAGTAGAGTCATGACAAGACCAGTCTCTCAAGTTGCAGTTTTTTCCCTACCACCATTAACTACATCTTCTCGCCCCCCCCCACGGAGGATGTTCAGAACAGTTGACTCCTTTCGCTCTCCAGAGATGGCGCCACGAACTGAACTTTTCTTCATTCTACAACTTTTTGTGATTGGCGGGAAATGGGATTCTATTCGTATTCGTGTGTGATGAAAGCATCGTTTTTTTGTAATTGTGCTGTGCAATGTTTTCCTACATGTAACGGTGCGCGTGTGTATTTGCAAAATATATAGTTAGTTATGACAAGTTATGCGTGTTTCTGAATGATTCATCTGAAAGCATATTTATTTCCTCAAGCTTTTATAGGAAATGTTTAGGGTGTCCAGCATGGAAGGAAAATCGCGGTAAGTCGAAATGCATTCGCTATCCAATTTATATGATTGATTATAATTCTATTTCTACATTCTAATTATAAATCGATTCTTATTCTTATTCATAACACATACTGTGGGCCGTTTCCCCCTTGGGGGGGCGTTTAACTTTACATGTGGGGCAATCATATTGAAAAGTCAAAAACAAAAGATTATTTAAAAAATTATTAATTTTTCTGAAGGTAAACTAACAATATACTTTCTAATAAAATTTAGAATTCGCAGTTACACTGATATAATACACTTATAAATGTATCAGTACTGTACAGTATATATTTAATCATTAATTAAACAAAACTAAGTTAAAAACAAGTTTGATATTTATCAGTGACATCATGGGCTTGTATTAACACCTATCTTGTTAATTTATACGGTTTATAACTAATTCCTTGACTGCCGATTAAAACTTACGCAATTCTCTCCCCAATGCTACAGTTTACCACTTAGACGAGCGTATTTTGATGTTTTTTTGAAAGGGAGAAAAGAAATAAGTAAACAAATCCTCTGGAATAAATAAATCTTTCGCAAACACTATCAGGGCACTTTTATAGCATTCTAAAGCCGTCGGAATAATTTTATGGATTGCATTGCACAGAAAAGATCGTACTTCGGAAAGATGCATATATACGTCCAGAAAATTATTGCTTTGGCTGAGCGAGACGTTTTTATACGTCGGTGGTACATAAGAGGTTAAAGTCATATTGTAAATGGAGTGTCAAAGTATTATTGAATTCAATACATTGTTATTGTATGGAGGGGGCGATGAAAATTATGATTGAATAATGGGTGGCAAACATTGAAATTTTGAGAAGCACTGGATTAACATTGTTTTTGAAAATGATATGTATAATGCTTCCAACGTTTATTTCGGGGAAACATCTTGCTTTGTTTATTTTTGAAAAATATTCCTTTATTTTTTTCTCTTTCAAAATTAAAATATTTTTATAAGCTTCGTTCAAGATAATATCTCTCTTAGACAAAATAAGATTTATATCGTATGAACTTTTATTTTATGAAGAACATATTCTTTCTTGATAATTTATGATGATATACTAAAATGTGAGATAATATTAAAGCTATAAAAAATTTTTTTTTCTTTTCGTTTTTTTAACTATGTATGAAATATATTTCAAATAAAAAAGTTAAATAAGTATAAAAAATATTTTAAAAATTGGTTTTAAAATCAATTTGATTTTAAATGTTTTGGGAGAAAGAAACAAAATAGAAAAACAGCATGTTACTGCTAATTAAAAATTCCAAAAATAAAAGAAGTGTAAAAGTTTCAATACCTTTGATTTCATTTGAAAAGGGTGACATCAATTTTTTTCCATACAAGAAATTCAAAAAAGCTGAATAATTAAATTTTAAATTGAATAATACTCTTACTTCATTCTCCGTATCATACTATTCTACTCTGTATTTTCAGGATGTAATGTTATTTTTTTATGTAAATGAACCTTCAAATAATGTTCAATATCACAACATTCATAAAGTGCAGGTGCAGAAAATGTTTAAACTTTTTTATTTCGCTTTCCCAGATGTAAATCAGCCGCATTACCTCTCAATTTTTTATACATGTTCAAAGACTAAAATTTCAAGTTTAAACTTCTGGTCCTATCCTTTTACCATCGGAATATAATTTCGGTTGGAAGAAAAACACAAAAGTTTGTTCGATAGTTTTTGTATGATAGGGAAAGAAAATCCCTTGCAAAGAGGAGAGTGGAATGTAAATAAAAGCCTGAATGTTTTAGCTTTTTCCCTTTTTGAATGCATGAGGTCGAGTAATATTCAGGAGAGTTTCTTTTTTCTTTAAAGCTTGGTTCTTTTGCCTCTCTAGCTTCGAATTTAAGGAGTGATTCGTTTTGTGCGGTATTTGAAACCGCGCATTTGCATATGAAAAGACTTTCCCATGGAAAACAATGATTTACCAAAGCATCGGAATCTGCAGAAAATAGAATCAGTTAGGATGCATTTTAAAGCTGTCACTAAAAACAAGAAAGGTTAAAAAAGATAAAAGCCGTATATTTCTTCGATTGAAGAATGTTTTCAATTCTCTTCTCTGATGTTCTACTTGTCATAAAATATATAGCAAAATCGAAAAAATCTCTCACACAAAGATTCTTTGTTTTGGACTTTCTTTAGATATAGTTAAAATTCTTTTTTAATCTAGGAATCCTGATTTTTTTTTCTAATTCACAGATGAAACACTTTTTTTACTTTTGATATTGTACAGCATTGTTCTTTTCTTTGACTATATTTATATTTATAAGCTATTATTTAAGCATGAAAATTTGCTGTTCCTTTGAAATTTGTATAAACTAAATTAAGCATTCAAATTTTAACATTTGTAGATTAATTAATCTTTTCTTGTGATTGAATTCAAAATATGTTCTTGAAGAAAATTGTTTAAGGTATGTGACTAACTGTAGATCACTTTTTTTAAATATATAAATTTCCGACTAAATAAACATTTCTTTTATTTGAATTGGGACATATACAACTAAGAATTTATATACAATTTTTACAAAATTAAATGTAATTTTGGAAACAATTTTAATAGTTTTGGAAATATTCCAATGTTTTTGCAAAACCTCATTTTTTTTTTCAAAAAATTAACGCTATTTGCTCACAAAAAAGTGCAAGAAAATACATAGGCTTAAACACAGAGATTAGTGTTTAGTTCAAAACCCAGATAAAACAAATCAAACTATGTTCTGAAAATTTTAAATCAATATCTTTAAAAGAAATCTTGTAGAAAACTATACCGTGATGCACATAAAATTGATAAACATATTTTCTCAGAAAATGCATTTAAAGATTTTAATACGAAATTAAAAGATTTCTACTATTCGTACAGTTTTGAAACTCGCCATATTTATAGTTCAAGCCCTCTTAAAGTTCATAATTAACTAATTTAATCTTTTTTCTTAACCTTTCAAGCTTTCTTGTGAGTTTTATAGATTGTAATAATGATATTTTTTGAGAAATTTTTTGTTAAAAATTGCAGGTGTGTGGCTAATGTTTATCACAAAATTCTAACTAAATATTTATTATAGTACATAAGTAATATCTTTATCTGTGTTATGAACTATAAAATTTGCAATGTTTTTTTAAAAGTTTTTAAACATGATAATATTTAAGCAAAAACTCAATTTTTTAAGAAATTAATGTTTTTTCTCACAAAAAGGTTATAAAATACATAAATGTAAGCACAGAGATTAGATGTTAGTTAATAACACAGAAAGTTAAAGTCATTTGTTTACATATTTATGTCCCTTTAAATACATGCTTCGAGCTTTGTAAACTTCATTCCTGGTTTACTTATTAAACTATAAATTTACTTCTAGATATCTTAAAAACAAAAATAAAGTAATTTTGGAATCTTAAATGTACGAGCTGTAAAAAAAACATAAAAAATTCTGAAAACTTTTACCAAAATGACGAATTTTGGGTACACACTTTAATATTAAATCGTTTATTTTAAACAAAATTTTGAGATTTCAGTATTTGGAGCAAAATTTCAAACTAGAAATGAGATACTTCAACAAATATAAAATTAATTCTAGCTTAATTATCTAATCAAGAACTCAAAATTTTTAAAAAAATTATAAATAAAGGATGGAAATTTAAAATATATTCGTTTTAAAAGACGTATTTCCTTCAAAAATTGAACGTATTTTAAAATTTGATAAAGTATTCAAAATATAAGTGAATAAATAGAACTAAGTTATATCAAAATTTTCAAACAAAAAAATGAACCCCTAGCATAAATTTAAATAAATTTTCAAATTAAAAAATACAATTAATTTTAAAATAAAAAATAAAAATTATAAATAATTATAAATAGTACAAATAACTGAAAGAACCATTTCGTATTTTTTCTAGAATCTAAAAGAAAATTAATGTTAACACCGAATTTCATGTGAAAAAATATCATGGGTCGACCATAGATGTACGAATCAGAAAAAAAAAATACTTAACATAAGAAACACATGTTTTCATTCAATTAAAACAAATTTGGGAAATGAATTAGTTCGGAACTTGTTTTCAGTAGTACATTTTATCAATCAATGTAAATTTTACCAACTAAAAATACATTGAATTTTCAATTAAGAATTGAATGTTCAATATAATTTTTTTAACTCATAAATTTCTTCAAATAATAATTTCATGTTATTTTCAGTTTTATTGTCTATGTTACTGTCAGAGAAAGAAAGCAAACAATTTATAAATGAAATAATTGCTAAATGTATTTTCCTTTGCAGAATTACTCTAGTCGCATTGTTTAAAGAAAAAAAACATTTCCATTATTTTGTATAATGATATATTTAGAAACATGCACATGTTTTTGAAAAAAAATCGTGAATATATTTTAAAAATATTTTAAAGCTATATAAATGTATTAAGTTAAATTAAATAAACTGAAACGATATTCATTAAAATTGAAAATGATAAACATTTAAAGAAGCGAAAACCACATGTTTTACTTAATTGTTAACATAAGCGATATTTATATTTAAACTGATCAACATAAGTAACAAATGGCGTGTTATTTTTTCCTTGAAAGAATATTTCAAATTCATACATGAATTTATTTTTAAATATCCGTTTTAAACATTTTTAACATTCTTTTACAATCATTTAATAATTTATGAAGCTTCATTTTTTTCTGAATTGAAAATATGCTACAAAAAATTAAGACGGAGAAGGTGTTATTGTCAGTACGTAATTTTTCAAAAAATTAATTTTGCAATTCTGCATTAAAAATATTCACCTGTGTAAATATATGTTGATGAAAAATAGAAATATATTTAAAACTGATTTAACAGAATTTTATCGCAGAGTTTAATGTTTCAAATAAGCGAAATGCTGATAAAAAGCTATAAAATGAACAAAATTTTATTTACATAAATAAGTTAATTTAAGTCATATTATTCTGCGTTTAAAAATAAAAATTTAAGGTATCCGACTTCGTTCGGAACCGTGATTTTCAAAAAGCGTATAAATGGATAATTTTCATGATATTTAGTTTCACTCAGATTAGAATACACGCATAAAATTGTTTTAAGGACATTTTGACAAAAAAAAATATTTAATACAATATTTCGGGAAAAAATTAACTTAGAATAATCTTTTTTTTAAAATGCTTTCCTTTTGTGAAAAACGCTTCTAGTACAAAAATATTTCGTCAGTATATAGCTCAGATCTCTCTACAGAGGCTCAACTAAAATTGTTTTGAAAAATTCGCTTTGTTTTCAGAGTTACCATCAATTTAAATAATTATTGGCATTTTTTTCTTAAAATTGCTCCCCTCTGTTGTCGTAAAACATGGATAACCCCACTTCTAAGTTATATATTACGAAACTTCTAGTTGAGCCTCTGTACAGTGGTCTGAGATGTATACAGGCAAAATATTATTCTTCGCTTTGCTAATTAAACTTCGCTTTGCTATTTCAAATAATCTCAGCAGTCTTTAAAAATTACATTTGAACTATTTTCTTGCATTAATTTACATTAATTTCTGAATTTACATCCATAAATATAATTTTTATACATGATTTTGTTCCTATTTCACAGACAGGCGCAGTTAAAAAAAGTATAACGATTCTTAATATTTCTTTACTTTATTGTAATCATAAGCAATATCTTATACTAAAAAAGTAAGAAAAAATTCAAAATAGTTACATTTAATTCAATTTTCGGCATTGTATATTTTTCACTGTTGCTATTGATATAGTATATAACGGACAGTTACTGGCACATAAAAACAACTTCGCGGGCATATTGGCGCCCACGGACACTGGGTTAAGGACTCCTGAGCTAAATTATAACACCCCAAAACAATGACAGAGCTGACCGGAGTTTTTCTATAAGAATAAAGTTCAATTTCTACTGCACTATTCGAAAAATTAGTGGATAGCCTTCCCCAACAAGTGTTGGCTGTTTTTGCAAAAGGTGACTAAATATAAGTTTTTGATTTATTTGTTATAAAAGAAAATCATTCATATATCCAAACTGGTGAAGCACAATGCATATATATAAATATATATACATATATATATATATATATATATATATATATATATATATATATATATATATATATATATATAACACCAGTTCTTTAGAAGATTAAAAATATTAAATGATAATGGAAAATAGACTTATTTTATTATTCCGTTTTAAGTCGCAGTTCATACACATTATATTACTTTGTAATATTATATCAAAAGATTATTTAGATAAAACCTTGTATATCAATTTGTTAAAAAAACATCGAGATTTTATAAAATTTCAAAACAAATTTAATTTTTTGTTTCGAATTTCTATGGGGCAGTTCTTTTTATTAACAGAATAAAATAGTTGTACGAAGAAATTACGAATTTATTTTGATAGAACTTTACACACTGTTGAAAGAACTCTACACATTACGAATTTCTATTCCACACGTTACTATTTTTTTTAACAGAATAAAATAGTTGTACGAAGAAATTACGAATTTCTTTTGATAGAACTTTACACACTAATGAAAGAACTTCTACACATTACGGATTTCTATTCCACACATTACTATTTTTTTAACAGAAAAAAATAGTTGTACGAAGAAATTACGAATTTCTTTTGAAAAAACACTACACATTATTTGCGCGTGCGCGCCAACATCATGCGCACAAATGCAAATATTCTTCCTTGCCGCGCTGTGACGGCAGATGAGAACTTTCTGTGGAACGAGCGAGACGAGGATTTTATCTGTAATACTTTGACGTGAGCATTAATATAGGACTCTAATACTCAAAGCTCACAATAATAAATGAATTAAATTTTGCTGCACTTGTAAATAGCCTATATATGTTGTGTGGTTTAATACACACAGTAAAAAAGGAAATAAGCGTAGCTGATCTGTAAATGAAACAAAAACAAACTAAAAATATACACATCTACAGTACAATCATTTATCACTCAGTTCAAATAATGTAAAGCTGCATCAAATTGAATTGTATGCTTTTGTTAAATTACAAAGAATCTGCTGTTTAATAAACATTTTCACTTTGTTGATTAAAAGATGAACATCAAAGGCATTTTAATTTTGTCTTCACAACATCTTCAGTGTGGTGGGATACAATAAAGAACATCCGCTTTTGAATTACAGTTTTACAACCACTCATGGTTTTCGATGTGATAAATTAATTCGTATGAAAAATTGCCCACTGGAACACTCACTCTCATTAATCAGTTGTTGTCTGTATTGTATTCAATTAAAGTCATTTATTATTTTTCCCTGGGATAGATTATTTTTAAGGCCGCTTCACCTTACTTTAATTAAAATGACAGGGGGAGTGCACAAACTAAGAACAAATTTTAATAAGAACAACAAATTGATCATGTGACTCATTAGGAAATAATATATACATTATTATCCCAAAAGAAATTGAGAAAATTTTCAAATATATTAAGAAACGTACAATTGTCTTAAAAGAGAAGAGAGAGAGAAAGCTTCTCTCAGAGATATTTGTCATTTTTGTCATATATTTTAAGTCAAATTGTCATATTTTTTTAAAAAACCTTTTTGAGTTCTATGTCCCCCTCTGTATCTTCCAGTACGTGAGTACTCTTATCTTTTGACAGATTTATCTTGTACTTACCCCCTCGTAATTAACCCTTATATAAAATCATGGCATTGTTTTAACTAATTATATATATATATATAATTCCAAAGAGAATATTTAAGAAGGTTGTCACGGCTCGAAAGTCATGGGTGTCATAGGGTTCGGGGAAGAAGCAGACAGATTAAGAAGACAGAAGAAGCAAAGAGAATAGCTATTTTTATTCTATCTTTAACACTTTATGAAAATATACAACTATATAGATGAACTCTGGGAACAATAAAATTATTGAAAGTCACTTAACTTCAGTTGGAGCTCCATGTGACGATCCTTCTCGAACCCCGATATCTCGGTCAGCTCCAAGGTTATTTACTTCATCAACTCCTTGTGGATTCTGCGACTAATATTAATTTCAAAACGTGCGACCTTCCAGTCACAGTTTACCCTTTTCTATTCTTAGATTTCACGCTTAACGATTAACCGATTAACCATTAAATTCACACACTCAACGTTAGGGTTTAAATAGTAGTTACATCTGCATAAAATCAAGTCATCTTCACGGAAAGTGGTTTTTAAACTAAAATCCCAGTTAAAGAAAAGTTTCCTCCAAAGGATTAGTAGAAGAACTAGAATAGTACCCATTACAAGGTATAAGTGTGTCATTTGAGTTAGATTATAATAAAATATAGAGCTTTTCTATATATGTATGTAAAGTTTTCACTCGACTTAGGACGTCTTACTGGGAGGATGTATTAATTTGTTGCAGTCATTGAAGGATTGAGGCGACTATTTAGTACTTTAGTCGCACATTTATTTAGTTAATTATATTGTACACAAAGCGAATATACGTGGACTTGAAGATGATACACAAAGTATTTTTTGTTTACTCCAGAGATATCAGGTTTTATAATTTCTTCAACTGAGGTTTTTAGAATTGTAACATCTCTATTAAGGTAATCTGCGATTGGTTTAAATACCAGGAGGGTGCAATAGTGCATCATCCAGTTCTAAAAAACGCGAAAGGGCAGTTTTTTAACGATGAAGTTGTGGTTCGCAGTATGTTTCCCTTTAGGTGTGTAAACTAGTCTTGGATGGATGAAGACCATTATTAATTAAATAAAATTTCCCAAGAGGAAAATTAAATGATGAGTTTTAACATGTATTTACGGTTTGTTTTTCATTGTCTTTTGGCAGTTATATTTAGGTTGATTTTTGGTTTGGTTGATTAAACTTCCTTTAGTACATTGTAGGGGAAGCCGGGGCAAGATGACGATGTTAACAGTTTTTTGATGTTTATTAATTTATTTTTAAGGATAAAAAATTATTTTTACATGAAGTGTTAGAGTAGTCCTTTGTAGTATTAAATACATTACTATTTAAATTTTCAAAAAAAAAGATAATTTTATTTTTTTAGAACCTTAGCAAATTGTCATCTTGCCCCAGAGTACTGGGCCAAGATGACTTTGGCCTTTGGGCAAGATGACAACAATGAGAAAGATTGAACATATTTTATCTTTTGAATGTGTTATATGGTCTAACAAATGATAACTGCGTTTTTACACCTTACAAAGTATCAAACTAAGCATAATACATTGTAACGTAATGTTGAAGTGTTTAGTTTGCCATTTTCATAATTGGAACTTTCCTTATGCCACCACTCTTGGTATTTACAGCACTGGATCCATTCTTCTGTTGGAGGGTCACAATATTCCTCTTCACAACCCTTCACATGTCGTCTTATAACACCATCATTTGCAGTTGATACAACTGGGCATTTTGGCTTGGAATTTATAGACCTAGGCCTACAGGAACTTAGTTTGATATTTTTACTCCCTTTTCAGATTCACGGGTTTCTCTTCTCTGTTTTTTTAAAGTTTCCGGTTCTTCCTTCTGCTTTTCCATTTGTTCTAACATTTCTTTGATGGGAGTCCTTGTAACAATGCTTGAGCTCACTTTTTTTAATTTTGCTTTTTTTTCGCACATTGTGTTGCTTTAAGCAATAGTTTGAAATAAAAAAAAACACTAACAGGCTTTTTTAGTGCATAACAATCAGCATTTGCCATATGTTCTGGTTCTTCTGGAGGATATATATATGTTGGATTTCTACAACCAGGTTGTGAGGATTAGCGTTATTATTCTAAATTTCATCGCCATCAACATCATAGTCAGTAGCTTTTGAAGCAACAAAATCATGTTTGCTTAACACAAGAGGATTATGAATCTCAATCCCTCATTTTTTAAACCCTTTAACCGCATTTTGATCTGCAGCTGTCTGCTCTGAAGTAAGCGGTGCTCAAACGCTCACCAATATTTTTGTCTATGATAGTTTGTCCTGGATAAGTGACCATAAAGTTGTTAGTGGATGCTAAACATTTCTTCCTCAACATGTTTTCTTCGAACGACATATTTCCCGCTCCGATGCACCCCTTAGCCCCAGAAGAGATTGACACGCAAGATCAAGCAGACAAAACACAGACAAACAAGTGTTACAGGATTCAATATAATATACAACATAGTTAGTTTAATAAATTCCGAAACACGGGGCAAGATGATGAGCTTGTCATCTGACTGACTGGACTGACTATTTGTGATGAATCTGTACGGGACTTTATCACTAATACTCTTAGGCGTCTTTGGGAATTGTAAATTCGCGTATATTTCCAAGCAGCTCTAAAAAAGAAACTGGGATATGCAAATTAGTTAAAGTATTTAAAAGAGTGTTGTAAGTTAACAGTAGGCTATTACGCCAAGAGATTGGTTGAAAGTGTTCTAAGGCGATTCAAGTTGATTGTGCGATTAGCGGTTCGTTGATCATTTGGCAGGATCTACAATTAGAAAGTTTGTTACGCCTGGAAAATGAGGTGGTAAAAGGAAGGTGATATTTAAGTCTATATTATCGGCTTTTATGTGTAAAAATATAATAAAGTTAGTGGTAATTTAATGAACGTTAGTAATTCAAAATGCGTATATCTCTCGATCCTCTTATTCCGGTAATCCCGTTTGCTATTGAGTTAAATAGTTGATTAGTATCATAATTCGTGATTTAATTTAATAATAAGGTTGAATCACATTGACGTAGACATATTGATTAATCTTTGTAATTAGAAGGTTGATAGTTGATTCAAGTGAATAAATGTAATTTGTTATTGTAAAAATGTCTTCTGGTCGTTCTTTGCCTCAAATCCATCTTGGAGTCCAAGGTGGAATCCAGGGGAATTCTCACATATTTTAAAATATTATTTTCCATTTACATGAAGGAAGTCAATTAATTGATATTTATTCGTGGCAATATGTAGTATTTAAACTAAGTTACTCAAAATATGAAAGATAAATAATATATTTTGTCTGTAAGCGTAGAAAGGCTTATTTACACATGCATAAAAATTATATCGGGGCAACGGTAAACAATCAAATCTTCACAACTAACACAAAAATATGGCGATTTAAGCTTATCTATATTATTTTGTAACGAACGGCCAGTAAGAGAGCCAGTAGTGTTCATTTGATCTTGCTATCTAGCGGAAAACGGAAAAATCAAGACATTCGTAATCTTGCCCCGAACTCCCCTAAGTCATTTTGAGACTGCTGATGATTTAAATTTATATATTGTAGACGTTTTAGAATATTTTTTTTCTTTTTTACTGAAGACCGATAAAATAATTCTCGTGCATAACAAGTATCACAGAAGTAAGTTACACAAACAGAATAAAATAAATAAAAGTAAATAACAAAACAAAAAAGTTACGTAATAATAAAATGACAAAAACAAATAAGTTACAAAGACAAAAATATACGTACATTACAAAATAAAACAAGTACGAAACAAAATGAATGGAATGAAGTAACAAAAATAGAGAAATAAAAAATTCACAAAATCAGATAAGGGAAGATACAAAATAAAGTGAAGTAAGCTTTACTCGAAACAAGTTGTAAAAAGATAGGAAGTCAGTTTATTTTAAGCTTGTGGATTTCAGGTATTTTCCCTCTTTCTTAAATTTTGAACATAAAAGGATAAAATGCTCCTAAATCTGCACACCGCAAACATTACAGTCACAAAGATTGGAAGGACGCGTGTTAAATCTATTAAACTTTAAAATTACCATGGACAATAAGGAATTGCGTGAATTTATATTTTGTAGAGAAGTGATCACAAGATAGCCTTTGTGAAATAGTTGGAAAATAAGTTATAGTTTAAAAAACTAAAAAAAAACACCTTTTTATAGTTAATCGAACTTTGTGTGTAACTTAATATTTTAGTCTCCAAATCTAGAGAATTAATAGCTAAATCTAGAAAAGGGATATAAAAATAGGAAATCGTTAATCTTGATCAGGACAATAGAACAAAATTATTAAATTATTGTGTTGGCATTGATCCTAGACAAGTGAGATAAATTTCGAATTAATCTGACTTTTTAAAGTGGGTAAAAATTGAGTTCAAAGATTCCTTTACATGCAAGTGAAACTTATAAAATAATGTTGTTATGTCTTTGTCAGAAATGAGTGAGATGAATTCGTGTATTTAAGTTTTCAAAGAAAGACATCGTTTTCTTTTAAGTTTTATTCTAGTAGAATGATTTCGGAATATTAACCGAAATATCAATCCTTCACTTGGTTGCTGATTTTGTCAAGAAATCAGCACTTTCGTTTCCAAATATTCTTTTTGGGTCACGAACAAAATTAAAAAACACCAGTATATTTGAACACTTAAGAATTTTAATTTTAGAAATTGGACGTGCTATTTTTCTAAAATAGTTACTTTGGTGCATTTAAAATGGTAATAATTCATTGATGTAAATACTACAATTGCATTGAGTCTGACAGCAACCAGACCGACAGCATACATATGAGAAATCATGTTTTTTTTTTTAAAATATAGTAGTAGCCGGCAAGCTGACACTCATTTGGTGTGACCTTCCACCTGGATTTCGGGTTTGTAGCTTTAAGCCCTTTCGAGTAAGCTCATTCCCTCAGGGTAAATAAATAAGTAATTTTGATTTGTGAACTGACTCATCTTAATATGTTGTTTGAGATATTTCTATGAAATGCTAATAATGTATTAGCATTGAAGAATGTATCATTTAACTATAAAAGCCAGAGTTCATGATTGATCCTGAGATCAGAGATCAAGTAGCTAATAGATGTATCGCTGGAGGTTTAATTTGTCTGCGAATATCGATTAGAGAAACAGAGTTAAATCCATGTTAAATTAACTGCCACCTCGAAATCCTAGCATTATGCCGGAGGTAGATAAAATAGATCCACATCCGATTAATAACTGGCAAAATTAGGTGGACCAGACCGTCGATAATACAATCCGTTGTGTAACTTTTAATGAAAATGTTAAATTTAAAGGTAATAAAATTTTTTAAAGGATACATTTCTTTCATTTCAAGTGTAGAACATTTTAAATATTGATTTGACAGAGAATTTCTTTACAGATAATTCGGACCACATTTTTTTCTTCTTAATTTTCCATCTGCTGTATCAAATAATATCGACGATTATTTAACTGTTAATGCAGTTACCAAATTATCGCAATAAATTACATATTTTCTCAAGAAATTACGGAATTATAAGCTTCGATGATGAGTTAATGTGCTTTGATCCAATCCATTGTCAATAATTTTAATATACAATTGAATAGCGAAATGATATGTTAAAAATAACATTCCAGTTATGAAGCTAATAACTTCCCCATGGGGATACATTTATTTTTAATGAATCGAGAGTATTTGGTTTTATTTTGAGTTAATGTCACATATACTTATGTGCTAGCTAAGTTTATGCAATAAAGTATTGGAAATGGGTTTTCTACAATTGTATTTGTGATGACGATATCTGAGCTGATATCTTGCCTCTCAAAATTTGATATCATTTTTAGTTAAGATTCCGGAATTATGTTAAGTGCAACATTCGAACACCAACATGAGAATTTTGAATTTTAACGACTGTAACGCTTGTTTGCTTCTACACGGGACTGTTTAGGGGCATTCTGAGTGAAAAGCAACAATGTTAACTCGAGAGCCTTAATATGTCTTGGCAATAATGAATGAGAGGGATTTTATGCTAATCGAAATTCTAAGAAATTACTAACTGTGCTAATGAAAAAGTCACTCTACAGCAGCAAAATTTTTAAATGCTGCTAGTATATTGTGCAAATTATTAAAAATCGTAAATAAGTTATTTTAGAAATATATATAAGTTAAAAGCAAAAATAAGGTCCCCAAATAAGTAAAAAATTCCTTTACGAAAAAAATATTATCTAACATACCGAATGCACAAAATAATTTAAGAACATTTAAAATTATTTCTCATGTAGATGGTAAGAAAAATTCCGTATATAAGATAGAGAAGTAGATATTGGTTCTAACTTTATTGTGCTAATTATAACAGAACGGTTAAATAATAATGAAGTCCCTATAATTGAGACATTTTAATGAGGATGTGTTATTTATTCAGCACGCTCTTCAAACCACATTTAAAAAGATCTAAGTGCATGGATTCAAATATCAAGACAAATGATACTTATGGTGAGAAGCAGTTTTTGTCCTATGGATGCACTAGCATAACTAGCTTTGAGGGGGGCCTTGTATCAAAATTCCTTCCTAGCCCCTTTTTTAAGTATAAAAACCCTGTTAGAGGACTGTAATTACACGTGTTGGGCCCTTGTAGCTTAGAGGCCCCGTATCATTGATACGGCAGTAGCTATGCCCCTATATGGATGCCAAAATTGTCTTGAATTTTTATAAAGCCCTTTCAAGTTTGCTTGGAGTTCTAAGGTGATGGCAGAACCAGTAGAAAACACAAAATAGCAACGTTTAACATGACGAAATTTCTTTACAATTCTCAGTTAGAAGAAGGCAATCCAAATGATTTGCTTATGAAATGGTTCTTCAGACCTAAAAACACTGTGCCATAATAACAAAATGAGTGACGACTTAAGCAACCATTTAACTGTGTTTGATGCATCTTTTAGACATAAGTTATGATTCTTATCTTAAGGTGACATGGTACCATTTTTACATTTTTTATTTTATTTTTAGTAATTTAAATTTGGTTTTAATTATATTTTATGAAGGTAATTATTATGTAATAATTCTTTCAAATTCATTACAAATGTGTTAGCAAAATTTAAATTTTTAAAATTTTTGTAGCATTTCTCAAATTCCTGAGGTTTTTTTCAAATATGTACATATTCTTCCAAAATCTCTTTTTTCAAATCATCTTATAATGTACTACATAAAACTGTGTATGAGATTTTTTATGCTTTAGACACAAGTAACCACTTAAGTTAATATGATATTTAATTAAAATATGTAGTGAATGTGATAATGTTTATGTCTAGCAATATAATGTCTGATATCGGTGGATTATTGTTAGTTATATAAACAATTGAACGACAACTGTTTGTTGCCGTATATTTCTCACAGATTGCAGAGTTCATTAATATATTACCCATGCGTTGTTGGGGTGTCCTTTGTGAATTATATTTAACTAATATCTTAATGTGTCGTCTTTAATGACATTAATTTCTATTATCTAAAGCATTGGGGATTAAACTTACTCATAGCATAGAAAAATAGCAATGGTGTTGAAGAATGTGTGTATGGATTCGTCTTCAGATTAAAAGGCTCTTAGAAATGAATTACTATATCATTATTCAGTATTCCACAGAATTAGTTGACTAAATTATTTCCGTTAAATTAGAACAAAATTCTATATATTTAGATCTAATACATTCTTTTTTACAAACAAAACTTAGGATGCGATAAATAAAGGTTTTAAAATTGCAAGGAAACATTTATCTATACACATGTATAATATATGCATGTACAAAAAATAATAATAATAATATTAATAATAAGTGATATAATGTACACCCCGCATCCTGGTGGAGGAATTAGGATTATAGGGGATCCAAAACATATGTTATCTTATGGTTTTGTATTCCTTTTTAAGATCCAAATTGGGGTCCAAAACCTACCTTTGCAGGAAGAGCCTGATATCCTTCGTTACGCGACTGATAATAATAATAATAATATATCATGGATAGAAAACTGATGTATCCCAAAACAAATAAGAACGAAACTATCCTTTAAAATTATCAAGAACTTGAAACATTAATAAAATAGAAAGAAACAATCACTGGAGACAAAAACGGATAGATATTTTGATTTCTAAAGCTGTCACTCATTTAGGACAATGATATAGGGTTAAGCACGGCTTTGTAGGATTCTAAACTTCCCCTTGCGCGGAAATTTTTGATGTAATAGTGCAAGAGAATACGTGATGCAAACATCTATTGAAAATTAGGCATAAAATTTAATGCGAAATGAACAGAAAACCACACAGTGAAATATAAAAACGAATAGTTGAATAATTTGTAATAGGAATTTATTACAAAAAATATTATTATATATAAAAAAATTCAAATAAAATTTTACAAAAAACTAACCTAAGTCAGTGCTAACCAAAATTCAAAACTTTGTGTCTTCTACTGTAAATGAATGGCGTGTTAAGACTATAATCGTTTAATAAACTAAAAAAACTGAGAAGCCACCTAGATAATGTTTTGTAACTAAACAGTGTAAGGTAAACAGTTAAAATACAGATATATACAATTTTGATGATTTAAAATTTCTTAGAAATATATTTTGAGATGATTTTATCCGCATAGTCGCAATCAAACCTTATTAATAGAATTTTTTATAATAATTAATTTTTAATGCACACATTAATGAATAAATAAAAAAATACTTTGATTTTAAGAATTTTAAATCAAATATTTTTTATTAATAGTTAAGAACACACACATGTTATATTTCAAATTATAATAATATGTTCTTTATTAATGACAGGAATGGACGCGTATCTTTCATTACTGAGTTCCATGATTTGTGTGTTACGCTGCTCTAAGCAGATAATAATTATAATGTAATCATAGCTCTCAAAGCGAAACAATCAGATACATTGGTTACCTCATCAAATGTCTATCACTTTTCAATTTGAGTATAGGTCCACCAATATTAATTCCTTATTAGAATATATCTATTACTGATAAATCTACCTTTAAAAGTAAGATATTAGATTTAGAATTTTAGTAATTTTCTTGCTAGGTCCATTAGATCGTTAAATTACCAATTTGCTTCCAAGAAAACAGGTAAAGAAACCGTTATTTAATTAAGGAAAAATTCTATAAAATTTATTATCTTATTATATTCCTTTCTATTATTTTCTCTTATTATATTCATTTCCCTTAATTCTGTGTCCTATTTATTAGAGAGGAACCTCATAAAAACAGAGAAATAATATTTTTTACTAGTTGAGGTAATGTTTGCAGTTACAGGATTTAAGGCATGAATATATATGTGTTCAATGTTTCTTACTATTTGAGGTACTAATACTTCTTGAATTGTAGACATAAAAATCATCATTTTAATTTAGGTCGGATGATAAATGATAATTTACCAAATAAATAAGTCCTGAAAAAATGTGTGAGTCAAGAAAAAACCATTTCATTAATTTAAAAACATGTTATATATATATATATATATATATATATATATATATATATATATATATATATATATATATATATATATAGATATATATATATATATATATATATATATATATATATATATATATATATATATATATATATATATATATATATATATATATATATAAGACGCATTTGTGGTCTGTTTGTCTGTTCCCTCATAACTCAAGATCAAGACAACCAAATAACGAGAAATTTGGTACACGTGCAGAAAATTACACCAGGAAGGTTGTTAAATAGGTTTGGCGTTCCTAATTCTTTCCTAATTTTTTAAAATTTAATTTTTAAGTGATTTTCCTGTGTTATGACGTCATATCATGTCACGTTTCTCAGTAAGTGGACAATTTATACTTAACATGATGTTTTTCAAGATTATTAAATATTTTTACTGCAGCTATGTTAATCGGTTGGAATATTTATTCAATTTTTCTATTCTTTGATATTTAATAAGGTTTATTTTTCGAATAAATCATTTTTTTAAGGATTCATCTAAAATTTTGTTTTGTTGTTTTGGCAACATTTAGGTATTATGGCGGGATGTTTATGTGTGTGATTTTGCTTAAAAATTAGAACTTACAATTTCAGTATTTTTTCGGAAAATTTATTTATTTCTTTAGAATGCGAAGGTTATAATTTCGACAAACTAAAACTTCTTATTGATAATGGTATTTCAGTTCTTATTACTATGATTAACATAAGTATTGTATTTCCGTTTTTGTTATCTGTTTTAGATAGTATGAAATTAATAATATTTTACAATTTTATGTGTCTTTATTTTAACCTTTAAGGGTATACTATTGGCTTCATTGTATAAAATTGCCTTGCAGAAAATCAAACTTGGGTAATTATACTGCCCAAGAGAAAGCAGTGTTGGTAGTAATTACATATCAAACTGGAATAGGCATTAGAGAATGAGCAAAAAAGACAAATGGCTTAAATACCTGTTGAGGAAGCAGGTAGTCGTAAGATAAATTATTTTTGGTACTTATGTACTATCCTAACAATCGCCAACGTTCAAAATAACTTGCCAAGTTGGAACCCCGATTTCGCATGTCATATATATGCTGAATTGGGAGTCATGTGCTTCGTTTCATATAATGTCGCCAATAGGTAAAATATAACCTATGTATAGGTTATATGTAAGTACCTTATTTTTTCAAATTATGCTTTTGCATTGATAAAGTTAGTTCAGTTCTTTTTATGTCAGTTAATGTTAGTATTGTACTTCATTTTTCAATTTATCTTTATTATCGGGATATATATACTTTGGTTAATTTTTTTTATTTAGTACTTGCTTATTATTGCACAATCGCCACCGTTCAAGACAACTTGCCACTTTGGCAATCCCAACTTTGTGTGCGTTGAATTGGCAACCATGTGCTTCATTTTGTATAATGTCACCAATAGGTTGCGATAATACATAAGTACCTCTAATTCTGTACATTACTATAACATTAGACAGGTCGCAACATACCAATTTGGCGTGATTTCAAAATCATGCAAAAAATGATTATGTTGAGGACGCAGGTAGTCGTAAGATAAATTATTTTTGTTACTTATGTACTATCCTAACAATCTACAACGTTTAAAATAACTTACCAAGTTGGCAACCCCGATTTCGCATGTCATATATTTGCTGAATTGTGAGTGATGTGCTTCGTTTCAGATGTCGCCAATAGGTTGCGGTTATATGTAAGTACCATATTTTTTCAAATTATGCTTTTGCATTAATAGAGTTCAGTTCTTTTTATGTCAGTTAATGTTAGTATTTTAGTTAATTATTCAATTTATTTTTATGCTCGGGACATGTATTCTTTGGATAATTTTTGTATTTAGTATTTACGCATTGGACAATCGCCACCGTTCGAGACAACTCGCCACATTTTTTAAAATTTAATTTTTAAGTGATTTTCCAGTGTTATGACATCATATCATGTCATGGTTCTGAGTAAGTGGACAATTTATACTTTACATGCAGTTTTTCAAGATTATTACATATTTTTACTGTAGCTATGTTAATTACTTGGAATATTTATTCAATTTTTCTATTCTTTAATATTTAATTAGGTTTATTTTTCAAATCATTTTTTAAGGATTCAATTAAAATTTTGTTTTGTTGTTTTGGCAACATTTAGGTATTATCGCAGGATGTTTATGTGTGTGATTTTGCTTAAAAATTAGAGCTTACAATTTCAGTATTTTTTCGGAAATTTTATTTATTTCTTTAGAATGCGAAGGTTATAATTTCGACAAACTAAAATTTCTTATTGATAATGGTATTTCAGTTCTTATTACTGTGATTAACATAAGTATAGTATTTCCGTTTTCGTTATCTGTTTTAGATAGCATGAAATTAATAATATTTTACAATTTTATGTGTCTTTATTTTAACCTTGAAGGGTATATACTATTGGCTTTTCAGTGTATAAAATTGCCTTGCAGAAAATCAAACTTGCTTAATTATACTGCCCAAGAGAAAGCAGTGTTGGTAGTAATTACATATCACACTGGAATAGTTATCAGAGAATGAGCAAAACAGACAAATGGCTTAAATACCTGTTGAGGAAGCAGGTAGTCGTAAGATAAATTATTTTTGGTACTTATGTACTATCCTAACAATCGCCAATGTTCAAAATAACTTGCCAAGTTGGCAACCCCGATTTCGCATGTCATATATTTGCTGAATTGTGAATGATGTGCTTTCTTCGTTTCAGATGTCGCCGATAGGTTGCGGTTATATGTAAGTACCATATTTTTTCAAATTATGCTTTTGCATTAATAGAGTTAGTTCAGTTCTTTTTAAGTCAGTTAATATTAGTATTGTACTTAATTATTCAATTTATTTTTATGCTCGCGATATGTATTATTTGCTTATTTTTTTTATTTAGTATTTACGCATTGCACAATCGCCACTGTTCTAGACAACTCGCCACTTTCGCAATCCCAACTTTGTATGCGTTGAATTGGCAATCATGTGCTTCATTTTGTATAATGTCACCAATAGGTTGCGATAATACATAAGTACCTTTAATTCTGTACATTACTATAACATTAGACGGGCCGCAACATACCAATTTGGCGTGATTTCAAAACCATGCCAAAAATGAGTATGTTGAGGAAGCAGGTAGTCGTAAGATAAATTATTTTTGTTACTTATTGTACTATCCTAACAATCTCCAACATTCAAAATAACTTGCCAAGTTGGCAACCCCGATTTCGCATGTCATATATTTGCTGAATTGTGAGTGATGTGCTTCGTTTCAGATAATGTCGCCAATAGGTTGCGGTTATATGTAAGTACCATATTTTTTCAAATTATGCTTTTGCATTGATAGAGTTAGTTCAGTTCTTTTTATGTCATTTAATGTTAGTATTGTACTTAATTTTTCAATTTATTTTTGCGCTCGGGATATATATACTTCGGATAATTTTTTTTTATTTATTACTTACGTATTATTGCACAGTCGCCAACGTTCAAGACAACTCGCCACTTTGGCAATCCCAACTTTGTATGCGTTAAATTGACAAACATGTGCTTCATTTTGTATAATGTCACCAATAGGTTGCGATAATGCATAAGTACCTTTAATTCTGTACATTACTATAACATAAGACTGGACACAACACCAATTTGGCAGGATTTTAAAATCATGCCAAAAATAAGTAGCCTACCAATATGAAATTATTATGAGTATTATCTTAGCCTGTTTTATCTTTCCCTCCTCTAATCCTTAATTAATTCAATATATAATTTTTTTTTTGTTTTTTTATATTTTAGTACTTACATTTTTTGGCGATTATGTACTGCAAATATTTTTTTACACATTGCGATGTCTTTGGCAACATTAATCAGTGGTATTTTCCTTAAATATGTTTTTTATCTTTTTTTGACAACTTTTAAAATTTTATTTGATGGTAGTTTGAAAGGCAAATAGCAAAGTAAATATTTTACAGTATATATATTATGTTTGTACAAAATGTTTATACTGATTTAATCAAAATATTGAGTCTTCTTTTATTTTTGATATCTTTTTTAGATTTAATTTTATGTTATAACTAGCTATACCTAGCTAAATGTTGCTGTGGCTCAGTAAGCTTTAAAAGACTGGTACACCATAAAATATGCCATGAAGCTTACAAAAGTAATGCACAAGAATTCAAACAAATCTATATCTATATTTATATATACATATGACGCATTTGTTTGTCTGTCTGTTTCCTTATAACTCAAGATCCAGACAACCAAATAACGTGAAATTTGGTACACATTCACAAAATTACATGGGGAAGGTTCTTAAATAGGTTTCGTTCCATCCCAACCTCATTCTGGCCTCCTCCAGCCAAAAAGAGTGCTTCATCTGCATGTTCTGAGCCATGGGTTTATTTTTGAGAAAACTTTACTAAACAAAAGCGGTAAGTAATTTGCAATACTTCTTTTTTATATTCACTTTACTGCAAGCAAATACTGCAACAAATATCACATTATTTACTACATTCAATTCCATTCCTTCATTCATAGGAATGCATTGTCAGTTTTGGCTACAGTCATGCCTCTGAGAAAAAGGGGGAGAGTATAGACGCAGACACCATGCTTTTCTCATGGGCAGTTGTATGTCGCCTGCTCTAGAGTGGGCAGATAAAATATTATTTTTGTACACACTCCAAATGGAACTGCCAAAAATGCTGTCTATCACATTGCTTTAAGATAAATGTACCCTTTTATTGCATGCAAATAAACAGTTTTGTAAGCTTCTACAGAAAACCTTTTTTTTAAACCCGGGCAAAGCCGGGTACTTGCAGCTAGTATATATATATATACTTCAAAAATAACAACCTAAGGAAAATTAAGAAAAAGAATAAAACTAACGTTTTACTGTATATACAGGTAATTTTTTCTAAAACTGTTAAAATTACTAGGAGTAAATCTTTTTAAAAGTACTTACTTTTAAAAGTTATCCCAGAAGAATGAAAATAACAGTCGCTATGAAGTGAGACTTATGTTCATTTCCTAGTTTAGTAAATATTATCACATCCATAAATACTTCCAAATTTATATCGAGGAATGCTTCCAAATTGAAAATAATCTTATTTAGAAAGTTTGTTTTTAAAATACACACTCTCGCAAATGTACTGTGTAAATTGGACTTTTCAAAATCTACACTATTTAAATTCGAAGGTAAACAAGCATATTTATCTAGCGTCTATCTTCTCACGAATCACACCACGCAAAAACTCTCCACAGGTACCAAAAGATAGGGAATAATCCGAGAAATCCGTTTTGACCATTTATATTGTGATATTGCAATTAGTTAAAAAGATCTTAGTTAAAAACCTTAAAATCATCCAGTTCAACATTCGCCTGCATTGTTATATAACAACGCTATTGGTATAAAAATGAGGTAAGTTAACGTTGAAAACCGATTTTCGGCCAAACTGGCCAAACCGGTTCTGCATTTTTGCATTTTTACAACAATGCAGATGAATTGTGCTTTTTAGCGTTTTTAATTACAGTAAAATCCGGCATAGAACGCGCACTTTTAACCCTCGAAATAAGATGGAAATCTACGGGGGCGCGTAAAACGCCGGGTATAAATATAAGAGCTCTAAAAATAACAAAAAAAAAAGTATTAAAATAGAAAAAAAAATTAGTTATCTACAAATAGCGAAAAATTGATTCCTTAAACTAAATGACATTTCTTATGAACTTAAAGGGCTGTAGCCCTAGAAGTATACACATATTTATTAGAATCTAAGTGGTTCCTCAAAATCTCAACACGGTTTTGTGAAAAAATAGTTTATATATAAAATAGCTTATAAATATCCAATATATACCAATTTTTTAAAAAAAATTTAAAATGTGAACTATATGAAGAAGTGAATAATTTGATTAAAATACATACAGGAATTTGTAATTGCTTTAATCGTCGGTATCAGGTTCAATGTTTTCCATCCTGCTAATTTTTCCGCCTTCAATTTCAAGCCAAACCCGATTTTCTGTAGCATTAACATTAGAAAAAAATGCGGCTTAGATTCGAATAATACCATTCCTTCCCCTAAATATTGGAATAATGCCTCGAATAAATTACTTCAAAACATAAGAGCATTGCGCATGTACATTTCAGTTTTTTTCGTAAAAAAGGGGTGCGCCTTATACAGCGGATGTACCTAAAACCTAAATATTGCAGCTTGAAAGTATAGGTGCGCGTTATACGCCAGATTTACGGTAATATATTTTTCTTAAATAATTGTAATGTTTTGGAATTTAAATAGTTAAAATGGATTCCCCTTGGATCATTTCCTATCTGTTGATACCTTTGGCGTGTTTTGCATTCAGTGATTCGTTAGCAGATAGCCAACAGATAGATATGTTTGTTTACCTACGAATTTAAAAACACGCATCCAAAAAATAAGTAGTCGTTTCATTGGCTAACTGTAAGAATTTTTTGATTCATTATGTAACGAAAAGAGGTGTGTGTATTAATATTTTTTTTAAAAAATAAAGCTGCAATGCTTTTTATTATTTACTAATAAATTAATTTTTTAATATTAAATTCGTACGTTGACTGTTTTCTTAAGAATAAAACTGAATTAGCTATGTAAATTAATAATCAAAAATAGAAATAAGAGAAAAAAAAAGATAATATCCCAGGAAAAAAAATAGTTTTATATTTGAAAAAGCCACTGGAACACCGGGCTGAACGGAGGGAACAGAAACATGTGTGACAAATAAAAGAAGTGGAAAAAAATCCGGAATTTAAATGACATAAATATAGAAATAACTCACATCGCTCATATACAACCACTCAGAAGTGCTGGCTTCCAAGAAAGGGAAAAAGGGAAAATTTACATAGAGATAAAGTTATACCCATGGAAAAAGCTCTTGCAACATTGGGCTAAGCGGGAAGGATACAAACCCGTCCGACGTGGCAAAGACATGGAAGAAACATCATTAAAAATAGAATTTTAATGATTTCTATAGAAATCACACACACACCAGGAAGTGCTGATACTAAGAGGGGAAGGGGAATATTTCTAAGGAAAATAGCTACACACTTGAAGAAGTCCGTGCAACGCCGGGCCATTTAGCCTTTGTATTGAATATTGAAATTAGTTGAAAATATATTAATTAAAAACATTAAAAAAATTTAACTGACTTTTTAAAAATTTAACTTGCATTGTTGTATAATAACACAGTTGTTAAAAAAATGACGTAAGTTGGCGTCAAAAAATCAATTTTCAGTCAAACTGGCCTAACCGGGTATTCATTGTTACAACAATGCAGACGAATTGAGCTTGTTATGATTTTTAATTAATATCTCTTTTAATAATTGTAATTTAAGAAATTAAATGTTGCAAATGTATTCCTCGGATCATTTCCCATTTTTTGGTATCTTCGGCTCGTTTTTGCGTTTACCGTTTCTTGCGAAGATAGCCTTAATAAATATAAATGTTTTTTTACGTATGAATTTAAGAACACGCATCCAAAAATAAGCACTTGTTTCAATAGCTTAACTGTAAGAATATTTTGATTCATTATTTAACAAAAGTGAATATAAATTAATGTTTTTTTTAAAAAAATAATAAGCTGTATTGTTTTTAATCATTTATTACAAAATGAATAATTTAATAATAAATTCGTAGTTTGTTGGTTTTCTTGTGAATAAAACTGGATTAGCTATGTGAATTAAGATGGGTTGAGAAAGAGATAATTTTCACGAGGATAAAGTTATATCAATGAAAAAAGCCCGAGCAACGTCGGGCTAAATGGAGAGTAAAAAGAACCGTACGACGGAGTAAAGAGGTGAAAAAACTTCGAAAAAGAGGATTTTAATGACATTAATACATGAATCACAGACAGCAGGAAATGCTAACACTGAGAGGGAAGGGGAAAATTTCCAGGCGAAAAGCTATGCATTTGAAGAAGCCCGTGCAGCGGCGGGAATGGTAGCTACTGTCTGAGAAAAAAAGAAGTGGGAGGAATTTCGAAAAAGGGGATTTAAATGGCAAAAATATTGAAATCACTCACAACGTACATGACACACACCTAGAGCAATTGGCGTCCAGAGGTAAAGAGAAAACTTTCACGAGGACAAAGTTATATCCAAGAAAAAAGCCCGTGAAACGCTGGGCTACATGGATTTTAAATAAAACCATACGATGGAGTAAAGTGGTGGAAGAAACTTCGAAAATAAGATTAATGACATTAATCCAGAAATCACACAGACACCAGGAAGTGCTGACACTGAGAGGGAAAGCGAAAATTTCCAAGGCGCGAAAAGCTGTACACTTGAAGAAGCCCGTGCAACGCCGAGTAATGCAGCTTTTTATTGTAATAACTTTGTTCTGTAGTTTTAGAAACATTGTCTCACAATGATATATTTTCTGTTTATAAAATCAAGCATATTCATTAATGCGTATATATAAATATTCATCTCTTCGATCATTTTAATGAAATTGATTTAAAATTTATTTTTAATTAAGTTAATCACTGTGTTCGTAACATTAAGATTGTTTTTTGGGCTAAATTTTCAATTCAATTCATGCATTTTCTTAAAATATTTTAGTTACACGCCTTCTATAATGATCAAACTTTTAAATGTGTAGAGAACATGACCTCTTTTGTTAAGGCTGTTTTCGGTCAATGTTAAAGGATAGGGATGAAACGGCAAAGACATTTGTGGGCAGGAAAAAGCTCCAATAATAATAAAAATTCTTATGGATATAAAGAAAATAATTGTTTAAAGGATAGTGTTTTTTGAATTTTGATTTTTGGAAAATTACACAGTTTTCAGCATTTTTGCAAAATGAAATTTGACTTTTCTATGTTAAAGTATAGGAGGTGGAAACGCAAAAGACATTTTAACAGAAAAAAACATTTTTTTAGAGTAGAATTAAATAGTATATAAGAAAGCAAGCTTCCCTCTTTGGACTAGTGTAGCCAGAATTAAGTTTTATGTTTTTCTTAATTAACTTTTTTAAATTTTAAGTTCATTCTGAATTATTTTTGGCGTAGTTAGGACTATCTCAAACAGATGGCACCACCATCGTTTGAAAAGCGAATTTATTCTTGGCTACGAATACTTATTTTTGGCGATATCTTTCTGAAATATAGTCGCCAGCTGAAATTATGGTAACTTGCAAATTGTTACAAATAGTGGACAATGGAAAAGATTTATGATGTACAGAGATTTAACATCTCAAATCTGACGAACTTTCCGATTTAGGAAAGTTTTAAATATTTTCTGCATGTGTGCTTTAAAAAAATCGTTTATAATTATACAGCTTAGATTTTTTTTTTTTTTTTTTTTTTTTGTCTGTTATTGAAGGAATGTCTGTAAGAATATTTAAATTCTGCGAAATGACTTAACGAAGAATGAAAGTATACTTACTTTATACTTGATCGAAAGTTGTGAATTAACTCTAAAGAACACAAATTACTACTCCTTGCTCACAAATTAAAATTTTAATCTAATTATTGTAATGCAATTATTATTATTATATTATTATTTTCTTTTTAACTAACAAAAATTTTTTTCCCATCGATTTTATATTTGACGTAAAACTTTACCATAAACCATTGGAACAATTATTAACACAAAATATTGTTTTCTAATTTAATTAACAGAAACTTATTTTTTCAATTAATTATGTTCAGATTCTAAGCCGCACCCCAAATTCTCAGCACATTTTTGTAAAAAAAATAGTGTAAAATATATTATCGATGTATGATATATTTACGGAATGAAAAGGGGCTGCGATATCCTAGTGGTCAAGGTAACGTACTCGTAGCTGGCGTGTCATGAGTTCGAGCCTAGTATCGCTGAAGTTCTGTCGTGTAGGGGAGCGATGAACGTTAAATCTGAGAGCTCAAACGTCCTCTCATTGGTGTGGTAGTTAGGAGATGGGAGGTGGAAGTTCAGGTGTCGTCCTCGTCACTTGACTATGGTTCAAAGTTACGAGGTCCGTCACCAAAAGCCCTCGTGTAGCTGATCAATATGACGTTTATATTCAATCACTAACTAAACGAAATAAAAAAAAATAATAAAGGTGAATTAATAAAAAGTGAATAATTAATTTACTTTACCAGCATTAAAAACTTTTTTCAGTCTTCGAATCTAAGCTGCACTAGAATTTTGTAGCCTAAGTATCGGGAAAAAAAAGTGTGGCTTAGATTCGAATAAATATGGCAACATCGATTTTAAAGTCTATCTTTAAATTTTGAGTATTTTCTGTCATTGAACATTTTCAATAACTTGTGTGATCAAGTTCTTGACTAAATTTTTAACATAATAGAAGTTGGGATTTTTCTTTGCGCATTACATTTTTACACATATAAAATTTAGAATTAATGTTAATTCAAATTTTATCCATTTTAGTTAAATGTATGATAAAAAATTTTAAGTAGTAAAATTTTATTATGAATTCTTTATGGAAAAGAAATATGTTGGGCATTACGATATGAACATATATTTATTGCTCTCATTAGAGTTTTTATTTTATTACTATAATTAAAATATTGATTTTTATAACTAGTTCATTTTTGAATTAGAAAGTAAAGCATTCAGAAAAAGATATATCTGCTGAATAAACTTTTAAAAACACTAATTTAAAAAAAAAATTGAAACTTAATTTTCTAAATAATTAAACGGTGTTTTCATTTTTTAAACCCAAATATTCATAATTTTTAATTTTGGAAGACTTTTAAAATGAATGATTTATTTTATAAACGAAGGAAAAATATAACTGTTATAATTAATAATGTTTGCTTTTTTTATCTCGTAATTGTGGATCAAATTGTCAAATCAATTTTCAAATGTTAAAAAGACTTACATTTCTTATTTTTCTATTCATTTTCTCAGGAAATATCATAATCAGTTAAGAGAAATTTATACCTTTTTTTCGGGGAGGGGGAGATATTGAATCTATCCACTAGAAAACTTAAGTCAATCTAATTATTACAAAGCTATTTTACCATAAATTATTTTTTTAAAAAAATCTGTTACACTATATGATAAATTACTTTGCCGTTTTGTTAGCCACAATACCGTTTAGCGTCCTTTCAAAGGCATCTCGTCATGTGATGAGGTCAATATCTTATGGTATTTTTCAAGCACTTAATGCATTCTTTTAATTTTAAATTTTTTATTTCTATTACTGTCCTTAAAAATTTTTTTACTTTTAAGTACTATTATTTAAAAAAATGTAAGAGTCATAACACTCGAAATCCTAATGACGAGAGGTTATAGCTCGGAAGAGCTAAGTACTCTGGTCATCCACCCCACACGATGTATAATATCTCATGGGAATTTCACTTCAGAGGGGACCTGAAAACACTTGTTGGTCCGAAGTCTTTAGGAAAGAAAAGTACAAAAAAGCAATAAAAGTTTCCAATTTCTTTCCTATGTACTAAAACAGAAAGAGAGGAAGAAACCGTAGGGGGATGTGTGAGAAGGTTCCCAACTTTCGGTGATTTTTGAGGTCATCTGATTGGATGGGGTGTTGGATAATCATTCTGACCGAAGTAAAATACGTTGCTCTCTTAGTCACTTTTGAAATTTCGAATACGAACCTTTACTTCTTACAGGACTTATTTCAATTTAGCTTCTTTTCCTTTTAATATTTCTAAAAATGCCTTTGAAAAATCAGAGTTATAAATCGCGTAAACATCCTAGTTTTAATCGGGCTTCAAAAGCTCAACGTTTACGACGGATAGAAGAAAAAAGGTAAAGTGGGAAGAAACGCTAATATAATTCGTAATAATTCCAGAAGTTTAGAGCACTTTACTTACAGATATTAAATATCTGACTAATGAATGATATCCAACGAATGATTATCTGTAACGTTTTTAATTTTCTAGGTTAACATATAATGACAGTTCATTCGAAAATAACACGATTGCTCCCATCAACGAACCAGATTTATTTGCAAGGTAAAATTGAATCATATTTCCACTAACTAAAATACAAGTTATAATAAATTGCTTTAGTTGTAAATTTGCGAAAATCTGAATTAGACATTTCTGTGTAGCAAAAAATCATGTTAACAGCTTTAGCTCATTTGTAAACCTTTTCTGCCAAAGCAAATGCTATCTGGTTTATCAAATTAAGCTCTACATATTATCAAAATACAAATGTTGCCTATACAAAAGTTTGTATAGAACTTTCGAATGAATTTATAAATTAATAAAATAATGCACGTCTTATGATCCAGCAAGAAATTTGTTTTACACGAAGACAAATAGTCTTGACTTGAAGTTATATCTCTCATTTTTGCCCAATTATGTTTTGTAAAGAAACTTATGCATTAACACATTTCTTGTTTGCACTAACACATGTAGTTTTATGACAGCTCCACATATTGTATAACTTCGATTTTAATTCTTATATTATTACTATTAATCAGATGCGAAGTAGCGGTGCAAACTGATCCTAGTGAAGATATAGTTCATGAGGATGTCACGCATCAGAATAATGCTATGTAAGTAAAATTGCGAAATTATTTGAACTTAGTCATAAATATGAAAAAAATGAAAAACCGGGCTTAACAAATTATTTATATTGATGTACATATATAAGAAAATACTAACAAATATTTTAGCTCAAATAAAGGCAAATTTAAAACAATTTTGCAAGAATTAGCTGTTTAGAGTTTCAAATACTAATGTTGGTAAATAAGTCTTAATTATTAAATTTTAAAACTGAAAAGGCTGGAAAATTTTTAAAAAATAACCAAACCAACTCATAATATTCTAACGAACCTGTCAACAATTCATTTTAAATTTTTTTCTCACAACAAAAAAAAAAATTTTTGCGTTGTAAAATGATTTTTAAAAAAAAATTTTTAAATAATTTTAAAATTTAATTTAATATCATATTTTTATTGGAACCCAGATGAGAATATTATGCAATTGATTAAAAGATATAATTTTGAAAATAAATTATTAAATTTTTGAAAGTATATAAAATATTTGTTATAAACAACTGTTTAATAATTACAATAATAATTATAAAATTAAATGATAATTACTCTTTATTTAATATTGCGTTTTAATTCAGGTCAGAAGCAAAATCTCTAACTAGTCTGCGAACTCCTCAAAATGCCCTGACTGCCGAAGATATGTCAGATTTGCCAGATCTCTGCATAGAGACTTCTAACTGTACAGAAAACTGCCTCCCAGAAGGAAATTTCTTGTGCAATTTATCCCATTTGATTGCACAAGTTAGACAACTAGAATTGCATTCATATTCTTGCAATTTTGGTGGAACATTTGTTTTCAAAAAAATGATCAAGTGTGGTTTGTATACAGAACTTCATTATGCGTGTAGTGACGTTTTATGCAACGAGAACACAGTAGTAACCACAGATTCAGAAAAGAACACTTTGAATAATCTTTCGGTTTTGGGGGCATTGTCAACAGGCAGCGGATTTTCTCAAGAAGAAGAAAAATTCAGTGTAATGAATGTTCGCTACATGTCTAAAGACAAATTCGCCTCTTGTGAAAAGGTGACTGCTGAAGTTATGAAAAGTTACGCTCAAGAAGAAATGGTAAAAGCGATTTTAGATGAGAAACAATTAGCTGAATCAAGAGGTGATATAGATTCCGACGGATATTATTGCATCACATTAATTGTTGATGGTGGCTGGTGTAAGAGGAGTTACGGACATGGATACAATGCGTCAAGTGGAGTATCGGTGCTAATTGGTATGTCTACACAAAAAATTGTTTTTATTGGTGTTCGAAACAAGGTGTGTTTGATATGTTGTGCCATCGCAAATGGAAGGATGGAAAAGAAAGATCATCTGTGCTGGAAAAACTGGAAAGGACCATCAACAGCAATGGAAAGTGATAGTATTGTGGAAGGTTTACTGTACTTAGAATCTGTTCACCACATTCGATGCACGCGTTTAGTTGGAGATGGTGATTCTAACACTATCGCTAAATGCAGAGAAAGAATTTCGTATGGTGGTCGAATCCTCAAAGTTGAATGTGCAAATCATGCAGTTCGAAGATACGGTAGAGCCATTCAAAAACTGCAGGGAAATACAACTCGTTTCTCAGGTCCCGCAGGTATAAAAGGGCGACAGCTTTTGAAACAAAAGATTATGAAACTGATAAAAGGGGCTCGTAATGCTATTAAATCCAACGCTATCAATAACCACAATCAGCCACAAAAGGAAACAGTTTCGAATTTAATATCAGATTTGCGAAATGTTCCAAATCATGTGTTTGGAAAACACGACAACTGTGGAATTTTTTGTAAAAAAAAAAACAACATCGAAACTGATAATACAGATTATTCAATAATGCAAGCATCAGGTTTACTAAATGCTATTCAATATGAAATAGGAAGAACTTTAGTAGCTTGCAGTAATACTTTAATCTGGAATGCAACTAACAACCCCGCAGAAACTTTTATGAGCCAGTTGTGTAAAATATCCGGAGGAAAACGAATAGACTTCAGTAAATCTGGTGGTTTCAATAGGAGAGCTGACATTGCTGTCTTAGCTTTTCAAAGCCCTGCTCAACAATTTCACGAAAAAGCCTACAAAATAATTGCGAAGAAAAGTCCGAGTACTCCGCTAACTAAGTTTTTATCTAATCGAAGAAATAGATACCTGAAGCAAATACAAAGAAAAAAATTGTTTCCAAACCCTAAAAAATTAAAATTAAAAAAGAAATGCAACAGATTCTAACTATGGGGAGAATGTTGAAAGACCAGATGTGCCAGTACAGATATACGATAATTTAATGGAAAACCATCTTTCAAAATTAAAAGTACAAAATAGCTATGATTTAGAGAGCGAAACTAGGGGGCAAGCATCTTCTGAACGATGGAGATATGAGAGATCGTTGAGACTCTCATCTTCTTTTTTCAAAGAAATTGCTTGCAGGAAAAAATCTACTCCGTGTTCGAAGCTTGTGATGCGCATTGTGTATGGTACAGACTTCTGCAATGCAGCAATGAAATATGGATTGGCAAACGAGGAGATCGCTCGGAAGCAGTATGAGAGGGATTATTCAACTGAAGTAAAAATATGTGGCTTATTTGTGGACAAAGATAAACCCTTTTTGTGTGCTTCACCCGATGGATTGGTTGGTGATGATGGACTCATAGAAATTAAATGCCCTTATTCTGCGAGATCTGAACCAAATCTGCTGGAATTTTTAATTACAAAAAAAAATAGTCTAGGTTTCAAATTTTCCAATGAAAGGGGAATCTATTTACCATTAAATCATAAATTTTACTTTCAAATACAAGGTCAGTTATTTATTACACAACGGAAATGGTGTGATCTGTATTTATGGTGCAAAAAGATTCGTTAACTCTGCGTATAGAGGCAAACGAAGAGTTTTGGAAAGGAATTATTCCAAAACTAGAAAAGTTTTATTTTAAATGTGTTCTTCCTGAAATTCTTGATGGAAGAGCACCACGAAATATGCCTTTGAGGGAGCCGTTATATGTAGAGGAATCTAGTAGAAGCAAAAAACAGAAAATGATTGATATAGGTTAGGAAATGAAACCTATATATTATCGAATGATTATTTGATTAACGTCAAGCTTTGAAGCTTCACTGGGACTATCGCCGACCTTGTCATTTCGAACTTCGATCAAGTGACGAGGACGAAATCAGAGCTGGATCCGCAATCTCCCAAAATTTCCTCCAACAGCAACATATAGTATCATCTACTTCAAACATTTGCTTTGAGGTTCAACCTTCTACATAGCGGATCTTCAGCAGGGACACCAGAATTCAAACCGACGATGCAACACCACGTCGATCACGAGTTCGTAACCATGAACTCTTGCCTACTGTGACCTCCTATATCTTCTCGAACAGGATACCGTAAAAACTGTCCGTGATATATATTTTTATAATTAAGTACACTGGCCTCAAAAAGTTAAGGTACAACATGTTTTTCGAAGCTCACCATAAAAAAAATGGCAGTAACAATAAAATGCATAGTTTACATGAATGATAATAACGAACTTTAAAAACATTAATGCAAAAACGATTGCTACAACTTTTATTTTATAGAAAAGAACGTATATTTATGAGTGAGAGAAAAATATGCAAATATCAAGCTTTCGTACTTTTGTGTGTAAGTTGTGTTGATTTTCAACAGTTGTTGGCAGTTTCGGTGACAAAAGTCAATAGAGTTTAGAAAATGTCTCAGAGACGTCGTTTTTGCAATACACTTATACAAATTTCTATGACGCATTCAATAAAAAACTATTTAATGCACATATCCTCCAAATTTTTTGTTTCTACATTCATTCATTTGCAAATTAGACACAAAAACCCGGTTGTACCTTAACTTTTTGAGGCCAGTGTATTCTACTTAGCCATTTATTTGGATTCCTACATAGAATGAAACTATTATTTTGTTACCAAATATGCCCAAAAATTAAACAATAATGCAATTTTCTTTGATTTAAATATAATGTAAACTTCCAAATTGAAAAATTGTTATTGACATATATTCATTAAATAAACATAAATTTCTTAGAAAAAATAAAAGCAATGTTTATATATTATATGCTTGATTAATTGTGCTTGATAATTAATTGCCAGCCTACTTTCTCTCCCTTATAATGATATTTTAATCATTCTCTAAAGTTACAAAAGTAATTTTAATTTCAAAATATCTTTCTTTCTTTCTTCTTTTTTTTTTTTTTTTTTTTTTTGCTGAACATGAAATAATTTTGTAATGCTTATTTTCATTTACGTATCATTTCTTATAAAAATATTTTTTGAATTTGAAAATTATTTTACAAACATATGTAAAATAATGGTCAAAACCATAATTAACCAGTTTTTAATGAAATAGCTGCATACTATCTTAGAAAAATATCAAAATTGAGATAACCTTTAACTTTTTTAACATTTAAAACAACTTTTTAAAGAAAACTCTATTCAAAATTGTTTCCCTTAAACCTTTAATAATGTAATACAGGTGTAAGTGTATACCTAATTGGAAATTTCTGAAACATTTTTTTGTACATAAGAACTTTATTTTGTAATACTTTTAGAAACATTTATTATTCCATTATAAAAGAATATTAAATCGTTTTTCTTTATATGTAGTGCCTACTAGATTGTGAATATTCCATTGTTTACTGTACCGGGACCAACAAAACAAATTTATTCACGTTAATACATTGTTTTTGCACAACTAAATCGTTTTGTAATGGAAAATGAACTTTTTTTTTTTATTTGTGGATAAAAACACCTATAATCAAGGAGAGCGAACAACTTATTGATATTTTAAAAGACATTTGACGGTAAAATCTATATTAAAACAAGAGCAGCTCCTAAAATTTAGATTGCAATATACATAGGATTTTTTCCATAGTTAGAAACGAATAAAGCATTCATAACAAATTATCAGAATCCATGAGTCGAAAAAGTAAGAAAGCCATTTTAGATCTCTCTCATGGTCAAGAGTCAACACTATTTTACTCCCCCGAAAAAAAGAACAAATATTTCGTTTCACAGTCGTAAAGACTGTGGCCCTCTTCCCCCTGTAGAGAAAGGGGAGGATTCTATTGAAGGAAGTGCGCTACACAGAGAGAATTTTTTTTTTCTTGCCTTTTTCGAAATCAACCAAAAGCGGAGAGCAGAGAGCACGCGATCTTCTCTTTTCAAACAATTAAATCTCACCAGCAATGACATTCAATAATTCACAAAATAGCTGTAAATTTATGTTTCGAGATATCTTTCCGATTTTTTCGAAATTTCGCAATTGTCCATAATTCTAGAGATCTTCGTATAATAAGGACCATTATAAATTTATCATCTTCCATCCTTTCAAAAAATTGACACATTTGTTGAGTAATTCAGAGTACCACTGAGAATTGTACCTCTCGTGAAATAGGTTGCCAACCCTGTTCTATTGTATAAAAGTAAAATTGTATCATACTGTTTGTTCATTAAAACGTGAAATTTAATTTTTCATTGCTTTAAATCCACCTATTCTTCCTTTAAAAATCATTTGTTCAGGTAAAATTAAACAGTTTCGTTCTGTACATCATTTATCTAGAGAATTGATCGACAAACTGTGTTCCACGAGACCCAAAAAAAAAAATGGGAAAAGAAAAATTACAAATATGTATGCAAAATGGATTTATGTTCTCATAAAATTCGTTTAGCCACAATTATCTAAAGATCATAGACTAAAATTAAAAATTTTATTTATACATAATTTGAAAATTTTTTTTAACTTTTATTGTAATATAATAAATGAATTTTAAAACTTTATTTTATGCAGTAGATTGTGAATATACTATTGTTTGGTATCCCGAGTTCCACGAAGTAATTTTATACTAGTTAGTACAATGTTTTGAAACTTTTTACATTTGTGGGGGAAAAACACCTATAATGAAGAAGATAAAAAAAATTATCGACATATGAACAGATTCGATGCTAAAATTTAAATTTAAGCTAGAAGACCTACATTTTAGGTTACCAATTCATGCCATATACGCAGAATTTCTCACACAGCTATGAACATTTTCATGCCATTCACAAAAATGTATTTAGAAAGTGAAAAATATTTTTAACGCGATTGGCAACAAAAACAAAATACAAAAACGAATTGAACACGGAATATGAAATGCTACTGCAGATAATTTCAAAAAGCTTATACGTCGATAGTTTGTGCAAAAAATTGTGAACACATATCTCAGTTACTAAGTATAATGCATGCGTAGGTGACATTTGGATCACAAATTTATATTATCAATGAGTAAATAACATTAAAATTACATCATAAAAGTTTTTAATAAAAAATAAAATATTTTTTTTTTAAGTTGTCTTTACATATAATATCAAAAATATGTTTATCTATATACTTTAAATATTATTTTAAGATATATTCCCTTCAGCGAGGAAGGGGTTTCCTCGAAAACATGTTACAGTTCTAAGGGGTCCAAGAGTTGAAAAAGTTTGATGATTGACCAATGTCTAGACATGAGAAGTCTTTCATGGTCAAGATTCACTCTGCTGCTTTAACCCCCTCGCCCGAAAAAGAAGAAAAAAAAAAAAGAGCTAACATTTATTTTACTAGTTTGACGACCATCACCCTCCCTTAGCCCCCCCTCGCGTGTTCCCTTTCGCTGAAGGGGAGAATTTCATTGAAAAGGTTACCCGAGAGAGAAATTTATTGCCCATCTTGGGAATCTTGAGACAAATATTTGTGCCAAAAATTTCGCAATAGCCAACGCCATCTAGATGTCATGTAAGGTGTTAAACTAATGGCCGGCCATCACCTTAAGAGGGGAGGGAATTTGGAAAATTTGAGTTTCTTAAAATCTTAATGCATGCGCTCACAGCTCATTTTAACTTAGTATAAATTCATGGTTTATCTTAGTCTTAAGTACTTCAATGGAGTGTTGTTGATTAACTGTCTGATCACTGGAAACCGACTCAATCATTGCAATTCTATTAATGTCGAAGAAAACAATTATCATTACTTTGAATTTAGATTCTGACATGCATGCTTTTTTTGATGTCTTGGGGATCCTGGAACCTTTTACAGCATCGGCTGGAGTTTACTTCTTCGGTCGTGGGTAAAAATCCATATCTCTTCACATGTTACAACAGATTCTAACAAATGTGGCTCGTTTGCAATGTGTTCTAACATGTCCACAGACAAGTTTTTACGGCACTGTTTTTGGTCATCGAAAATAACTTTTGGAACAACCCTCACACAGATCTTCCTCAAGTGTAATTCGTCTGTTAAAATACATCGAACAATTCTCTACCCAAGTTAACCATCTCCGTCACTGGATGAACACTAATCTTCGGTCACCCCCGAACCCATCCCAAACTTTGACAACGTTTTGGTCTGTAATCGCTCACCTTGTGCGCGCAACATGTTCATCATTTTCCACACTGAACCTTTCCCTTAAAAACTGCTTATGCCATCGAACACGCATGCAAGTTTTATCTCCATAAGCCTCAGTTAAATTTTGAAATGTTTTCGTAACTGATTTCTTTAGTTTCTCAAAAAGCTTGATGTTGATTCGCTCTCTATGTTCAGTTTTTACAATTGACACTTTCCGGCGAAATACAGTTGCACGTGTTCACTCATTGACGCAGCACTCCCAGCTGTCGAACGGTTAAGTCGAAACTTGCTACATGGGTAGAGGAGGTGTGTGGACGTCACCAAAATAGTTACCAACTCCACTCTTTTTTCAAGATACACACTTAGTCTCGTTTTTTGTGTCACTCCTAGTATGTTTGAAAACGGATTTGTGGTACGAGTCTTTTGTTGAGCTGCAATTATTAGCAACATATTTTATAGTCGATCTTTTTTGTTATTCTCTTTCATGAATGATAATTTTCTAATTTCCTCTATTAATCCGGATTATTTTGTATTCTTGTTATATTTTTTATTACACACGCAAATGTTTTATTCTTATATTTAATATTATCTCTTTTAATTTTTTTAGTGTTCAAATCTTTATTATCTATAATCTGAAATATATACGTAAATTATACAAATTCCTATTTGTAAAAATTGCAACACCGAGAAATATTGATGCGACTGAGCTGAAAGTCTCAGGGAATATTCGTAAAAAGTAGGGTATGATTTGCAAATGACTATGGGCTTTCACGAAGAACATTTAATACTAAGGGGGGCGCATTCCCCAGTCTCAGTATATTTTTGATATAGTCTGGCTGTAAAAGGAAAGTTGTAAGAAATTTCGCTGGACACAATATGGAAAGTTGATAAACATTTTCATGGAATCTTTTCAAAACAGCTGTATAAAAATTATATTCTTACCATTGCTTAAGTAAATTCTCATATATTCGGATGACATTTTTTTAAACACATAAATTGTGCTACATGCTCAAAACAAACCTGTTTCAAGCTATAATGGCTCTTTTTTATTATATTTTAATGCAATTAATGAAGTTTTATTTCATTCAAAACACACAATTGGTCACACTTTGGTAGCGGGATGGTGCCACCAAAGAAATGGCTTCCACTCTTGGGGACTTAGCGTGTTTTCAAGTGGCTTACCTGTCAAAATGCAGCCCATTTGAAAAAAAAAAACTTAAAATCCCGTCGAAAATCTCTCTTGGAAGTATATTTTTACCCATGGTTTTATGAATTGAAGGTAATCAAAGAATAAAGCTTTATAAAAAATTAAATGATGTTAGTTTTTGTGAATTATGGGATTTCATAATATATACACAACCTGACAGTGAAAGTGTAACACCAAGACTAAGATGCAAATCTGTCGGGTAAATGGAACTAACTGTTCTATGTAAATAATACGGAATGAAATTATATATAAATTTTAGGAGCCAAGAAATTATGCTAAAATCTTAATTGCTCAGTTGATTTTTCTTAAAAAAATATTCAGTCGTTTGGATTTATGACGCATAATTCTGTTATAAATAAAGTATAACGCCACTTGCGTTTAATTTTACCGTCGACCAATCAAAAAGGCATATCTTTGCCAAATTCTACGATATGCAGTCAATAGTATAAATTCATTACATCGCAGGTTCAAGCACAATAATAATTATAGTAGCATTTGACGACATTTTTGAGCTGGTGACATTCTTTGATTTAGCGAAATTGGTTGACGGTATAATACCTAAGGGTACTTACGTATTATCGCAACAATCTCCAACACTGTTAATAACTCACCAAGTTGGCAACTTGGATTTTCAATGTGTCGTAAGTGCTTAATTGGCGACTATGTGCTTCGTTTCATATACTATCGCCAATAGAATGCGATGAGGCCTGAATTAGTAACTGCCAACACCGACGGTTTCTCAGTATCAGAGTGCAATAGGTGTGGATCTGGTATCTTTTTTGAGTACCCAGATAATACAACTTCAAAACACAAGGTCTCTGCAGGGGCATATTGCTTCCAACTTCATGCGTGAACTGATAGTAATTAGGGCAGCCCTAGATATTTACTTTACATAGACAAATATCTCTGATTCTGACGGCATCATTGTGCTCTCGGATTGTAGATCTGCTCTTGAAGCCATCAAGGAAGGAAAAATGGGACTTAGCTAAGAAATAAATTCACTTCTATTCTCCATTGGTGCATTTGGCAAATACTGTACCTTCCAGGGGATCCGTGGTCATGTTGACATCGAAGGGAACGAGATGATCGATTTCCTGGATGATGAAACCAGAACACTTGAACCTGTAACTTCATCTACTACGGATTTTGAAGCCAAGGCAGATGGAAACCAAAAGCTCTCCTCAAATCGAAGAAAAAATTATCGCTACCAGAATTAAATTATAGCCGAGAAATAACGAAAACAATAACTAGACAAAGGGCAAAGCATCTTTAGAGCATGACGATTCTGCCTGATGGTTCCAGATCATGTGTGAAATGTAGGTACTGCCGAGGCACGCAATTGGATCCCGAACATCTTTTTAGCTGTACTTCCATTCTTGGTGCCCTTTTTAAAATAAAGAATGACTGCAGCATGGGCTTTCTATACTCGAATCATGTCATGGATATTCTCATGGTAGTGATTCATGTCTTTGGCAATATTTGTCTATAAGTTTATGTTTTATAATTACAACCTCGGCACTTTGGCATGCACAACAACAATAACAATAGGTTGCGATATTACATAAGTGCCTACCTAAGTACCAATGTAACTCCTATTTCTGACTTAGTGACACTGTAAATATTAAGAAAATCTGTTGATTCACTTAAGTAAAAAAGGTATGTAGGTCCAATGTGTATGGAATAAAGAAAAGCAGCCTGAAACAAATACTATAAAAATTAACAATTAGCACATTGTTAAAATATAAATTTCCTCTTTATTGTTTATAAGAAAATATTTATATTTTAATGCAACAATGTGAATACTGAACAATGCAGCTCTATAACATAGATGAATATAAAGTAACAAACTATTTTTTTCTATTCATTACATGTGATATTTGTGGTTGCAAAAGCAGCGTTTTGAATCTTGAGCAAATTTAGAGAATTCTGCGATATACTTCAATCATCTGTGGTTATAGATACTGCCATGGTTGATTTAATTTTTGAGGTAAGTTTATACTTATTTTCTTGTGTGATGGCTACGTTAATGAAAGACCAACTTCCATCTATTTCTGCAAATCCATGTCTTTGTATCTGTTATCGAAATCACCAAAATTATTTTTACACTAAAACTTGGAAAAAACGATGCACAAACAGAAACTCTGATTTTAGATCTTGAGGAGAAACCAAATCTTCAGGAAAAAGCTCTTCCAGTGGTATATCCGTTAATGATATATAACATGTGTGAAGGGATAGACATTGATGCTCAAATTGCTCCTCTTGAGGAGAGAAAAATTTGGATTCGTAAATTTAATGATCAAAGGAAATGTAAGAAGTATATTCCGCTTGTTCAATCAGAAAGTGTCTTCAAAAAATGCTTAGCATTAAATCTCGAAGTTCAACTATCTTCATAAAATGGTCAAAAGGAATTCATTCAAAAGAGTAAAAAGGAATCGAAGTGTGTATTCCTACTGTTTATTCTACAGTGGCTTAAAAGGTATGTCAGTCTATTTGCATCGATGTTGAATTAAATACATCGAGCGAAACAGCTTTCTTCAAGAAGCAAAACAATCATTCTAAACCAAAAAAAAAAGCTATTCTTGTCGTTAAATCTCCTTCAGTTTATAAATTTTGTACTGCGTTGGGTATTAAAGCTAGATTGGATACAGTACAAGGTTTAAAATGTTAAAGATATTTGAAAGATTTTATATAGTACACGTGAAAGATTAACACCCATAAAAATAAAGTCTACATATATTGGTGGCTTTTTAACTAAAAAAAGAAATACGTAAATAACCCATTTTATGAATCATCAAGAAAATATTTTGCATGTGTTACAAATTATTCTATATATAAGGCGATGTATGGATACTATTTTGTTACATCGATAAAGAAAGGATTATCATAGTTATTGTATATCAAGTACATAAAAATACTTCCTTTGCGCTTAAAACCTCTTACAAATAGGTCATTTGATATAATGATGGAGCCTGAGTTTTCCCTAGTCTAGCTAAAATGGTTAGTGTAAAAGTACATCACAATTTGACGCATAATTTCTGTTTTCCAGTCTATATTTCCACAGAGCTAACAATGTTTTCCGGAGAATGATCCCTCACTTTAAGTCATAGATTTTGAATCCTTATGTTATACTTAATATTAAATAAATGAATAAAATAATATGTTAATAATAGTCATGTAATCGTTTGATGACACATTCATATACAAATAAAAATTATAATGGTCATTGATGCGAATGTCAAGAATTTTATGTAATTTTTAATTCAGACATTAAGATATTGATGTAGAAAATATAAAATGACCATCTAAAATACATGAAAAATGCAGTCTGCTATAAAATGATCTTGACAAACAAAATACGGCATTCTCACTTACTATGGCAGATCCGGCTTAAACAGGGGCAATCTAGAAAAACAGAGAGGGAACCACGGTTTTGATGGATGCCGCTCTAGCTTTTAAAGTTCTCAGGAAATATATATATATATATATATATATATATATATATATATATATAAATTACAAATGCAAAAATAAGTCTTGCAATGTTCCATACATTTTTATAACAACGAATTGTGGATTTGGCTCCCAATACTTTGTTGTGTTCGACAATGTCTAAGGTAACCAAACATACCTTAGATAGATTTGTACTACTTATCCTTAACCGTATTCCTTTTAAAATTAATTCGCGCAGCCAAAATACACCTTTTGCACCTTTAAAAATTTATGTAAACTATAACGGTTAATTTTAATTTATGCAACTTGTAAAATGTTCATAATTAACCATTTCCGTCTAAATAGTTTACATGAAAAAAAAAGTTTGGACTCTCTCATTCATTAGGGAGTTATATAAGATTCTAACATGAAGTTTTATTTTTCACAAAATAGGGTCGAGTGGTAGTGTATCGTGCTTCCATACCACATGTCTGGGGTTATATTAACGGGCTGGTCAAGGTCAACTTTGCCTTTCATCCCTGCTACATTGGGTCGATAAATGAGTACCAAGCTTGCTTGGGGCCTTAAACCCTGAAGGTCTCTCTTCAGACAGACCACCAAATCGGGAAACTGTTCATGCACCTCAGCGTCCAATGGTCACGTATATTAGGATGGGCACAGTAGTTCCTGGCCCTCATGGATTGCTGTGCCACTGAGTTTGAGTCTTATGTTTGAGGATTGCCTCACTTTGGGGATACCCCTTAAATAAACATTTATTTCCACTTATTTGCAATTAAACATTTTTCTTTCAATTAGGTTTATTTCAGAAGGAAGTTTGATTTTTCAAATGTATTTGCTTAGTAACATGTATATTTGTGTATTATATTAAAATTTTGATCAATCCAAAATTACATGTTTTTTGCTGCTTTAAAAGCTTTTAGGATGTTACAACTGATCTTACAATCTATATACGTTTTATAGTAGTATATTTAAAAATGATAAATACATTTTTACGACTGTGTGAGCTTTTATGCCTCGTTTATAAATATAAAAAATTGCATTCAGCTACATTTTTTAAAATGTACTGAATAAGTGGAGGAATAGGATACTTACATATTATGAATATTTTTGACTGCAGTAAGATATATTTATATTTCAGTTTCTTTACAATTTGAATAGAAGTTGTAAGCCATTTTGCGAATAGTTTGATATTGAGTATAAACCCATAGGCTGTTTAATATTGTAAAGTGTTTTACTTTGATACCAGCTTACATTAAAATAAAGCTCATTTGCAGTTATATGATCAGCTTCAGTGATATTTAAATTTTCAAAAATAGTCTACATGTACGAAAACATTCTTTCACAACCGCGCACCACATCTCATATTATGTCTTCCCTACCGCAGGAATTATTTGTGTATACTCAAAAAATTTAATACAAGATGCATTTCCAAGTGTTAAAATTGTTTTTAAAATTTGGTATGGATACATTGTGGAACTGTCGGTTAACTTCACTGAACAAAATTGTTTTAAGTGTACTGTTTTGAAAGACAAAATTAATTAGGGAGAACTTTTCTCACAATAGGAATTGTAATGACTGAATTGTGTGAAAAAATGTAGTTATCGATGTGTGACATTTTTCCTTGTAATAAAAGAAACAGAAAGATAAGAAATTGAACTTGATTAGAAAATGGTTAGAAGTACTGTCATGCGCATTTGAAGAAGTATATTCTTCATTAAATTTAAAAATTATTGACTGAATGTGTGTTATGTCCATCACAAATGCAGATGTAGAAAAGGAATTTTTATTTAATACAAGAAGATCGAAAAGGAGAACACTAGGAATGAAAATTTAGATTTTTTCCGAAAAATATTCAGTTAACATAAAAATATCATTTATATGATTTTAATTAAAATAAATTAAAAGTATTGAAAACCTTTTTGATGCTATTTTAAATTAAAAATATAGTTGAATAGAGAAAGATCGGTTTTATTTCATAAATATTATCATCGTATGTATATCACCGTATGCACCATTTATTGTCATATTGTTTAAAAATGAGAAAGGACCTTTGCTCTTTTTACCTCATTACTTTTTTAAAAAACAGGAAAGTGAGCACGTTTTCTTACTCTCATATTCAAAAATTAATACAGGATGCTTTTTTCTGGTTCAAATCGCAATACCAAAATATATATATATTTTTAATTTTTAAAAAATGACAGAGAAATAAATTTTGTTTGAAGAAAATATAATTTTTTTCAACTTCTAACATACTATTTTTTTCATTTTTTCCTTTTTTTTACCCTTCATTTTGTTTTAATTTTACTGTCACTGAACATATAGGAGAAAGAAATACCGAGTTCCACTACAACTTTCAAACAAGATTGCCCAAGGCAACTTAAAAACAGACAGGCTTTAACACCTAGCTGTGAATGATTGATCTCTTGTTCTTACTTGACAAATAACTGAACTAGGTCATAAAATTGTCCCCGTTCGACCTCCCAAGTTTTAAAAGGGGGAAAGGAAAGAAGTCTGTTGCATTTTTAAAGCGAACGGCAAAATAAGTGTAAACGCTTTCGGAATAACTTTTCAGGAGAAAGCTAACCTCTCAGAGGGTTAAAGTTCAAAAATGTGTTTCTCTATTTTCTTTTGTGTTAGGTATTTCGATTGAATGTTGATACTTCCTAGAATAATTTAATCTTAAACATATAGGAACAAAGTGGTAGAGACAGCATACATATTCGATAAAAGACTGAATTAATTTGTAATACATTTAATTAATTACAACAACACACACACAGTATCTTCTGGATACAAATTAAATATTTAGAGTTTCGATATTACAAATTATAACTGCACATACAGATATCCGAGTAGAAATAGGAATCATGGTAATTTTTTTAATTGTAATAATACACTCATGTCCATAAATTAAGGAAAATTCAGAATCACACAGAATTTGAACTCTAAAATAAAAAATTCACATTAGAATTATCACACACATCTTGAAAAATAATATGTAAATTACAGTAAACCACCAGATGGTGCGGAAAGTACGTCACAATGACGAGAGTGTAATAGAGGGGTACATAAGGAATAGTGGCAAAAAAGTAAAATGGTTCACAAGCGCTTTAAATGCCATTCAGTGCAATAACCGCAAAGGTATGGCACAAATGAAGCATTTGAATGATTTTTACGTGGTAGAATTATTGGACGACTAGAATGTGGACGTACCCAGCTGGAAGTGTCCGAGGAACTTGGAATCGTCCAGAATGTCATCTTCAGGCTTTGACAACGATTCCAAGATGATGGTAATGTGAGTAGATGTTACAGCACAGGTCGCCCCCGAGTTACAACGCCGAAAGAGGGTCGGTATTTGGCAGTTAATGTCAAAAGAAACAGACGGAGCACAGCATCAGACCTGTCTCGTCAGCTCTCTTCAGCTACAGGTACGACAGTTTGAAGGCAGATCGTGTACAGACGCTTAGGGCACATTAGTCTATATGCTCGTAGGCCTATCAGATGAGTTCCACTTACCGCAACTCACGGTCGCCTGCAATTAACCTGGAGTAGAGAAGACTACTGTTGTGGACAACATAACAGAGTTCTTGTGTGATGTTTTCTGACGAGTCCAGGTTTAGTTTGCATTTTGATTCTCCCCGGACATAAATATGGACAGCGCAAGGTACCCTTTACTACCAAGAGAACACCATTGAACGACACCTTTATGGTGGTGCTGGATGGCTCGTTTGGGGAGGAATTATTCTTGGTCCCAGAACTGAACTGCATGTTCAGAATGTAACGATGACAGGCCACATATATCGGGATGTCATTCTGGAACAACTTGTACGTTTGTTTCGGGGCACCATGGGTGCTTAATTTCTGTTAATGGATGACAACGCCCGTCCTCACCTTGCAAACATTGTATACGAATGCCTTCAATCGGAGGATATCTCCCGGATGGATTGACCAACATACTCACTGCACTTGAATCCAATAGAGCATGTGTGGGATATGCTTAGCCTACAAAGTTCAACCCGTTAACGCCCTCCCACCTGTCTACCAGAACTTCGGAGGGCATTGCTTGATTAGTGGTGTAATATTCCCCAAGATCAGATTTATAATTTGATACTTAGCATGCCTAGGCGTTGTAAGACCTGTATTGCATCGTCTGGGAGACATTCTCCGTGTTACCCATCCTACTAACCATGTTATATTTTGTTTTTTGTAAATAGATTATTTTTGGAAATTCGCTCCAGGGAGTCAAAATTGCATGTTTTATTATTTATGTCAACCATGTAGCATCTTTTTTGCTTTTTATCTTTTGTTTAATAAATAGACAAATAAGTCAAATTTCTTTTGCTTATGTCTCTTTCTTTGCCTGAACTTCATTATCCTTAATTTATGGATATGAGTGTATTTTAAAATATTTCATTTTTGTACAATATTTTTTTTATTTGATAAATGATTGTTTCCAATAACGTGTTGTTTGATTTCATCAACGCAGCCTTTTTTAAATTCTAGCCAGCGTCCCCCTAGAGCCTTATATTAGGAACTCGAAAATAAGATATTATTAAAAAAAATTATTGATTTACTAAAAGGAAGCAAATTAAAATACATTTAAACATAATAAGAAATAAAATAAATGAAATACACTGTTAAAACCTATTGATAAATGTATCAGTATTGCATAATGTATTTAATAATTTATTTATCATTAATAAATTAAGAGCAAATTCAATAATTATTGGTGATTCCCAATAGTTTGTCATATACAAAATTATATGCTTAATTTAATACACATTATGATCATTTGTACGGTTTATAATTTAAGATATATTGTAGCTTTCAAGTCAAAAACATTATTATTGCATTAAATTTATTGCTATTATAGAGATGGGGGTGATTAAAATTATGATTGAAAATTGGGTCACAAATATTTAACATTTAACAAGCACAGCATTAACGTTGATTCTTTGGATATCGAAAAATGAATAACATTATATTAATTAATTGCAATTATATTTTGTATTTTAGTTTTACATTGATTGATGATTGGCTCTACCTACTAGTGCATTTATTATTCAATTGCATTAATTTGATTCTTTTGATATCAAAAAATAATGAAACAACATTTAATTTAGGCGTATAGAAATGTTATTGCTGTGTTTCATCAAATATCTTATTTTCACTTTAACTATTTTCTAGTATGTAATGTGCAGATTAGCTAGGTAAATCAACAAATGAAACAGTTTCCGTATAACGGATCCCCCTGATTAATATGCAGATTAACTGATTTTTGCACTTTAGAGGTAACATGTACGGAAATTGCGAATGCGCATTTTTATTTGGGGAGGGGGACCGATATTAAAAAAAATCTCTCTTTGACCTCCCCATTTATGTTCTCCATACATTAGAAAAGTTGTGAAATAGCTAAGTATTTGAAACATGGAGAAATTTTGTTATTTTTTGTCAATATTTATTAAGTAATTAGTGTAGAAAACGTTATACCAATTGTAAGGAAGAGAATTTTAATTTCAACCGGGTTTTGATAAGGAGCAAAAAAAAAAAATTATATCTATTTGTGTGTTGAAATAGAAATATTCATAAATTTACTAAAATTTGTAATGCGTTTCAGCTGTAATAAAAAACACAAACAAATGATAAACATATTTTACTTTTCGAATACCTTAAGATTGATTAACCTTTGATTAAGCATTGTTTATAAAATTATCTAATATTTTCTATCAAATAAAAGCACTTTAAAGTTAAAATTTAAAGAAAATTCTGTTGTTGATCTTGAAAGAAATCGTTCCGGTGATGCTGCATTAGATGGTGTTTCAGCTCTATAAGAAAGAAACATTTTAGAAATATTTTCGTCTCTTAAAACATTCTACCGCTTAGGTGTGACAGGATCATCTCATCAAGTATCAAGCTTATTCATATGGTAACTATCATTGTAATTTTTGCTGCTCTTTGTTTTTTCTCTCTATTAAAGAAATTTACTTTTTAAAGACAATATAGAAATCGTGTTGCATCATCACCACATAAAATTTGTTTTAAATGCGTATAATAAAATTTTAAAAATGTTACAAATATACCTGCAAATTTCTCATATATCCCAATATTAAAGAGTTAAACACACCGTTTCTTTTATATCCAAGAAGAAGAGGTGTAATAGACCAATAAAATGATCAACCACATCAAACAAATTTCTTTCTTTTATATTTTTATGGTAAAACACAAACAAAATTAATCAAAAATATGTAATGGGAGTTGACAAATAAATAAAGTTTTAATCCCGAAGTTTTACATTTATCGATATTTTTTTTTCATTTGAAAATACTTAGATCGTATAAAACTACAACACAACATTATTACTTAATTAAAGTTGACAAACATATTATATATGCTTTCCTTGTAAATGTCAATTTAAGAAAATTTATGAAATTAAAGGAATTTTTATTCATTGCCTCTAAAATAACATAATGTGGATTAGATTTTCACTTTGTTTTAATTCAAACAACTTAAGAATTATTCATATGATTTCGTCGGTTAAAAATACGTCTAAAATCTAATGAAGAAAAAGTTATATTAACTTTTGGGCAACTATGTTTTTTCTGTGAACTAAATATATCATATAAAAGACTCTAAATAACGCAATATATTTCAAATAAAATTTAAACATCTTCTTATATCTTTCATTCAAATACGCTTTTCTATAAATTCACTTCAATAAATCTTTTGATTAGTACCTCCTAGAAGATAATGTTATCATCAACAAAATCATGTGGCATTTCCCATTTTCATATCATAGTAAACAGAATCAGATGAAATACTTTGGATTCATTCTTGTTGTAGTTAATAGAATTATATTTCTCCAGAGATGAGAGAAGAAATAAAGGTATTTTCCTTCGAACGACATTTATTCTGGAACTCTAAGACTTTATCCTTGTATAACTCTTCATTGCTTCCTTTCTATGTTTATTTGTAGTTTATTCCAGACATAAGTATTGTGTACCTACTTTTAAAAATTTAATTCCCTACCAGAAAGCTGATTCACGTTTATAAAAATATCCGAAAAAATAAAATAATTTGGAAAATATGACCCGAATAAAAAAAATAAAATCTATTTTAATACAGTCCTAATTTTTTATTGGAAAATAAAAAGCAAAGTTTTGACTGCTGTTGTCTTCATTGATCAGAAACTATTAAAACTCGTATCTTCTAATCTTAAAAAAAGCTTAACTATTGAAAACATGATGATATTTAGTTAAAGGAAAGAACTCAAGAAAAATCTATGTAACTATTAAAAATACATTTTGCTCTGTTATATATATAAATAATATTTCTTTTTCTTAAAAAAATTAAAAAGAACATGTTTAGCTGTGTTACAGAGAACATGTTTGAAAGAGATCATGTTAGAGTGTGGTAAAAACACCACTTGAAAGTATTTTTTACTTTTTAAGTTATTAATGTTTTGAATTTCAAATATACATACTTCTGATAAAAAGAATTATTTTGCAATGATACTTAAATTTTCAGTAAAAAGAAATAGCACATGGAAACGTTCATTTCAAAGTGTTATCAATTGTAGTAAAATAAAGTAATAATTGAGATACAAAAAAATTCATTTATAAGTACCTTTAAGTATATCAAGGTGTATTTAGAAATGTGACTCTATGCACGCTTTAATGTTAAATTGAACGAACCAATTGATTTAAAAGCATGCTGATTAATTTAACTTAAAAAAATTTAAGTACTAAATTTTTTTTAAAAAAAGTTGAATTGAAACGTTTAAAATAAAAGTGATTTATGTGAGTGCCAGGTAAAGTAATATTTTTAAAACACTTTAATGGTGGTATAATGTGATAAAATATTAAATAATCTCGAAAAAATTGTCAGTTGAAAATTTGGCAGAAATAAGATCAAAGTGGACAGCAATTTTACTAATCAAACTGTTAAGATTGTGTTCAAATACATAGTTTTATTTCCGATACGAATTAATAAATAATTAATATAAAAAATTTTAACACCAATTCTTACTTTGTTAGAAAAACGTACTGGCGCTATCGATTGCAACTAGTTGTAACTACGACAGAAATAACGCGTAATAAATTTAAAATTAAAAGATAAAATTTTATTAATGAATTAATGTTTGAAGAAACTGTATTAACAAGTGCCATCCACACACTTCAAGTTTAAAAAAAATATTTGAACTTGCATGGGTGAGTAGAAAGTATTTTTTTAGCGTTTGAAAATTTGAACAAGGTACATATATGTATACCGTAAATTCCAGCGTGTAACGCGCACTTTTAACACAAAAAATAACATTGCAATTTACGGGTGCGCGTTATACGCCGGGTTTGAAAACGATAACCTCAAAAATAAAAAAAAAATAAATAAATGTGTATTAAAATTCTTAGACTTCTACATAGATCGGAATATTGTTTATTTGAAGGAAATGTCATACCTTATGAAGTTAAAGCGTTGTTTTTCTAGAAATATGCTATTTTTTCAATTTCCTGGGGTAATACTTTGAATAAATGGTTTTAAAGCATATATATATATATATATATAATGCGTACCTATACTTATATACCTATACGCGTATTGGGTATATATATATATATATATATACCCAATATATATATATACCCAATATATATATATACCCAATATATATATATATATACCCAATATATATATATACCCAATATATATATATATATGTACCCAATATATATATACCCAATATATATATACCCAATATATATATATATATATATATATATATATATATATATATATATATATATATATATATATATATATATACCCAATATATATATTGGGAGAGAGTTAACTAATAGTAGGAATTGAATGTGATGAAACCAAGGGGAAATATTGAATGAGAATCGCATTTTGTGGATAAACATTTCCTTTTAGTTGAAACACATTATTGTTTTGGTTATTTATTGCAGCAGAGAGAGAAAAATGTTAATAAGAAAAGCATTGGAATTTCTTAAGATATATAGTAGATACCTACGGGGAGTTTGTGGTTTGGTACAAGAGTATAAGACACTTTCAGTTTGTGTAAGATGGGAAGGGGAGGGACTAAATTATGATCCTGTAAGCGTCTATAAACATGAAAAATTTATGAATACTATGAAAGTACTGTATTATTTTAGAAATTTCCAAATATTTTGATAAATTGTTTAATAATAATTGACAATAGCATTGTTCATTTACTGATGTAATACAAAATGCATGATTCTATTTTAAAGAACAATCACATCTGAATCATAATCCATTATACAGATAACGTAATTCGAAATAGTAATTATAATCTCATCATCCAAAGCTCCATTATCGATCAATATAATATGGAAGCTGTAAAATTGCTGTCTAAATTGCAAAACGGTGTCTTCTACTAAATGCTTTGTGCATAGAATTATATCTTTGAAACCTCTTATTGCATTGATGGGGGGGGTGTTACAAATAAAATATTTGTTACATTTTATGAAAGAGTAACTCTAAAAATCTTGATGTGGGACCTAAACATCGTATTGAGCCAACTGTTCCGAACTTTTCTGACATTGATCACTCATGTTTATGAAAAAAAAATGGAACAGTAAAGTTATCAAGTCACTGCTTGCTTCCGCACAACGTAGCGTAAAACAGGCTTTCATTGGTGTATCACAATTAATTCTGCGTTGATTTATAGGTTCGCCTAAGTATCTTTTTATAAAAAATTACTTTTCGTCGTAATTAAAAATCTGTAGCTGCAAGTAACCTCTGAATTTACAAGTTTCTTGAAGTCGATGCTGGTTTGCCGTATTAACTATGCTATGGGTGTCGAACCGTCCACTGCTTTTCTTAAATCAGTGTTTCTCAAACCGTGGGGTGTCCTCCTACGGGGCGTGATATCCCATTGTAGGGGCGCGAGCATATTGAAAAGTCGAAAATAAAAGATTTAAAATAAGTATTAATTTACTGAAAGGAAACAAATTAAAATACATTCTGATATCATGAAAATTAAATATACATATACTCTGATAGAATAAATATATCAGTACTGCATAATTTTTTTGATAATTAATTTATCAATCATTAAAAGCAAGTTTAAGTATTACTAGGACCTGCCATGGGTTTGTCATATAGAGATTTTAATACTAATCTTGATAATTGGTATGGTTTATAATCAAAGTCGTATAGTAGCTTAGTCGTATAGTAAATCAATCGAGTTCAAAGTCCTCCCTTTGGTGTGGTAGTTTATCGAGAATGTATCAGCTCAAATGTCATCCTCGTCACTTGAGAAAAGCTCAAAATTAGGAAGTCGGTCACCAGTAGCTTTCGCATTGCTTTTTAGTGCGACGCATTGAGGTAATTCAGTCGCTCAGAGAGTTTTTTAGCATTAGAGTTTCACCTATTATGCGAATCATCTATTAAGTGATATTCCACTTTAATACATAAAATGATTTTAGAATAATCAGTTAGAAGCAATAAATTTACCCTTTCTTAAGGAATAAAAGAACAATAGCTATAAATAAAGAGCAACTAAGCATGCTGTTATACAAAATAGGAAAAACAATGCTATGCAAACTATTATTACCAAGTATTGAATGGCAAATTTAAGTCTGTAATATTCTCCTAGACCAATATATTTACTATCACTTAACCTTGATAACACAATCTTCTTTTTATTTCTTGATAGTCAAAAGAAAATGGATAGATTTAGAGGAATGGTAAAAACATACAGGCATACTGCGTAAAATTTGACAGAACATAACAAATTGTTCTTGATAAAAATCACGTTGTTCTGGACTTAGACTTTCATTAGTTTCTGAACCTCGACTGCATTCCAGTCTGATAAAAAAAGATTATTTTTATTTTAATGTTCGTTGTTATAAGTTTTTTCAATCCAAAATTCCCAAGGGATCTTATTTGTTCCCTTTTAAAGTTATAGTTTAAAAATGTATAAGAACATGTTTTACTCTGAAAAAAGAATTATTTTAAATAATATTTTAACAATTTTTATTAACCTGTATTGTATCCTTTCTCAATTGACTAAATATTTTTGCCTTTATTGCGGTCTTTTAGGAAAAGGTCTCATGCAACTAATAATCCTGAAGTGCTCAATATTGAACAGAAGGTGCCTATTCTTGAAAAAAAATAAGTTTAAAAATCTAACATATATTTCTTAATATATATAAAATGAATAAAATATTTCATAAAATAGATTCATGGCAACGGTTTCAAAATATAAATTGTTTGCACATATATTTTTTTAATTTGTTGTTTCGACTGTCTATATATATATATATATATATATATATATATATATATATATATATATATATATATATATAGATATATAGATAGATAGATAGATAGAGAGAGAGAGAGAGAGAGAGAGAGAGAGACTTCCTTAAAATTGTTTAATTTTTCTTTGCATTTTCAGATGAAAAACAGTTTTATTTGTAGAAATGGAAACAAATGATCTAATAAATTTCGAACCGTCGAGTACACAAGGGAGAGAGGGGGGTCCTGGGACTAGACCCCCTCTGCCATAACCCTTGATTTTTTTCGACTGATTATAACCCTATGTATATATTACATAAAATTTAGTTAAGTAATTTAAATAATTAATTTTATTAATTAATCCGAATTATTTATTCAATAACTAAAATTTTACTGTTTTTGTTAACGGAAACCGACAAAATCAAAATAAAATGATGGGTGGTGTATTGGAGCCATGATATGAGAGTAGTGGACTTTCGACCCTGCACTCTCATCTGAGTCACTGTTTTCGAAATATAAATTTTACAAGGATCGGAAAATAATCTTGTGCCAATAAAAATATTTTTATATTGCCGAGCATGAATTTTCAAATAAACATTTGAAAAAGAAAAAAAAATACAAATAAAGGTGAAATGTATCTATGAAATATTTGTTAAAAGTTTTTCGCACGTTAAGTAAAAGAAAACAGGAAGTGTTTGTTTATTTTGTTAGAATTGCTATACCTTAATATTTTATACTCCTCAATAAGTACATGCTTTTCATGTCTATCTCACATTTTTAAGAGCTAAATTGATACTTAAATTTTCAAAATAAACTCATCAAGCTCTTTCATTTTTCTCAGTAACAAAAGCTATTTATATCCTATCAAAATACTGAAGTCAATTTTCAAAAGAAAATGCTATAATGTTTAAATGCACTTTAAAATTGCATTTCACAGAAATACGGAAGTTTGTAAAAAAAAGCCGAAAAAAGAATATTCTTTAAAATCATTTTACTACAAATTTATTCTTTTACAGACATGAAGGATTACTAAACAACTTTAAGATAAAATGTTTAGATTTTACTTCATAATTTATTTATACCTATTTGCGAAAGAAACATGTTTTTTTCCAGATGTACATTCATGAATGTACACATAGATATATTTTAAACTGAGAGTAATCTCTTCACTCAGTAGGGGTATAAAATGTTTTTTACTTGAAATAAGAAAAAAAAAGATTAATGGATTGAGATAAATAAATACTTTTAGTGTTTTTTTTCTAAAATATTCATGGTTTTCTGTATTTGATTAAAAGTTTACGTGCATTACTTATGTGCTGAAATCAGAGAAACTATTTGCTTAATATAATATATTAGATAGAATCGGTGTGTGTGTGTGTGATGAATTTTTGTCGATCTATTTTTTTCCTGATTTCTTTGCACATTTATTTTATAGAATACTAAAATTTCCTTCTGCAAATCTAGATAATTAAATAAAATGCAGATGCCACCTAAAATGAGTTTTTAATTCAATTTTATCCAAATTATGGCATTTACAAAAATGCATACACATCACATATAAAGTATTTTTTTTTATTATTTTAAATTTAATATCAACTTATTTAATATTAAAGATAAAAAAATTAAACACACGAATAATAAACATTTCATATTATATATAATTGTGTACGTATATATATGTGAAACAAAAGATCTCTTTAAGATTATATTATATACATTTCAGTTATATATATATATATATATATATATATATATATATATATATATATATATATATATATAAGATACTCTATTTTAATTTAAGTAAACTACGTAGGAAATATTTTTTTAGTATTTATTTAAATATAGGTAAAACAACCTAATTGGCTAAATTTGTATATTATTATACAATATAAAGTGCTACTTTAATTAGTATAACTCTTTGATTTAAAAAATAAATCATTTAATTATTAAATTGTTGTTCTTAAACTAGTTCAAGTTTTATTTTTATTTTAATAACCAATGAAGAAAAATATCAATAATTAATTTTATAATTTCGGAGAAAATTGATTTATTTTTATTAAGCTAATATCAGCTTCCTAAGCACTTGGGAAGTACACACTCAGTTCGTACAATGTAAATTCCACAGTTCGTAAAATGTAAATTGTCTTTTGCGATTGGTTTCATTTAAAAAATTTCTAAGATTAAATATATGAAAAAAGAATGTATTTTGAAAGAATAATATTTTTATAACAACATCTCACAGTCGAACATCAAATTAAATATTTTCTTAGGTAACAAAATATAATGTTGTCAGACGATTTTACTTAAGATAAAAAAAAACAAAACATGTAATAAGAAAAATTAAGTCAATTCCTTCTTAGATCAACAAAGAAAACTTTTAATTTAGCGACTTTTTATTAAATTGTTACAATTAATATAAATATGTATTTACGTTTGACAGAATCACAACATTAAGTGGTAATTAATTTTTATTAATTATCATTAAAAGATCGTATTGTCATCCAAAATAATCGTGTTTGTAAAATTTCAGTTCAACTGAATGCTTTAAAACGTGAGAATTTTTTTTTTTTGTAAAGTTTGGACACAAGTCGCTAAAAATGAAGCCAACGTGGCTGTACCTGTAATTCTTTAAATAATTAGTTTAAGTCAATTAATTTTAATTAATTATAATTAAATTATCGTATTTTTACCCAAAACAATAGTGTATAGAAAATTTCAACTCAAATGTGCGCCTTAAAATGTGAGAAATAAACCTCTTCCAGTTTTGACACAAGTTGTCAAAAATGATGTCAATGTGGCTGTATTTGTAATTCTTTGAATTATGAGTTTTAATCAATTAATTTTTATTAATTATAATTAAATTACTCTATTGTCATCCAAAATAATCATGTATATAAAATTTCAGTTCAATTGAGCGCTTTAAAATGTATTTTATAAACGATTGAAAATTCCACCAAGATAAATAAATAAATATATAGAGAGTGTGAGCTAATAGTAGGAATTGAAAAATGACGTGTTAACAGTAAATCAAGTTACATAAATTCACATGACAACTCTTAACCCCAATTTACTATAAAATATTCTTTTTACTCTCAACGAGGATTCTTCTTTTTTTAGTATTCCCATTTCCGATAAATTTGATTTAATTTTAAAACAAGTTATTTGTGTGCCTATATTTATTTTGAGGGATATAATTCTGTTGCATAATGCTCTTTTGCAAAGATTTCGGCCGTACAATATTTTATAAACTGTTTTGAAGAAGAGTAGATATTTTCTCTTAAAAATATCAAATTGCAGAGATCCATTGCTACAAAAACAACAAATTAGAATAATATTTTTCAAAAATTCCTGATAAATATTGTAATAAACTGTAAACTCTGTATAAAATATTTGTTCATTTATAACACTAGGAGAATTTCATTATTTGACATTCTGCTTGTCATGAAATGACCCAATTCCATCTAAATTTAATGTCGCACGTAATCTACTGATAAATAATAATTACAATGGATCCATTGAGTTTTACATGAGGGCTGTCAACAAGTTCCTTTATTTTCTGTAGAAATTTCAAATTGTGAGAAATATTAAATTACTTTCTTGCTATAATTTATTTACAACTATAAAAAATGTTGAATGCATGCTGTTTTCATAAATATCTTATTTTAATTACTTAAAAAATGAATATGAGTTTTGAAAAATTAATCATAATTTTTAATAAAAATAAAATCAGGTACTCTTTGAAAGTAAAGCTGATATCCGTTATTTTTCTTAATCGCATTTTGGTTCTTTTCAATTGCTGGCATCTATAAAGTTAAATAATTTCAAATGTGACAGTATAAAAACTACGATTACTGAGATTTAGTGCTAGGTGCAAACAATTTTAAGGCATCCAATGAAAAGAGAAATAAAAACTGCATTTAACTAGGGTATACGTGATTTGGATTATGTGCGCCTTGCTTCAATAATTCAAGGGGTATACTTTTACTTATTAAGTGAGCAGGGCCGATCCTAGCAGGTGTGTGGCACGTGCGCTGCAGGTAGGCGGTTAAAGCAAGGGGCAAGGACCGTTATCTTTCTATTAATACAACAAAATTTTTCATGAACTTCTCAAAATAAAATTTATAATAAATCGAATAAATATGCTGATTTTTGAATAGTTATTGAAAAATCAAGCCGCGATTTTCCGATAACACATCATAATTTAAGAAAAACAGAATGTTAGTGCACATTATGTTGGCCGATTGTCCATAAATGTCTACTCTTCGCAAACATCCATCATATGATAGCAAAATCCGTGGTGAAGCCAAAAAACTGCATTTAAAAAGTCTTTTTTTTAAAGCGGCACTGGCAACTGTAGATCTGTGTTTAATAAAGGCGTCTCAAAAAAGATTTTTGCGAAAGTTGCTTTGCGAAAATATCTAATACGGTTTATCTAATAATGTTTAAATTCCATATGAATTTGGGGAAATTAAAAGTTTTCAATTTAACAATAACCTTATCATTTAGAAAAACAAAACACTGGCAAGAAATGGTTTTTGCCTCTGGTTTTACAACGCTTATAAACAATGCTCGTTTTCCTTTTTAGTGAGCTACATTTCTGTCAAAAGGTAGTTTTTTGCAGTTATATTTGGTATTAAGTTATAAAAGAGAAAAAAAATCTTGCATCTCCTTTTGACTTTTGAATAAATGATTTTCTGTACAAAGCCTGTTAGAAAAACATTTCATCATTCACGTAGTATTACTAATGTTAGTGATGTTCTCAATTTAATTTTATAAGAACTTAATGGTACTTTAGTAATGTTATAAAATGTTAGTCATACGCATTTTTTTCAGGGTGTGACACGTTGATTGTTTATATTTTAGATTATTTTGATTTGAGGCTGTTTTCGGTTAATATTAAAGAATACGACCCAAATTAGGTACATTTTTTCAGATATAAAAGAAATGAAAAACTAATATTATATTCTGGCTTCACTATCCCTTAGAGAACAACATATTTTATCATTCTTAATTTCTTTGGCAGAGCTGAGCCATTTCTTCTGGTATACGATGTGTTTCGCGTTTTCTTCTATACCATAATGTTAAATGAGCTGTCCTTTCACGTGTTAAAATGAATAAAATAATACTCAATGAATATTTGGAAATTTTAGAAACGCTATAGTGTTAATAGATGTATGAGTTATAATGTTGCAAATTTTCATGAAAATTGAGGAATTTTTCTGTCTGAAAATGTGCTTCCCGTTTAGTTCAGGCTCTCGTACTTTCACCGAGAACAGCCTTAACAATTTTAATTTAGTTACATTTAAATATGCCTTTAGAACAAAATATAGTACCTCGAAAAATGAACAAAAATGATTTAAAGGAAAAAGTGGCGCAAATCCAAGAGAAATGCACCACTTTAAATAAAATGACAATTGTTTAATGTTCTTTAGACGGCCCGGCACCATTTGATCCACAGTTCCTCCTGTAAGGTACATTTCCAAATGAGACACACTTAATGTTGCAACGGGTCTTTCTGTGAACATGAATCTTATGTATTGATGCGAGGCTAATGATAGCTTATTTAATTTCTCTGTCCTAAACCCAGATTCTTAATTTAACATCGCATCATGACTTAAGTTAAAATTAGTTAAGTTCTATTGACAAATTAACATTACACTAAATTTACAGTTCGATCGTATAGTGGTAACAATTAATTTTATTCAATAACATATTTAAGTAACTATAAATTTACTTCACAACAAGATTAAAATTTAACTTAGCTTGAGAGAGAGATGAAGTGTGGCAGGAGGATGGACATGGTTGATGTCTGGAGTCCCGCGGAGGATTCGATTCTCAAGGTCTGGGATCTGCTCAGTCTGTGTCTCTATGTCTCCAAATCGGGGTGCATCCCGTTTTATTTGACGTCCTTTTTACACGAAAATTCTAAAGAGGACTATTTGCCTTGTCCACTTAATTCCTCTAATTGGTCCAGAACCACAGCGCAGAGTTACCACACGAGGGTCAATGCACTTTGGGAAGCGCGGGAAATCTGATGACGCACCCCGCAATTTATGAGTCCAGTGACCCCCAGGCGTGGGAGCCTTCTCGGCACACCCTTGTCGAGGAACTCAACCCCTCAGTGATGGGGAAAGAAAACGAATACCACCAAACTGAGTTCGAAATTTTGAAGTTATGTTGAATATTCCTGAATAATCCGCGGCTCCCATCAGTATTTAAACTTGCAGAGTTTCTCAACTCCTCATACTCATAAGCTTTTCATTGCGATCTGCGCTTGCGCGAGATCTCCAACAACTGCAGGTAGTGCTTACTCGCGAAAGCAGCTAAGATGCCATCTGTGCATGTGTTAGCTTTTCTACTATAGCGACCCCATGCATTCATTCTTTCGGCAGCTAACGCATCCCTCTGAGAACAGATACCAGATCAAGAATAATAAAGCATGTAGTCTACATCTCATAACATCGCCTTGTATATTAACTCTACTGTGTGTGTGTGTGTGTGTATCCTACAAACCCTTATTAAGGGACATTCTATTTAAGTGACATTGAAAAACTTTATTTTTTTATTTTTTTAAGATTTTAATAATCAGTTGTTTTTATTTCTCTTTAAATAAATTAAATATAGTTCTGCCCTAATAAATCAATGTAGTTTAAAAGAGGAAAGGAACAGAGAAATAAAAAATTACAACATTGTCTGCTCCGCGTTGCTATTTAGAGACAAAACAGAGAATGTGTAGTAAAGCCATTGTAACCGGTGGGTGCACGGTTTCTTTGGGTTTACATAAGAAATAAAAATGCTAGCTTTAGGTGGACACAATGCGCAGGCTTTGAAAAAGGTCCGTACAACGGAATATTTTCAATAAATGTCTGTAAGTAAAATATTTCATTGCTCATTTCAAATATTCATACAGTAATTAAACCTTTAATATTTATAATTTTAATTTTTCATGAACTTCAAGTTTAAAAAAAATCTGTCACTAAGTTATTTATTTGTATATCATTGATTTATAGATTAATACGACTTGAATTTCCAATTAAATTAATTTGCTTAGCATTGAATGACAAAATACACAATGTCCGGTCTGGTGGTCTTAAATTTCTGGCTCTAGGACATATTGTGTCAAACACAAGGTTCCTTAGTGGAAGGCACTTCTACATTTTTACCATATTAAGATAAAGTATTAAGGCATATTTTCTTGTATTTACCTTCATGAAAAAGCAGCCTATAAAAATAGTGTATTTGGTTTCAAAAAATTTTTGTTGTTAGTATATGCGTATACATTTTTGTAATAATAAATTCACATAAGTGTATACAATTTAAACTTAAAGGATTACCGAGTTAAAAGAAAACTAGCTAATTTTAATGTCAATGATTTTTTTTGTTTATGCGTACCCATAATAACAGTTAAGAGCACATGGTTTGTCAAATTTCGTCTTTGGATTAAATTGAACTAATTTATTTTTTCATAAGCCAGCTTCCAGTTCCAGAACGAGGCATTAATATTCTTCATTACTACTCACTCCTCATGCGGTTTATTTGACTTGTTTATCGTAAATTTTTATTTTTTTTCTGAACTATCAATTATGAATCATTTTTCCGGATCATCATGTTACGTCAATATAACATATGCATTTTTATGAGATCTTCTCTTTTTCTGTCTTTTATTATGCATCAAGAGAACTTTAGTAATATTAGGTTGCAATTATAAATATATTCTAATAAGTAATTGAGTTATTGCTCATCGAAGTATCGAAAAGTCATTTCTTAAAAATTCTTTTGAAATATTTAAAGTTTGTGAATTAAGTCAATAATAGGTTAATTATTTCAATGTTTACTTTATTTTTTAATTTAAAGATAGATAAATTTAGCAGATATATTATAAATATATTTTCAAATAAGACTGCATGTGTTAATTTTTACATGTTATCGAAAATATTCCGAAATGACATTTTTCGAGGAAACCAAAAGATATAATTTTATTGGAATAATGAATAAAATGTATGTTTTAATTATTCTAATAACCATGAAAATATTCTAAAACATATAAACTATGTAAGGTTGAGGGGAGAATCAAAGGCAGGGCTGGAAAAGGAATTGTACTATTGACTCTGAACAACAAAATGTATAGAATCGAGCGAAAAAGGACGATGATGTGCCATCAATGAAAGAATGATTGCTGAAGTACAATTTATAGCCAGTCAAAATTTGGTATTCAGAGTAACTAGTATGAAATTGAGATAATGATAATTTCTTAAAGACTGTTTAGCTATTGGCCAAATTTGATCCAATTATTTCAGAACATTTTAATAGTGTCAGTAAATGTAAAAATAACAAAACACATATTTCACACTACTTAGGGCAGCATTTTCAAAATGAAATACTTACTATTTTAGCTGAATCTTTTCGTAATGAGATAACTCGCATTGCCAAAAAAGCAAAAATTACACTATAATTCTTGACTTTACAGCAGATATTAGTCACAAACAACAGATAAAGTTTGTTATTAGATGTGTGATCACTACTGATGTGGTAAGGTATATCTTTTAGAAAGGTGTTTTACGAATATTAATTAAGAAAGGATTTCAGATATGGATACATTCTCTATTGAATCCGAAATATCTGAAAAAATTGATTTTCCCAAAATTATGGACTCCATTTTTCTTCTCAGAAAGCCAGAAAAGTTAATTTATAATTAATTATTAAGTAGTCTATACAAGACTGATTTATATACTTTTTCTTTACGAGAGATTTATGCTTTAATCATTTTTATTACCGTAAAATCCGGTGGATAACGCTCACTTTTGACACCAAATATGAGGTTTAAATTCACGGGTGCGTGTTATACTCTGGGTATAAAAGTGATAGCTTTAAAAAAAAATGAGCAATAAAAAAAAAACTTCTGCATGCATTGAAATACTACTTATTTAAAAGAAATGAGAAACACATCTTATGAATTTGATTTGTAGTTCTAGATGTCTACTATTTTATAAAAATCCGGTATAATACTTCGAATAAATATCCTCAAAACATAAGATGATTGCATATGTATATTTCAGGTTTCTTCATAAATAAAGGGGGTGAGCGTTATACTGCGAATATACCTTAAAATTAAAAAATACAACTTGAAAGTATAGATTCGCGTTATACACCGGATTTTACAGTATATTATATTTTCTATGTGAACACTGTTGTTTTGCTTTTCTAATTATAAAATGTCTATTATTTCAAAGGTAATATTTTTGCTTGTTTATTATTTTGTTAAAATATTTTTTCGCTATCATAACCCTTTAGCTCACCAAGAAATAAAGATTTGCACTTCAAATTATTTTTACTTTTATACTAATGTTTTACTTTTTACTCTTATACAGGTAGCTGAGGTTATAACCTCAATATATAAGTAATAAGTAATTAAATATATAAGTATTGTAATAAAAAATAAATATGTAAGCATGCAACGAGTAATTAAATATATGACTATTGTAATAAGTAATGAAATATATGAGTAGTGTAATAAAGTAATAAAATATATATAGTACTGCAATAAGCAATTAAATATATAAGTATCATAATAAGTAAGTAAATATGTAAATACTATAAGTAATTAAACATATAAGTATTACATTTAAGTAGTATTCACAATATACGAAAAATTCTCTAGAGGGGCGGCACATTAGGTCTTCGCACGAGGGTGGCTGACACCCTAGAATCAGCCCTGTAAGTGAGTGAGAGTTAAATTGACGTTGTACTAGAGAGCAGCACGCCGGCTATTTAAGAAGCATTTCGTAATTTTGCACCTTGGTCAAAAGACGAGGACGATACCTGAGCTAACACCTTTCTTTTTCTAACTGCACCACCAACTGGAACCTCATTAGTTTTGACGAGCATCGGCCCCTTCTACATGGTGAATCTTCAGTGGCCTTTGAACTCGAAACCGTGACTTTTCAGCCACAAGACCATAACCACTAAGCTAACGCGGCCACCTACGATTACATAATAAAAATACGTCAATTTTTACTTTCCAAGAAATAAATTTGAGATTTGCTTTGGCTTTATTACTTTTAATATTGTATTTTATATTTAATGTAATTTCAGTTATATATTAAATAAGTTAAGTGTGTATTTTTGCATAAAAATAAATTTATTGTGCGGATTTCTAGATAATATTTATTTGTATTTATGAAAAATAATTATTATACTAAAATCCGCTAAAAAGACTTACTTTTTAAGACTTAATAACTTGTTTAAATTACTTAATATGTTTCAGTAAGAAAGTTACAAATTGTCCTGATTACGTAACTGTAAAGGGAACTGTTACAAATTTTGAAAAAGGAACTCTCAACTCAAATATTTGTATACAGTTCTTCTAATATTAAACTAAAAATTAATATACAGTCATTAAAATGTACAATTTATTTCAAGAAATTGAGCTGATTATTGTTTCGAAAAATAAATCATTCCTTTTCCATATACATAGATATTTAAATAAATAAATAAAACTAAATATACTCGTATTTCCAATACAAAGATTTTATAAAATAAGTCGAAAAGAAAGAAAAATGTATCGATGTAGTTAAAAGCACCAATCTGTAATGAAAATTGTACAATTTAATTCACAAACACATGATAATTTATTTTTATTTCTTAATGAAAACAATAATAAAATAGCTATCACTTTTATCCGAAAATAATAGCGAAAAGAAAAGAAAATGGAATAAAACATTTCCCTTTAATGACTCACTCATTAAAGTTGGGTATTTTGTTCTTTTAAGGATGAAAACTTCTTTATTATTAAACAAACATTTATCTTTACTTTTCAATCTAACTCTGTTTTTTTACTCAGATTCGTTGAATTTCCAGAATTGTTTATTGCGGTTCTTTAAATTTAAATAAGATTTAACGATTCATGTGTATAAAAACATGTAATTTATCATTTTCTTTTCTTTTAATTGCTTGTTACCAGACATTCCAACTTTTTTCTTTCCCAAAATAATCATAACAAATTTTTTTGAAAAAGGAAATGAAAACTAAAATGCATATAATTTTTTCTTACACCTTTATGCATATTTGGTTTTGACGTATATATATAAGCTTTTAGAAATGCCTTTAAGAATAATATTTCTTCGAGATGCTCAGTGAAACACATAACATCGAATGAAACTTGATTTAGTTTTTAATATAAAGATAACTTCATTTTTTTAGCATTATTGCTTTATAGGATCCTATAGCTTTCCTCTTCAGCTAGAAATTTATTTATATTATTAGAAGAAAAGTTGAGGAATATTAGGCCAAAAATTGGTTCGTGTAACCAAACAGTAATCTATTAAAAGTAAAATTATTTTTAATGATTATTATTTAAATGGAAATAAGAGCAAAAAGTACTATTGAAAAGAGCAAACATAAATTCAAAAACTCGCTTAAAATTTCATAAAAATAAAGTTACAAACTTGGACGCAGGAAAGTATAAAATCTAGACATCTGTATATGTTGAAGAATTATCAGTAGACAAAATATCATTATAAAGCGCCATCTGTATTTCGTGCTTGAGAAATAATAGAAATTAAAAAAGAAAGTAAATGCGGAATTTTAAGATGAAGTATATATAAATGATGGTAATCTATTATTTGCCTTAGTTTTATAGATGTATATTCATGGAAAGAGTAAGCAGGATAATCATTTTCTAATTAGTATTTACAAAACACTTTATAATTATGAAGTTTTTGTGCATGTTCAATGTTTAGATCGTTAATTATTTGTAAGTAATTTAGAACAATCTATATTAATAAAAGACAGTTTAAGCGTGTGTGTTTCACCTCTACAGCCCAAACTAAGCAACCCAGAAGTTTGAAACGTTGTACATAATTATACTAGGTCCTGATAATGTGCACTACGAAGAGTCTTTTTCGAAATTCGCTTTAGATTTTTTAAATTTAAATTTTTAAACGATTTTTGAAATTTTTTTTTCAACAACTGGGTTTTTAGTTAGTTGTTTTGGCAACTGTCTCATTTGTTTTGCTTATCCATTTGAAAATATTCCGAGCCATTTTTACATTCAACGCATTGTATCCTTTTACATAATTTTTAAAAAAAGGATGTAATTTAATTAATGTTATTTCTACTATATTCTAGGTTACTTCATATCTATTTGTTATTCCAGAAGTATAAAACTTGGTTCTATTTTGACCAGCAGCTGCTGCACCTAGGGCCTTTCCCTGGAAGTTAGTTTCCACTGTGTAATCAATTGAAAGCAAACGTACATATATTAATTTATCATGTAACTATTTAAATTGCAATGCACTAAATTATTAATGAATTACACGTATTTTTATTCAATATCGTCTATACATGTATACAAAAAAAATAAAAAAGATTGTGTGTTTCAGCTGTACCGGCATAACTAAGAAACCCAGAAGTCTGAAACTTGGCATGTAGAAGATGTGGGTCATTATCCTGATCCTCCTTTTTTAATTCAATTTTTAAGCAATTTTTTAGCTAAATGGAGAACTGTCATCAGACATGTCAAGTCAACATTGCGAAAATTAATGTAAAGAGCAGATTTTTGGGGTATTTTAGCACATTTTTTGTTGAATATATTTATTTATAGTTTTTTTAACTCTTTATCGTGGAATTACATTCGTTTTTTGAAAAAGTTGCCTTAAAAAAAAGGTTCCTTCTAAATTTCATTTTTTGGATTTGCAACACAAATATGATAACATTAGATTTCCCATGTCTTAGGATATGAATTGTTTTGTATTAAATTAATACTAAAATTTCTATCTTAGTGTCACACAGTTTTATGTTTGTTTATTTTCTAAACTGTAATTTTTTCTTGCTTATTGTAGTTTTAATAATATGATACCTTGACTCGTTTTTAAGTAAAAAAATGATTTGTGAATCTTTTTGTAAACAGAAGCTTAGATAATGTGGCACTTATGTATTAGCGTCACCACTGGAAAGTTGGTGCCATGCGAATCACACCTTGATACCATATAGAGGCGGGAACGATTATACATAAGTACTGATAATAATTACTTATTTTTAACACAAATATCAGCGAATTATTTTAGACAGTGAAATTCACTTCTTACCTGCTTTTAATCTTATGTTCAAAAATAATAATAATATGTTATAAAAAACTTTATTGCTTTTCTTTGTTCAATGACAAATTCTAAATCTTGCTTATTGTAACAAAGTTGACAATCCTAGATAGCAGTGTAACCAAAATAGAATATAGTGATAAATTAAACTAATGGAAAAACAGATTATTGCTGAGATAAAACCCTTTTTTCAAGAATTCATTAACGCAGTACCTTTTATTTAAGAAAAAGTTACCGATGAGTGAAATTCGGAAATTTTAACTTAAAAATTAATCCCTTAAAAAGTTTAAAGTTTAATAAAAACATTTGCAAACACAAGTTTATTCTAAGTGTAGATCAAAGCTGCTAACTTGGAGAGTTATTTTGAATGTTCACATTGGGGTGCGATAAAATGCAAGCACCAACATTTCCTTCAATTCCATCAGATTTTTATCACCGTTGCCAAAGTGGCACTGTTTTTCACAAAAATTTGACAATTTTTTTTTTCTTTTTCATATAAAACACGTAATAATGAATTGTTTTGATATCGGAAATTTTGCTGAGGTGACGCCGATACGTAAGTACTGTTTTCCTCTAATGTCAAATTTCATTGTAACAAAAAAATAGAAAAATGTAACTGAAAGAAATGACAATTAAAACTAATTGGGATTAACAGAGTACCAATATTGTGTGATTTAAGTTAGTTTTTTTATGTACAATATTTTTTTACATGTTTTTTTTTGTATTATCAATCTAGGGTTGTGCTTGGGCTAAAATTAATCTGATTTTGATATCAAAATAGTAAGCCCCAAAGTAAGTCAAGCTTGAAATTAAATCATTGCCTGATTATCGGTACACTTTATCATTACGTCTTACCTACTTCCAACCTAATAGCGTGACAATTTGGTCTGGAAAATCTTATTGATATTCTTTTATTGGCTAATTCCATGTTTCATCCGTTGCAAAATAGTACGAAATTATAGCTGACTAGCCATTATCCACCCGCTTTATTGTGTATTTCACAATGTTGTATAAATAAATACTGTTTACATATTCATAATTTTTTTATATCTAGCATTAAGAATTTGATTGTATTGAAAAATATATTTATAGCTCTAACTCTCGCATCTTGATATAAAAAGGTCAGAATTAAGAATGTTTTAATAATATCTAAAGAAGAAGTAGAGAAAGATATTTTTGCGCTCGCTTAACCCAATAATCAAGTGAGTTTCCACAAAAGCAACTTTAAATGGATCAGTACTTCGTGGAATAAATATATGTGCTAAATTTCCAAGTCTAAATCTAATAGAGCCAAAACAGAATTTTTAACATCAATTCCTACGGAGCATTCTTGGCATATTTCAATTCAACAAAAGAAACATGCAAACTAAATTTTATTATTATGGTCCAGAAGTGATAAAAGTATTTCTTTTGATATAAGGATCAATTTGTTACCACCAGACATATAAAATAAAATCATTAAAAGAAACGTGCGTAGAAAAATGTATTTACTATATTCTCTTTTTGTTATATTGCTAGCTAGGATTTTCAACTTTATTGTTACACTAAGCTAGATTTAGAATTTGTCATTGAGCAAAGAAAAGCAATAAAGTTTTTAGTAACAGATTATTATTATTTTTGAACATAAGAATAAAAACAGGTAAGAACTTAATTTCATTCTCTAAAATAATCCACTGATATTACTGTTAAAGAATAAGTAATTATTATCAGTAATTACATATAACCGTCATTGCAGCAAAATTGACGCCTCATGAATAAAATCTGACTGAGTTTATATAAAATATGTTATAATCGTTGTTGCTTTGGTATCAAGGTGTGATTCGCATGCCACCCAATTTGCTGCCCCCTTACACATAAGTACCAAATTATCTAAGCTTCTGTATACAAAAAGCTTCACAAATCATTTTTTGACTTAAAAACTTGAGGCACTGTATCATATAACTAAAACTACAACAAACAAGAACAAATTATAGTATTGTATAAGCTATGTTATTGTAAAGTTTCATTAAAATCCGTTCATTTGTTTTTGCATGAAAGAATAACAAACATCTCTCCATCCATACAAACTTTTGCAATAATAATATTAGGATAACAAAAAGAAAATGGAACTCAATGCAAAACTTATTGGGATTATACGGTTTAAGATATCGTGATTTAAGTTAGATTTTTGGTATTAACCTATTAGTGTCTCTATAACCAAATTTGCGCCACACGAATCATTCCTTGATATCAAAACAACAACGATTTTTTTATGAAACAAAAAATATTTGTAAGATTTTGGTGGGAAATAGCACAGTGTTCGCCTGGTGCCAATTTAAATGCAGTGATGCTATAGGTAAGAATACAAATGCGAATGCGAATTTTTACTTACGTCTAATATTTTCTGAGCTGTTTATGGTAATTGCATCAAAATCAGACTATGGATGGGATTGAATGCTCAAAAAAATCATTCTTTTTTGCACTTTAAAATTAAGAATTAATGCAATTTTTGTCGTGTTGCATTATGATTTAGCTTTCCTTCACAATCTCTTCTTCATATATATTTTTTAAGATTTTATGAATGTACATTTCTATGACATTTTTTTTGGTTAAAAAAAAAATATTGTTTTTCTTCCTTCATCAGCAGATGCTTATCGATGTTGAATATCATGAAATATATGTATAGTTATTTATACTTCTATTCCAATGGTGAAATGAATAAAAAAAGGGACGATATTGAGCAATCTGGCGCTAAAAAGGCAATGCAAAGAAAATATCAGATTACGATAAAATCGGGCGTATAATGCTCACCTATACTTTTGAGCTGCATTTTTTAATGTTTGTTATGCTCGCCATATAACGCACACCCTCTTTTGTACGAAGAGACCTGAAATGTACATATGTAATGCTCTCATGTTTTAAAGTAATTTATTTGAGGTATTATTCCAAGGTAAAGAAAAAAAATAGTATACTTCTGTATCGAATTATAGCGCTTTAAGATCATAAGGAGTGTCATTTCCCATAGCAGAAACATATTACTATTATTACTTTTCTCTTATAATTTTTATTTATATTTTCATTCGTTCATTTCTATTTACCTTTTTAGCATCTTAATTTTCTCTCTTACATTTAAATATGTGTTTTTATGAAAGCATTCTTTTCTGTGAAGCGAAGTTTCAATGTGAACATTCATTAAAAATTATTTTTAAGTTTTGGGTACACTATTCTGCAATGACTCTACCCTATGAGATTATAAGATTATGTGGTACTTATGTATTAGCGTACATAGGCTACTATCCATCTGTATCCAGCTCATTAATAAGTATAGCATTAAACTAAGTTATCACCTGAATATTGGTACATTTCAGCAGTACTTCTTGCCTACTCCCATGCCCATTTGGTCGAAAAAATAAGTACTTGTGTATTATCCCAGCCTATTGGCGGCATTATACACTACTGGACAATTGCTAAGGACGGATAACACTATCATCCATAGCAACCACAAAATGAAAGGAAGCAAAATGTGGAAAATTAGAATAAGTGCGGAATATTAGTAAGAAGTATGAGTATGCAAATATTTTATCCACGTCTGTTCATCACGTGATAGAGTTCATAAGAGCTTTAAATGTTTTGACGCGTGTGGAAAGTCAAAGGTTTACAGGAAAGATTTAATAGACGAACTTAAATTTTTTGGCATGTCTTCCCGACATCACATAGATGATTTTATGCGTGGCCGAATTATTGGAAAGATCGAAGAAGGGCGAAAAATAACAGATGTTGCCAGGGAGTTCGACATCGCTCCCAGCGTTTTTTCACGGCTGTAGAAGTCATTTAAAACTACTGGAATGTGTAGTAGACGGCACGGGGGAGGTCGTGTTAGATGTACGACACCTGCAGAATATAGATATATCGCCTTATCGGTAAAAAGGAACATGCGCTCCACAGCTCAGTAGGTGGCAAATCAGTTTCTTGCTGCCTCAGGAAAGCAGATCTCCCGAAAAACTGTTGCCAGACGTTTGAGGGGAGGAGGACTATACGCAAGCAGACCTGTTGTGTGTGTCCCATTGACCAGACAGCACCGTACTGCCCGTTTGCAATGGTGTCGTGAGCATCACAATTGGACTGAACAGGACTGGGTATGCGTACTATTCTCAGATGAGAGTAGGTTCAGTCTGTCATCGGATTGTAGACGCCAACTGATCTGGCGCGAGAGTGGTACTGCTTATCGTCCAGAAAATATCCAGGAAATGGACCGATATCCGACATGCAGTATCATGATGTGGGCCGGCATCGTGATCAATGGCCACACGCGCCTACACGTGGTTGCGAATGGGACTATGACGGGTCAAAGATACATTGATGAAGTTCTACTTCCTCATGTTCGTCTTTTCCGTGGTGCTGTCGGTGATAAATTTGTTTTTATGGACGACAACGCAACATGTCATCGAACACTCGCTGTTCAGAATTGTCTAGACAGCGAGGGTATTCAACATCTCGTATGGCGAGCGCGTTCTCCAGATCTAAACCCCATTGAAAATGTGTGGTATGCTTTGGTGAGGCAAGTTGCTGGTCGAAACTATCCTCCGACAAACAAGAACACCCTCATCCGTGCACTCACAGAGGAATGGGATAAATTGCCTCAACAGCTGCTGGATAATGTTGTGCAAAGTATGGTACGACGTGTGGAATGTTGCATCACACTCCACGGTGGACATATCTCGTACTGATACCTTTCTTTAAGGTGCCTGCTGACTTTTAGATGCATTGTTCCATTTCTCCGTACGCAGATCAAACGAACTTTTTTTTTTTCTTTCAGATGTTTCACAGTTTTGTTCTTTCCAGAACAATAAATATTCTTTGTTCTACTGTCTGAACAGTGTGGCAACTATATTTTATCCTACTAGGCCTCATGTCTCGCTTAATGTTATGCTACATAGCAATTTGTGATCCGTCCTTAGCAATTGTCCAGCAGTGTATGTAACGAAGTACACTGTTGCCAATTCAGCATGGACGACACATAGGCAATGACAGTTGCCAACTTGGTGAGTTCTTAATAGAGTTGGCAACTAACTATGTATAAGTACCAAATCTTCCTATGACATTTCGGTTCTTACATATTATCCCAACCTATTGTCGACATTACATGAAACGAAGCACATGGTTGCTACAATTTAGCACGTACAATACATGCAAAATTTTGAATGTTGGCATTGGTGCAATTGCTTACAAATGATGCAAGGAAAGATCTCTGAAACTGCTGAAGATCAAGAAGTGAGACTTAAATATCAGAAATGTCACACGCTCTTCAAGAACGACTATTTGGAAAGATAAAGAAAATGCGTCCTACTCTCCTACATTCTAGAGTACAAGTCTGATGCGTTATGTATTCTTGGACCCATGTCAAATAATTGACAATCATAATATTTATGTTTCAATTTTTCATTTTTAAGATTTTCAGTGAGTATTTTGTTTGTTGAGCCCTGGTTATGGTAATTTCATCAAAATTAAGGCTTACTTTTGTGATTGATTGATTGTTTGAATATTAACGTAGCACTGTTCAGCTACACGAGGGCTTTTGGCGACGGGCCACGTAATTTTGAACCATGGTCAAGTGACGTGGACGACACCGGAGCTGGCACCCCCTCTCCTAACTACCACACCACACCGACGGGAGGACGTTTCAGTTCTCGACAGATTTAACGTGCATCGCTGCCCTACACGACGGGTCTTTAGTGGTACTGGGCTCGATCCCGTGACAAAGCAAGCCACGGTCCGATACCTATACCACTCGGCTACCGCGGCAACTTACTTTTGTGATACCGTGACTAAAAAGTTAGTTTTAAACCCAAAAATAATTAAATATGTTCCTCATTCAGTTTTATGAAGATCATATACTTTGTACATATCATACTGTTCACATATGATATGTATATTTCACTTATCACTATAATTATGTTAATTGTTTATCTCATTAGGTTCATTGAGATTTTTTTCATTATAAGTCTGTTTGAGATAGTTTTTTTTTTTTTATTTTGGTTCGTACTAATTTAATCTTTTCACTTTTGTATTACATCTGAATTTTATATTTAATGTAATATAGATGTTATACAAAATATATCATCTTTTCGTCGTGTAATATTAATTTAATGCTACAGAAATTTTTATTTAATGCTTTATTACAATGTAGGCTTATTTTGTATATATATTTTTTTTACGATTTTAGTTTGTACTAATTTTATTTTTTTCCAATTGAAGGCTTCCTAATGTATGTTATTTATATTAATATTTTAAGGAAATAGTTTATGACATAATTTTTTCCTTTGGTTTATCTATTTCAGATTATTTCACTCATAGTTTCCATAGCAGAAACATACTACTGTTATTATTTTTCTGTTATAATTTTGATTTATATTTTCATCCTTTCATTTCTATTTACTTTTTTAGCAAGTTAATTTTCTCTAATATGTTCAAATATACGTTTTTATGAAATCATTCTTTTCTGTGAAGCGAAACGGCAACAATAACACTCATTCAAAAAATTATTTTTTACTTTTGGATACACTGCTCTGCAATGGCTCTACCCTCTTTAAAATATATTATGTTTGCAAGAAAAGTTCAATTTTATTCATTGCGCAACAGGGACACAATGAACGATTTTCCTTTCTGTATATGCTGTTGGACTATTAGTTCTGTTTGTTGCCATTTTTTAATTTAATGAATGAAGTTATATTTGAAAAAAACTGTATATTACCCACTGTCTTCCACAAGTTAAAAAAATAAATAAAAGCAATTTCCAAATATATTATGGTTCATTATTAATTGCCATCCTTATTTTCCATGCATTTTATGATATTTCAACCGTTCTCTAAAGTTATAAAAGTAATTTTAATTTCAAAATATGTTTTCATTGTTTTACTAAACATAATATAATTTTGTATTATATTTTTTTCCTTTACATACCACTTAAAAATATTTCTTGAATATGAAATTCGTTTTACACACATACGAAAATAATAAACAAAACATAATTAGCCATATATTACTTTTGAAAAATATAATAAAACTGATATTTTTTTATTTTTTTAAAAAAAAGTATAGTTTAAAATGTTAAACAAAAATAAAATAGACACTTTTATCAATTTTATTTGTCATATTTTACGTAAATTTTACCAATACACATAGGAGTGTTAGCATATTTTAATTCTGAAAAATATATATTATTTCTTAAAACTGCAATAGCCTGTTCAACACAAAGAAATTTCGAAAAAGTATATTTTAGTGAAGCTTTTGCTTATATATATAAGTACAGAAAGCCCGTGCAACGCCGGACCATACAGCTAGTATTTCGCCATCCATTCAGGGTTTGAACCCATGTCCTACGGAACGGCATTCAGCGTCACTTATCGCTACATAAATATAGTTAAGCCATTTGTGTACTGATGTAAATTAATATCCACATTGCTATTTTCATAGAAGTGCAGATGTATATTAGGCAGAGAATTTTGCTAAATGCTTTTTCCTTGTGATAGCAATTTAACTTGCAAATAATAGCCATTGCTAAACATAAAGGTTTCTTTTAATACAAGTTTTGTGTGTGGGGGTGAATGATTGTTTTATATTTTTCATATTTTAATATTATAATTTACTTAATGACATCTAATATATATGACATGTTTCGAGTCAGAATCGGTCTTAATTTTTAAAAAGGATCTTTTTTATTCTATGAATTCTCGACACCATCTGACGCTAAGAGAAAAAAATACCAAAGTGAAATTTAAGTGTTACCACTTAATCCCAGATGTGAGAAGTATCTCTGATTTTATGAGTGCACTTCAAAGTTAATGTTTAGGGAAATCCATTAAAATAATACTTTAATATGCCTATTAAATATAATGCTCTGGGATCAGAAATGTTTAGTGGTTAGGCCATTTGTTTCGGAAAAAAAATATTGGGTGATTAATTTAATACTTGAAGATGTCATGCAAAATAAAAGTCAAGTGCTATATAGGAAATTTACTTTTACATCTAATTTAATTATCTTTACATATATTTATTTGGTGACCTTAAACATGTAACGATTGAAAAATACCGTCAAATTTAAAAGCGTTCCCAAATACCGCGATATACAACAGATAATGAAAAGCTATTCTTGCTCATGTTATAATATAATATTGTTTTCGTTTGCTAACTAACCTGTGTAATCACCGCTATTTATATGTTGTTCGTTTCCCGTGCGTGCTTAAACACAATAATATCAATTATGCATACTCAAAAATTACAGCATTGTAATAATTTGTAATATTCTTCTCTTACTAGCTTGTGACAATTCATTAAAATTTTGAATCAATTTCCTACGAAAAGAGAAAGTAATGGTGTATTACCAAAAATACAGTCTAAAAGTACTCCAAAGACTATGAATTTTGTTAAAATAACTAAACAAGGAAGATCGTAAATCTTCAAGACAGCTTTTAGATTTGTATTTCAGCAAATTATTGTAGCGTCATTTACATAAAGAATACATTTGTCACATTTTTTAATGCAGTTGCGCATCTTGACCGCCTGAATAATCTGTTCGTTTTTCGGTTTTAATTAAATACAGTAATTAATTCTTCTTAGCCTTCCCCAATTTATTTGTAAAAGGTTAAAATCTGTAAAACTAAATAAGTTGAGAACTGAGAAAGCTTTCTGTAAAAATCTTATATTGACTTACGAAAGAAATCCTGTTTCCAAATGAGGTACCAATTCTCATTTAAGCTACAAAATTTTTGATTAACAAGCCCTATTTATGTCTCGTTTACATTATTTTAAAATAAAAACCACCTCCAAGATATACTCCAATTATCTTTTTGTTTCTGTTGGAGATGTTGAACATTAAGTGTTCTCATGTCCTTTTCAAATAAAGAAAATGTAATTCATCCGTTTAAAAATGGTAAAAAAGTTATGGTTCTTTTTTATCATTTGAAATCATTCTTTTCAAAATAAATCAAATGTTGTAACAGAACTCTGTATCTTCAATCCATGAAGAAATCTGTTAGGTGAGATTGTATCTCCCTCTGTTGTATTTCTGTCTATTCTTCAAATCCTTTATATATATTTCTAGGGATTAACCCATTTTAGACACGCGTTGCAAAAACGCAACATTGAATTTTAAACTTTTTCAAACTTTACCCTGGTTATTTTTCATCTAAACTAAAATTTTAATTTTATTTTGAATACTTTAATTGTTGATTATAAATTAGTTTTATTTTCAATTAGAAAGAATTTAACACTGAGATCAAATTATTTAATTTTCTTGTTTTGAAGGAAAATAAGTGACTATTTTCAAATAATCGTTACCTCTTCAAACAATTGTTTCTGCTGTTTTAGCCAGAGACAAGAACAAAATGGTTTCAACAGCTAAGATTTAGTTATTGTTTTTATACTCATAAATTCATGTTATCAATGATGCTATGAAAACGCAACACTAGTCTAATGGCTATTATTTGGAATTTTTGCGCTCTACAATACGTTTTGTAATTTAAGTTTGCGTTTTTTTTTTTTTTATCAGATAAGTTATCGCATGAATGAAGATCACATTGAACGTTAAAAGAAGCCTTAGAGCATTTCCATGAAATAGATTATGATGATATTTCAGAATCATGATTTACAGAGGATGATGAAAAATTAAATTTCGCTCTAAATGCTACAAATAAAGATGAGTTGATGGAAGAGGAACATGTATCAGGTGAAAATTTATATATACCGAATGACATAAAGGTAGAAATAAAGATTATTTCAAAAAAAAAAAAAACGTAGAAGAAATCTGTATACTTAGAAAAAGGAAAATATTTTGTGTGAGAAATGAACACCTATGTTGAATAGGACGAGTTTGGGCTTAGATTTCATAGAATCAAAGACAAAAGAAATTATTTATAACAAATTGGTGCATCATAAGCCTTTAGATGAAAATGTTTCAAATACTTTCATGTTCCAAAATGATAATTTTTTTGGGTAACCTTTGAACTAACGTTGAGAAAATGCAACATTTTTTAACTCATAAAAATAAATGTAACTTTTTAAAATCGATTTTCTGTTATTTATACTCAAATAACTCTAAAAATTTAGCTTAGAGCAATTTTAAAAGTCTTACCTTGGAGAGATCTTTAATTGGTTAAGTATGTATGTGTACCTATGATACATTATTATAATTGTATGTACAGTCTGAATATATTACACGTGGTGTCCATGAAAGTAAAAAGAAATAATACATTTTATTTAATATGCAGCGTATATTTAAAGGAAATTTGTGGTTTTTGTTTTTATAATTAATCTTCTATGAACGTCTTTTTATTCTATATTCATTTCTTGTGAATTTTTTGTATGTCAAAAACAAATTGGATGACCGTACTCTTATCACACTTAACACGAAATGTTAAAGATTTTAGAAACTAAAATCCTTTGTAGAGCACAAAAGACTTTTTGTATAGTAGGGCTGAATATCGTTAAATTTGTCAAGGCTCAAAATCCTAACGTAGGTGTGGATGTTTGGAGATCAGCCAGGTCAGGTGTTAACTTTGTCATTTAACCATGGTAGAAAATTATGACGCCCTTCGACTTGTGCACTCTGAACAATTGATGCTAGTAGTCTCTCTATCTTTAACAATTATCTTTATCAATTCTTTTCTTACAAAAATTAATCAAATGAGAATATTTAAAGCGATATGGTAATTCAATAAATAAATGCTCTTTGAATATCAACTGAAGCATCTTTCCTTCACAATCTAGAATTCTTAAGTATATTTTGTTTTTAAAGCTTTTTAACGTAATTGTGATGCCTATCTTAAGTCATGTATTTTAGTTGAATTGAGGCTATTGTCTTGTAGTACTCTAATTCACGACTCAAAACGATTAATGGACAAAAACTACAAGAAAAATATCTCTTTGGAAGTAGTAGTAAATACACAGATGGAAAAAAAATCCCAAGACCTAGAAAAAATTATTGCAGAGTGATGAAATTTGGACCACTTAATTGGTTGGTTAACATATTTAATTGATTAAATTTTCAAGATCACAAGTTAATTTAAACTTAAGAAAATGCATTTCAAATGTGAAGTGCTGTTACATTACTAGCTCATTTTGAATTCAAACCTGCAAGCGTGCATGCATTGTGTGATATAGGTACTGAATGTGGTATGGAGTTCCATGGTTGTTACACTTGTTGTGCCAATACTGTGATTGTCAGTGCTGACTGAGGATGATGCTGGAGTTGACGTCCAAGTATATCCCGTTCAGGCTCAATTGGGAACAGATTTGGTATGAATAAGGTAACATGTCAATACTCTGTAGAGCACGTTGCATCACAGCATAGATGTGAGGGTGAGCGTAATCTTCTTGGGAAACTCCCCTCTTGAATAATGTTTATGAATGACATCACTAAAGGTTTATTTACCTGAATGACGTCCAAATTTGCAGTCAGTGTCATTGGGATAATCACGAGAGTGCTCCTGGTGTCATAAGAAATTGCTCTGTAGACCATGACTCCAGGTATAGATCCAGTGTGTCTAGGCTGCAGACAGTTTTGTTGCAGGCGTTCCCCTGGCCTCCTTCTGACCAACACACGGCTCACACTGGCACCAAGGCAGAACCAGCTTTCCTCAGAAAACACAACAGATTTCTAATCCGTCCTCCTATGAGTTCTGACTTGACAACACTGTGGCGTCGAAAACGGAAATGGCTTTGAAAAAGTGGACAACACACTACAGGGCACCTTGCTCGGAACTGTCTTTGAAGTAATCTATAACAGTACATTGTGTCACTGTGGTACCAACTGCAGCAGCTCGAGTTCATGAGGTAAACGCAGCACGATGTGCCACAAACATACACAGAATATAGCGATTTTCTCTCTCAGTAGTGCCACGTAGCCAGCCGCAACCTGGTCTTCTTGAGGCAGTACCTTCCTTTGAGCATGCTCTTAGAAATCATGCAATTCCGGCTAGTTTTTCGGCAGGGGTGAAATCTGGTAATGAAATATCACCATTTAACCGTATGAGAGTCTTCCTAACAAGTTGAGATCTGCACACGTTTTGTACATGCAATTTTGTGTAGTCAAGCGCAGAGCGATTGCAAAATTTTCTCCCAAGCTTCTTTTTGTGGAACAAAAAAATTATCTCTAGCATTTGCACAGGACCTATTAGACACTAAACAAGCTGAATCTGGCTTCTTGCGAATTATTCTAGCTGTTTCCTAAAATGAAAAGACCATTAAAAAGTGGAATTTTCAGAGTAGATTTAAAAAAAAGGCAGAATTCGACGTCGGTGTGTAACTTCCCAGAAGTGTTTTCAGTAGCGGAAGCAATGCTGTGCTATGAGTGTGTGAAGGCGCAGGGGGCTTAATTTGAATTTGATAAGGATCCTGATCGTGCAAAGTAACTAAGATTCTTTTTGAGAAGACCTTGTATGTTTCAAATATTACCAGCCTAGAAGAGAAATGTATTCTTATTATTTTTGGTAAATAATACTTAAGAAAATAATACTAAATTGTATTTTAAAAATATTCACAATTTTTTCAAAAACTATTTCAAATTTCCCCATAAAAATAAATTCATACGGCGCATCTGATTAAACTTTTTTAAAAAAATATTTAAAATAAACAAAATACTTTAAATCATCATGAAAAAAAAAGGAAACAAACCCATGAATATTCAAGCGATTGAATAAAAATTGAGTATATCACTTGAAGTTCTTATCTTACTTAAGAAATATTTGTTTATTTTACTCCCAGAAATGTTAATTCATTTTCATTAACTTAGAAATGATTGAGGATGTTTAATATTACCTTTTTTTTGTTATTGGTTTAATAATCAATCCATGTAATTATTCTTGTCCAAAAAAGAATGCTGTAAAACTTAAACTAATTGATCCGGGATTTTTCTAAAATATAAATGCAACATTTGAATGAACACATTTTTAATATAATGTTCGATTAGTCTAGCTTTTCTTAACAGAAGAGAGCAGAATTAATAATTAGGGGACTTCATTTTTGTTGTTTCTCAGCAAAGCAAACAAAACATAATCTTCTGATTTCACTCTTCAAACATTTTATTCGAAATAATCTCCAAGAAAACAAAAGAGCTAAAGATGGAATGAAAAATACCTTTTGGGAATAATCTCCAGTCTCAAATTCAGTTTCTAAGGCCTAGAGCAGATGTTTGATTTGAAAGAGATATTGCGTAAAAATAGAATATATAGTTACTCTAAAGCTTTTTAAAACTTTTATCTCCTTGATCAATATTTGTATAGCAGTTTTGAAGAGGAAAAGGTTTTTATGATGAGTTAAGTAGACAAGAAATTAGACATTTGTTTACAAAGCTCTTAGAGAAGATTTTTGAGAGTTTAAAGTAAGAAAAACATTTAAAAAGAATAATCTTTTGAGTAAACTCTCCATAAAAAAGGAGAAAAATGTTTTAATACTTTTTATGCTATAAAAATTAAACATTGCTCGCAAAGAAATATCTCTCTCGTTTTCTGATAAATCGAAAAATGTCTAAACATTTTGAAAGAGAATAAGAAAGTAGCAATAGAAAAAAAAAATTATAACAGCAAACTGCAAAATGTTTTTTAAGAAAGCTTCATAAATTTTATTTAGATTTTTATTTTGGGTTCTTTTCCAGATTGATTCACAAAAATGGCATATTATTTAAAATATCTGACTATTTTAAAATCATGGATTTAGCCAAAAATTGACAAAAGTATTTATGGTTTAATTTTGTAGCCCAATTTTATAGGATTTATAAAGGGGCCGCTTGTTTTATTTTCCGCTTAATTGTACAAAATACACTTGTTTTACTAAATGTATTCTTTGTATTTTTCCTGCTTTTCATAAACATTTTCCACTTTGAATCGGGTTTTATGCAAACTTGTTTTATTATGTAATTTTGATACACAGGCAGGGCTTGGATAATTATTTAAGAAGACAAATAACTGAAATTGTTTGTGTATATTTTATAAACTATTAAAATTGTATTGACCTATTTTAAAAACTAATAAGCTATTACAATTTCTCAACCATTCATATAAATAAAACAAGCTTATTTTTAGACGAATTCATATTACAGTGAGTTCTCACGTGTTTCCATGTCTGGGAAAACCTGCATTGTTGGTAGCTTAATTTGAGAATATTACCTTTTGAAAGAACCGCGATATGCAAATTAAGATTGTTAATTAAAGAAACGTGAAGTAAGAAATTCGGTTGATGAGGCAACTGATAGGTGTAATAGTGATTTGAAGATGCAGATTACTTTGATTAGAATCAGATGAAGCTTGAGCAAAACTTTTGATAGAGTCATGTAAGTAAAGCCGGTATCTCTGGAGATTAGACCTAAGTAGTTGTGCATCGAATCTATTTGTCAAAAATAATTTTTTAGTTAGTATTCGAGTGTTTTTTTCTCATTTTTGGAGAATATTTATCAGTGCTATATTGTGCCTAGATTGAATAAAAGTCGTTTAGTTTCAGAATGTCTTTTAATCAAATACCCGTTAGCACCGGTAAATACATTTCGTTTCAATTTAAAGATAATGATATAAACGGTTCTATTTTTGGTAAAGTTTAAATATATTTTATATTTTAAGTCCTCTCAAAACTGAATAGTAATGTAACATATAAATATTGAAAAATTGAAAATTCAATTTGTTATTTTTTTCACAGTGTACCGCCTGTACATAATTTTTTATAAATAGTTTTAGTAATATTTCGATATCAACTTTTTCTCTCTCTTTACATTTTCAGAATTTTCCTTATATAGTTTACTAAACAAATCTGAGAACTACGAAAGGATTAATCGTGTCTCAATCTTATAGAATATTTTGTAATTATTTCAATTCTTCCCAAACTTTCAATATTTGCGATATAGTTTTCAATCATAATTTTCATCCTCCCTTTCCCCATGCAATAACTATGTATTGTGTGCAATAAGAATGGATTTTGACACTAAAGCTACAATATGACCTTCATTATAAACTGTACAAATGGTTGAAACAAGTGTTTTGTATACAGCTTGGTATGTAACTTTGTATATGATTAGCCCATGGGAGGCAGTAGTAATTATTAAACTTGTTCTTACCTCAGTATTGATGAATTAATTGTCAAATACATTGTATAGTACTGATGCATTTATAAGTATATTGCATCAGTATAAATGTGTATTTTTTACGTTAAAATGTATCTCGTTTTGTTAGCTTTAAGTAAATTAATAATTTTTAAATAATCTTTTTTATTTTCAACTGTTTGATATGCTCCCCCCCTCTTAGGGTTAACAAGCCTCCCCAGTTTGAGAAATTCTGAGTTAGTCCTATACCTTATATTCATTTCATTCCAGAGGTAAAATGATGCTATTTTAAAAAATAATTTTTAAAAGCGCCACAGAAATATAAAAACTGAAATGATTTGAAAAAGGCTAAATGTCTTTCTTCATTAGCTGAAAGCAATAAGATGAATTAAAATGAAATTTAGTTGTTAAAATTATTCGTTAGGCAATATTTATATTTTAGCTCAATAACTACCAATTATTGTTTTAAGCCGCTTTATTATGTTGAAGAAACATAGTCTACGAAAATAAAAAAATAGAACTTTTTAACTGAATATCCTATGCTAAACTGTACAATAATACTTTTTTCAATTTAAAATTAACTAAACAAATGCCTCATCTAACTTTCAATAATATTCCTATAATGTCCTCAGTATTTTCTTAAAATCTGTTCTATAAATTTTATGAATATATTCTGTTCTTTTCATGAAATCTATCTTACATGCAAGAAAACATTGAATTTTTTTTTTTAAAAAAATTCCTATATTTCAGTATAATAGTACAAAATATTTTTCCTTTTCAGCACAGTTATGTTAAGGAAATTTTTTGTCAGAGAAAAAACTTAGAAACATTTAACTTTGAGTCATCTTGTTATGATTGGAAGAGACACTTTCCGAAGGATATATTAACACCTTAAAAACATGAAATAACTAATTCTGCAATTGATAAAAAATTGACTGTGAAAAAGTTATCCCAGGTTTAATAAGCAACTAACTTAAATAGCTTGGTAGTGCTTAGTTAGAAAAAAAAAACTACCGAATATAGTATAAAAATAGTTCTGATTCATTTTTATTTAAATTACTCTCATGTTTCGTAATATGCATTTAATTAATAGGTTGAAAATAAAATTCTCTTCTTTTTAAAAACAATTGTGTAACTTTAATGGTAATATTCTAGTCCAGTGCCGTACAGTGAATTTTTTATGCGTTGGTTAACCCGTTCAGAACCAAGAGAGTTTCCCTTTTAAGCCTAGCTTCATTTAAAAAATCTTATAAAATCATTACTGTAATAAAATAAACTGGAATTTATATAAATTAAACTCATTCCAAATTCCATAAGTTCCAAATTAAGATCAAACCGATACAATTACAGGCCTGAGAACAGGCAAAACGCAATCTCACTTATGATACCGTGTTCCCTGTAATGATAATATATATGCGATCATGGTCCTGAACAAGTTAAAAGAAATACATTTGGGTGGGCTAGTTTATTACAAAACACAATTGAAACACAGAAATAATCTGTTTTAGAAATTCCCTTGTTGTAATACAGTAAAAATGAAATTGCGACTTTATTTATTACTTTTCATTTTAAAAGTATTATATAAATGAAAACAAGTGTAATATATATTTAACTACATTATTCATATTGATTTTAAAAGCCTGTATTTTTTGCCAATCCTATTTTTTTTAAATAAATTTTATATACATTCTCAGGACAATGGCGCATACAGGAGCTTTTCATCGGGATGGGTCCAGGATCGAAAATTCACCATTCTGGTTTCCTACCCTTAATACGTCACCAAACATATCATTTTGACTTTGTCGGGAACTAAAAACACTAAAAGATAAATTGTTTAATAAAAATTTAGCTTTAATTAATATACTAATTATATTTATAACAATAAATCATCAAACATCAATAACAATAAATTAATTATTAACATAATCTATATACACCTATGCAATTTAGGCAGGGGCTAGAGAAGAGTGAAACATCAAAAGACCTGCATCCGCGGTTTGTGCTGCGAGCTCCCACAGGAATTTCAGACCCACTGATTTAACGAGAACGTACTTCGTCTGTACTCGATGGGTATTCGGTTGGAATGGGCATATAATCCCAGACCCTTTGGTTTTAACCACTAGGCTACCCTCGGGTTAGATTAAATTTTTAGCTAAATATTCCGCTCTATTCATAGGATCGGAGTACTCAATCGAAAAAAAAACATAAATAAAGGGTTGTGGGGAGGAGACCCGGACCAAAAGAGCCCCCACCCCTTCTCATAACTATAGTTTGCTTTACCAAAGAATATTCATATTAGTATGGAAATTATATCTCACTTATAAAAAATATCCATATATGTAATAAATGATCCATATAAATTTCATTCACACTTCAGAAATTTTAATCAAACTGTTAAAATTTAATTACATCAAATTACTGAATAGAAGTTAAAAAGAAGTGACTGCAATTAAATCTGTTGGTTAGTATTTCCTTAAACAACAGAGATACAAGCCTTAAGAAGATAGATGTAAAAATATTTTAATCATTCATCTTATCGTTAGGAAAAGTAAAAAAAAAAAAAATGCTAATAAATGAACTAACTCCTCTTTCAGAATTGGCATTGAACTTACATTTTGAACTACGATACATTTTGTAATCCATCCACTGAAAATTACAAAAAGAAATCAAAGCTTGACATAATATTTTAGAATTCTTTTACTTGCCTCTTAAAAGTGGAATAAAATTGTCTTCGAAAAACATCGAGTGTGAAGAAGTAAAAGAATTATTTCAGCAATAGCAATCATTTCCTTCTGAAACTAATCTACAACGGGGATGCGGATAAGACCTTTCTTTAAAATAAAGCCTCGATATCCCCTTAAAGTTCGATAGTAGGAGCATTCAGTGTTCCGTTTTGCAATGGATATAGATTGAGAAGGCAGTAAAAAAGGTAGAAAACAAAAATAAAAGAAAGCACTGGAGAAGCCGTAGATATTTTATCGGCTCGCTGCTAAAGGAAATAGCCCTGTAAACGAGATATTGGAATATCCTTGCAGAGTTCCTTACAGTAGAATTCATGGTGGACATTGTTTTCTTCTTTTGGTGTTTCTTTTGTTATTTGTAAAAGGTAATTGCTTAGATGTTGAAAAAAAAAGATTTAATTTTTTTATATATGTCTGCATACATAATTCTTTTTAAAAGTTATATTTTAAATTATTGGAATAATATTCTTGTACTCTCAACCTTGTATTAATTATATTTATCTGTTTAAAAAAAAAGGAACGTAAAATGAGAAGTTACTTTATTGCAGAAAAAAATGGAGAAACAAATTAAAGTATTTTCGACAGAACATGTATAAATAATGTATTATCAATATTTTATCTTATTTTAATTTAATTAATAAATATAATTAAATGAATATTCTGAGATTAAAGATTTTTACTATTAAGTAACTTTTAAAAAAGTCCAACAAAATCAAATACACATCAATCTACGTTTATTTACACTTATATAGGACGAATCAAAAGGTTTGCCATGATTATAAATAATCATATATATATATTACAAAATATACATTTAATATAAAAATATAACTTTTATATGACTAGATAGATTAGTTTAAGCATTTTTATTGTGCAGTATATGATGCAAATGTATCTTTAAGAGGCATTTGGAGGAACGTTTGTAAGGTAAAATTAATCTTCGGCTGAAATTTAATCGACCCAACAAAAAGCCCAATGTGTGTTTTAGTTTCACGAAACGAATTCTCCCATTAATTTTCAGCGTAAATTTAGACATTGTTATGGACATCATGATGCATTGTCGTTCTGATGCAAAACCCAAAAAGTGGTGGTATGACATGTTTAAGGAAACGGCAGCATAACAGAAGACATGCTACGGAACCCTTTGGAGGAACTGGAATACCATCTAGACATTCTCTAAGCTACCGAGAGGCATTTTACGGAGAAGCATCAGGAGTGAATTTTTCATTTTCACAGTGCCAGTCATAAGTTTACGATCATGACTAATTGGATACCGTGGCCAAGATAATTGAAGGAAGGTATTGGAGTCACGCAACTTAAAAATAAAAATCCACAGTTATTGAACAAAACAGACAAATTGTTCAATTTAAAAACATATCATTCAGCGTTGCATAATTAAATCGTAGGAATCAATTTTTGGTTCACGAATAATTACAAAAGATAGACATTGGAAAAGTAAATTTATACCCCCCCTTTCCATTTCTTTATTCCATTTACTGACTTCAAAGAAATATAAGGATATATTGTCTTATGAAAAGAAACTTCAGAAATGCGCGCTCGATATTCTCTTTTCGATTCCGGTCAGTTACTCAGATACATATCTGCTTCACCAAACAAAGGATGTAAAGAGAATACTGATGTGTTTTGAAGATTATACATGTATATATATATATATATATATATATATATATATATATATAAATTATGATCCATTGGGAAACTATAGGTAAGTTAACGATGTTTTGAATTTTTTTCCATTATGATATTTTTATCTTTAGATTTTTACACCATTTCACTTTTTCTTTACTTCACTACAAGAAAAGTTCATTGAGGTAAAATTTTAAATTTAAAAATCCCGTTATTTCCGTCTTTTAATTGGAATATTGATTAAAAACCGCGTGAAATTATTGATTTATGTGTCTTTTCAGTATTCTTATTTTTTACTCCCATCTCTTATTATTAAAAATATTTGTCGATTTTTAAGAGAAAAGACTTTACTTTCATTCCTATTAATAAATTTTGAGAAAAATAACTCGTTTAAAAATCATAACATTAATTGTTTTATTAAAATAATAACTTTTATATTGTTACGAATTTTACGTAATTAATCTTAATTTTATCTTAAAATCTTATAAATAATTTATATCGGGATGTATAGTACGTTAATATTACTTTCTGTTGTATTTATTTTATGAGAAAAATTATTATATTCGCAAGCAACATCGCGCCTTACATTATGATGGCATTTCAATCTAAATTTGGCTAAATATTGATGATAAAAACAAGTTGCCATATTTTTTGTTGACTAGATATGGCAAGTTGGTGACCATTTTTGGTGATTTGTTGACTATAAGGATGTTTCTGGAAATTATTGGAGAAATCCATAACATCGGGATCTATGAAGTCATGCATCGGAATTTGTGAGAAAGCGCCTGAAGGTAGCCGAGCAGACGATAAAAAGTAGTCGCTCATCAAAACAGAGTTAGGATTACTTCGGCTCTTGAAGAGAACGAGAGGTTGCTTGCGGATAATCTCTAACATTATGTGATTGTATTTATAGGCGCTTTTAATTTTGTCTGAGCACTGTTGAAGGTGTAAAAATCTTCTGAGATTTTTTGTGTGGATTTTTGTGCTGTATCTTGCACTTTAAGGATTGGTTTCCAAAATAAATTCCATCACTCTTAAGATGTTTTATTTCTCTTTTAGCTGATAGCATAAAATTCACGAAACCTGATATATATAAAATTAATATCATTTCTATAGTGAATGTCTAAGCTTTTACGATACTTAATGGAAAACAGAATTATTTTTATTCTGTTTATTTAGTATTATTCAGGAGAACAAAATAGTTAAATCTCACTTAGAAGGATTTTTCAATCTTACAAAATGCATTCATTCAGTTTCATGAAAGGTTAAGTTTTGAGTTAGTGAAATTTAATTTAAAAATTACTTATCTTTCTTATAAGTGAAATGTTTTGTTTTAAAATAAGCTTCAGAAAAGAGGAATGTAATTGAAATTCCCATTTTACACATGGATTTTCAGATTTTTGTTCCACAACTATACAAATGTTAGTTTTAACTGTCAGAAATCATAGATGTTTCTACAAAAGAGTGGAATGTTATTTATAGTTATGTAAATCTAGCTTAAATACTTTCTGACTAATGTTATGCAAATTATTTACAAAACAATTAGTTTTCTAACTAAAAACCTTTTTTGGTTGCTATATGGGATGTAAATTTCGTGTATTAAAAACTTATTTTCTGTCCTTTTTTTTAAGATTTTTTTTTCAAATACACGACACAATGAAAAACGAAGAATGATACAGCTTGTAGGCAATTAAACATATTTTATTTTTATATGGATCTTATTTTATATGTTTTTTCTTGGTAAAGGAAACCTTTACCATGTTTTGAGGTAGAACATATTGTAGTATAAGAATTATTAAATCCACTTTTAAAAGATTATGACTAAATGTTACTTTAAAATGATTTTTCATTTATCTTTATATTTTGTAAAATTTAATAGAGTTGTCTATACGTAGCTATTTCAGAAGGCATGCATTTCCTCAAACTAAATATATACTAATAATTTTTGTTTGCAAATTTTAGGATGTTTACGTTTTTATATACATCATATATTATATAAAAATAAATACGTTTTCAAACCCTCATTTTAATTTTAAAGAAATATCACTTGCTTATCATAAAATCCACTGCAAAATTTATAGGTTTCTTTTAAAACTAGATTTATAATTGCATTATATCCTTCTTATTTTATCAATTTATTTAAATAATATTTAATATAAATTTGCTTGAGAGGTTTAATGAAGTATTCTGTTATGAATAAGAATAAGAATCGATTTAGAATTAGAATAATGAATATAGAATTGGAATCAATCATGTTAATTGGATTGCGAATGTATTCCGAGTTACCACGATCTTGCTTCCATCTGGACACCCAAGTGCATTTGTTATAGAAGCTTGAGGAAAATATGAAACATTCAGAAACACGCAAAGAACTTTTTCAGTCCATATTTTACCCAAAAAAAACACACCATTACATGTAGAAAAACATTGCACAACACAATCACAAAAAAAAAACGATGCTTCCATCACACACGAATACGAATAGAATCCCATTTCCTACCAATCACAAAGGTTCTAGAATGAAGAAAAGTTCAGTTCGTGGAGCCATCTCTGGACGGCGAAAGGAGTCCACTGTTCTTAATATCCTCCGGGGGGTGGGCGAGAAGATGTAGTCCATAGTGGTAGGGGCAAGACTGCAACTTGAGAGACTGGTCTTGTCATGACTCCACTTGAGGTTTGGACAGTGACGACACGACATATTCCGTCAGCTCCAGGATGTGTGTCCACAATCCGTCCGGGAGTTCACCTGGTGCTCAAAGAGGCTGAATTTTTTATGAGGACGAGGGATCCTACCGTTAGGTCTTTCTGGCACTGCATCCATTTGGTTCGGGACTGCAGGGTGTTGAGGTAGGAGAGCGGCCAGCGAGACCAGAACATCCTTTCAAATTCATCAGAAGAGTCCACCAAGAATGAATACTCAAAGGTTGGTTAGTCAGACTGTGCTCAGGGAGTTCAAGCAAGGGACAACCGATAAGAAAGTGTCCGGGTGTTAACACATGGAGATCTTTAAGGTCTGATGATAGGGGATAAAGAGGACGTGAATTTATGCACGCCTCGATTTGACACAATTTTGTATCCAACTCTTCAAAGTTCAGCACAGCCGCCTTTAGAGTTTTGAGCAAATGCTGCTTTGGGATTTTGACTCAAGCCTCCAACACACCTCCGAAATTCGGTGCTTCTGGTGGGATGAAGTGCTACTGAATGTTCTTGCTTAACGAATAGTCCTGGACATTAGAGTTGTGAAGTAATTGAAACAAGTCCTTCAAGTAAGCTGAAGCACCAAGGAAATTGGTACCGTTGTCAGAATAAATGTCTCATGGATAGCCACGACGTGAAACAAATCGACGCAGTGCTGACAGAAATGCTGCTGCTGTTAGTGAAGATACGAGTTCAAGGTGCACTGCTTTAGTACGCATGCATATGAAGAGACAGATGTAAGACTTGAAGTTGTTCGCCTTGCGAGTATGTTGGCACTTTGTCGTGATAGGTCCAGCAAAGTCAATGCCTACTTTTTCAAAAGCACTACAAGGGTTGATTCGTTCTATTGGTAGATGACCTATCATTTAAGGGACAGGTTTTGCCACAAGTTTAAAAGAGTCTATACAGTAGAGCAGTTCTTTCTTGACAGCTGATTTTCCATTAGGGATCCAAAGTTGTTGACGAACAAGGGATAAAACTAGTTCCTGCCCAGCATGGAAATTGACCCTATGAAAATGTCTAATTATTAAACTTGTAAAATGAGGCTTTTTTGGTATGAGCATAGGATGCTTTTGTTCAAATTTAAGAGTTTGTTGGAAACGAAGACGTCCTCCGACACGAAAAATTCCACCAGAGTCAAAGAATACATTCAAAGACTGAAGTTTGCTAGATTTGGGAACATACATTGTACATTTCAAGAGATCAAGTTCTGTATGGTATTCTCCATTTTGTAACAATTTGACTACTTTTTTTATTGAAGTTTCTAATTCCTGTGTGTATAAAGGCCCAGTAACTTTGGACACTGATTTGGAACTATGGTAGAATCTGAATATCCATACAATAGTCCTAACTACTTTCATGTATGAGGAAAACTTATCCAAGAATTTAAGAGAATAATCAACACCAGTTGAAAGATGAACAGAGTCACTTATTGATTCGGACTGCTCAATAGGAACAAGCGGGACTGGCTGTTCAGAAAAAGGAATAAATGAATTGGAAGAAGGGTGGAAATCACATGAAGCCATTTTGGACAAGCTACCCTCTCTGAATTTTCAAGAAGTTGTTTCGGGTAGAGGCCTCTTGTTGCCCAATCTGCCGGGTTTAATTTTTACCGGAACGTGATGCCAAGATTCTTTTGAGGTTAGTGTGTGAATTTTCAAAATCCTGTGTTGCACAAATTGATTTCCTTTTACAGGTGGATTATTTATCCAACTCAGTGTAATTGTTAAGTCACACCATAAATATGTATCGTGAGTGATGTTAAGAGATTTCTTAAATGAATCTAGAAGTTCAGCCAGAAGCAGAGCGCCACAAAGCTCCAATTTAGGCAATGATATTGTTTGTACAGATGCCACACGAGTTTTTGAAGATATTAAGAATAAGTGTGGCGAATCAGAAACAACACGTAAGTATATTACGGCTGAAAATGCCTTTGAGGAGGCGTCACAGAAGCCGTTAATTTCACACTGTTTAGCATTTTGTGTACCTGGAACTTTTATTACCTGTTTATATACCTGGGAACTTTTATTTGTTTGAGGCATGCATTTTCTGCTTGAAACCGATTCCATCTCTTAAGAATGTCTGATGATATCTCATCATCCCAGTCAAGCCCTGCTTTCCAGAGATCTTGAAGAATAATCTTTTTTTAAATGTATAGTTGAGGGAGAGACAAATCCCAGAGGATCAAAGATGCGTGCGATGATTGATAGCATCTGTATCTTTGTAGATACTTGGTCTGATACGACTGCTCTTACTTTAAATGAATCCTCGTCTATATCCCAGAATAAGCCAAGAATTTTCTGGTTGGACTCATCATCAAATGAATGTGAGGAAATATTTGTCTTTAGAGTGTTTGTCAAGTCTAACAGGACTTCTGGAAGAGTGCACGACCATTTCCGCAGCTCAAACCCTCCAGCTGACATTAAATTGTGTAGTTCGTGGACAATTTTCCTAGCCGAGTCCAATGAGTCAGCACCGGCTAACAAATCATCAACATAAAAATGATCTTTTGCGAGCTTAGTTTCCTGTGAAAAACGATGTTTTTTTTCCTCACATAATTTTTTCAATGTTTGGATGATAAGAAATGGAGCACAAGATGTACCATATGTATATGTATTTAATTTGAAAATCACTAACAGTTCTTCTTGAGACTTCCTTCAAAATATTTGTTGAAATCATACATTATCTTGTGATATTAATATCTGTCTATACATTTTTGCAATGTCAGCAGAAAAAGCAATTGGGAAGAATCTGAATTTCAGTAAAGTTAGAAAAATGTCTGACTGTAGTTTTTTCCAGTCAGCAGAATGTCATTCAAAGAATTTCCATTTGTACTTTTAAAAGAGCCGTCAAACACATCCTTAATTTGGTTGTGGAACTATTATCCTTAATCACACCATGATGTGGTAAGAAATAATGTGAAAATTTTACATCTGATGCAAGAGGAGTCATGTGACCAAGGGTTTGGCATTCCTCCATAAATTCTGTGTATTGTTCCTATAATTGATTTTATTAGAGGGAACTTTTCTTTCAAGAGAATATAATCGTTTTAATACACCCTCTTTACTATCTTCAAGACTTGAATCATCTCTAAACAACAGTTTTAAAATATATATACCATTACCAATATGAGAATTTACGAATATAAACTCACATAGCTCATCCTCATCCTTTGACGGAATATCCTTAGGAATAGATTCAAGTTCACAAAATTGTTTTAAAGAATGGTCTATGTAAAAAGGAGTGTGACATATGAGGGATGAATTTTAATTATTATATTGTGTATTTATTGAACCTGACAAGAAATGACCTAATTTTGTTGGCAATCCTGATAGTGTACCTTTGGGTCCCATTATAAGGGGGTCCCTGAAATTAATGTCATAAAAACATCAGCACCTAGAAGAATGTCTATTTCATTTTCAATATAAAACGTTGGGAGGATCAGCAAGAGTTAGATTTTTGTTATGAGGCAACTCATGATACTTAATTGGAAAGTTTGGCGTAGCTGAAGTGATTTTCGATACTAACAAAGCTTTTACTTGAATTTTATCAGAGGAAACACAAGAAACTTCAAAATTTGTCGAATATAATGAATTGTCAGCAAATGTTTCATTTACACCTACTAATTAAAGATTGGTGTGTTTTAATGACAATTTTAAGCGATCAGCACATTGCTTGGAAATCAAAGAATTTTGAGAAGCGTTGTCTATCAAAACACGGCAAGTTATTTGTTGACCATGTTGAGATATAAATTTATTAATGCTGTGGACAACAATTCGTGACCTTCTGCCGATTGTGTGCAATTGTTAGACACTGTCACAACAGAATTGGCTTGAGTATCTGGTGAAGGATTGAATGAAAATTTGTGTAATAATGTAAGGTGTCTTTCAGAACAGTTTTCGCAAGAGAATCCTATTTTGCATGTGTCAAGCCTGTGGTTACTCCTCAAACAATTGGTACATAAATTATTGTTCGGTACCACTTGCCATCTTTCATTTAAATTCATAGAGTTAAAAGATGGACATTTGAATAAGGCATGGATTTGATAACATAGAATGTAATTTTTACCTTTAACATAATCTGGTTTTACGCCTGATTTTACTTGGTTACATTTGACAATAGTAGTATTTACATTTGATTTGTTAAATGAATTTAATGGTTTAACATTACCTTTCTTAATGTCAGGTTTTACAAATTTTAACTCATTCAGACCACGAGCTTTTCCTTCAATGAAAACTCTAAAGTCCTCAAGAGTAGGAATTTTAATATTTTCCAAAGATATATAATTCCCACCTTTGACTATGACATGCATCCACTTTTGAAATGAGAAAATTTAATATGATCAACTATGTTAATGAATTTGTTTCTAAATCTAAAATTTTAAGATTTCGAATGACTTCATTACTAATATCAATTATTTCCCAGAGCAATTTTGAAGTATTTGCCCTGGAAATCTTAATACTAAATAGCTTATTTATTTGGCTAAGAGCTAATTGTCGTTTGTTTTCATACCGACTGTACAGTATATCCCAACAATTCTTAAGATTGTCCACAGTAATTGCAAAATAAAAAAAACCCGGATTAATTTGGCTGCATCCCCGCGAACTGAAGCCTGCAGATATTGCAATTTTTCAAGATCACTTATTGATTTGTTATCTAGAATAGAAGACTGAAAAACTCTTTGAATGAAATCCAGTTCTCGCAATTTCCATAAAAATGCGGAATTTCAAGTTTTGGTAGATTAACTACTGAAGACTTTATATGAATACTATTGTTTACTTTTTTAACCTGAGATTTTTTTTCCAGGTCAACAACCCAATTGATTAGTATATTTGATATAAATATCAAATGATTCATCACTTTTATGAGTTGACAATTCACTGAATATTTCAGTTAATCTAGTTTCGTATTGCAACACTTGTGTTTTTAAAACACATATACCTGATTTATTATCATCGCATTCATCTATCTTACTTTCAAAAGATTTTAATTCTTTTAAAATTAAATCAAATTTCCCAATATTTTTCGACTGTTTTGGAGCCATAATTTATGAATGAATTTTTAAAATGCTTATAGAAATGGAATTTTAAAATTCTACACAATATATACAACTATAACACAATAACAAATGCCTACACAATGAAAATACAAACTATCAAAAAATATTTATGCAAAATAGAATAAACGACAAAATCTAGAATCAAATAATAAATAATATCAATCAAAATGTATATGAATACTTCAAGACTTCGTATCAGAATAAATGCGCTAGAATAAGAATATCGAATATGAAACGAATAATTAAAATAACAAAGAATAAATCACATCAACAACTCTGAATTCGACGGATCACATGTTATGAATAAGAATAAGAATCAATTTAGAATTAGAATCAATCATGTTAATTGGATTGCGAATGTATTCCGACTTACCGCGATCTTGCTTCCATTTTGGACACCTAAGTACATTTTTATAGAAGCTTGAGGAAAATATGAGTAATTGAGAAACACGCAAAGAACTTTTCCTGTCCATATTTTACCAAAAAAAAACACACACACGCACACCATTATATGTAGGAAAACTTCGCACAACATAATCACAAAAAAACGATGCTTCCATCACACACGAATACGAATCGAATGGCATTTTCCCGCCAATAACAAATCTTTCTAGAATAAGAAAAAATCCGTGTTCGTGGCGCCAACTCTGGATGGCGAAAGGAGTCAACTGTTTTTATATATATATAACATCTTCTATATCTATTAAATTAAAAATGTCTTCAAACTCTTAGCTAGCATTTTTGCCTTACATGAATATAACAATATCCTTACTATGTTTAATAATAATGGTACTATTAATGTTGTCTTGCATTACTGCCCTGTTCTGTATACACACACATACATATATATAATAAAATAAATATTCACGCAGTGAAATTTCTACAAAGCAAAGAATTGAAATCGAAAATAATCGAATTGTTAACCAAAAGTAACAAACCGATAAATTAAGATACATATAGATATATAAGTCAATTGTGACAAAAATGGAAAGATATGTTTTCGAAATCTACCATTCACTTAGGGAGGTAAAGTAAGCACACACACACTTATATTTCATTGTTGTTTGAGATATTAAAATAGTGGAAATATGCATGTCTGGTTAGAAATTAATTTATTTATGAGTTTTATAGACAATGAGAGTGAATTCAGTGACCTTTTCAATTAAGTAAATATACAAATTATTCAATAACAGTATTTGCCCTTTTTTTATTCACCAATCGAATATTGCAGCTAATATATATTGGAAGTATTGTAATCAGGTGGTCATAGTTTAAAGATTACAGTTATTTTTAAACCGTATTGTTATAGTTTGAGGAAATACATATGCAAACTAGTTTTTTCATTATTACTTTTGTTACTAACTATTCTTCAATGTAAGACTGAAATTTGAAGGATATTTCGAAAGATGAAAAAGATAACAAAAGTGTCTAGGATGAATTTTAGAACAATATCAAGTTTTGTTCGCACCAGGACCATCCGAAAGAATACTATGAAACTTACTATTTCTAGATGGTCTTAATGCATATTTATATATATATTTTTCCAATGTTAACATTTCATTTGTTTATCAACTTTTCGCACGAGTAATATTCAACTAAAATTTTATTGACTTAGAAAAGTTATTTTGGATTATGATATGAACTGAAACAAAAGTAATACCTCCTTTTAAAAATACAGACAGTAACTATTTACATTATCAATATTATAAGAGAAGTGTTGGAAGTTATTTTTGTATAATATTTTCTGATGAGTAGAGCATCTCGTTCATAATATTTTACCAATACTTTCACAGAATATTCTATCAGTCTACTTTCAATGTTAATGGATGTTTTTGGGTAATGTGTTATAGAAATTCCTAGATGTATGGAATTTAGAGCATGAAATTGTATATGCTACTGTTTATCTTTCGCGCAAAACTGCACAATTCATGAAGGTTTATTGTAAGACTTATCTCGGTTAGACAGAAGTTACAAAATATTAGAAAATGAGATGATAATTTCTCTTTTTCGAGTGCATTTATGCATTTCCTAGCTTCCATGACTTATTTAAATTTTAATATTATGTTTGCTTATATTTAAACATTATGATATGTGCATTTATTTGGTCAACATCCATAATGTTTTTTTGTGTGTGTTTCTTATAAAAAGAGTCACAAATTGTAGTGTGTAAGTTGTACTCTAAGCTTGTATTAAGTTTGTGTGTTCATTTTATGCTTGAAAACTCTCCCAAAATACTTGCTACAATAATATCATTGTTGCTTTTTCTCATTGAGAAACTAGTAGTAATTTCAAAAAGAATTTCAATTGGAATTTTAGAGCTTCATTATTAAATTCCTGCATTCGCAATTCAAAATTAACAATTGTTCTCTTTTTTTTCTTTCGTTGCTTTATGCTGTCTATTTTATCTTGAATTTTGAATTATAATAAGATGTGATATTTTGAAGGTAATTTTAACAATCTTATACATTTATCTTTTGCTTGCTTAATAGAACTAACCTGTATTATTGCAGCGTAAATTAAATTTTATTAGCTCCTTATATAGTACATTCAATGAGTCTTAGAATTATTTAATAACACCCATTCAATGATATTTTTTGGAATTTTTCGAGGTATTTCTAATATATCATTTAGAAATACTTCTAATATATCACTATTAGAAATACTGCTTATATTTAGAAATAATTCTCATAAACTTTAATTGCCTTTTATCTTCTTTAGGTACATTTTGTATACATAGCATTTTTTCGTTCCAAATAAAATGTTATAGTACTAAATTTTATGAAATTATAATATTTCATGGAGAACTTCACTACTTTCATGTACTTTCTTCTTTTTGCGCATCAAAATAAATTGAAAAAAATTTTGTGATAGAACATTTTGCTACCTATAATTAGATAGAAAAACCTCCTCTGCAGTTGGCCTTGATTAACAAATGAGTGTAATGAAGATTGCATTTACATGTCTTATTACAAAAATACTATTTTGTTTAGAATTTATAAATGTTGCATAACTAGTTATGCAAATAAATTGGTTTTATAATAGGATGAATTTATATATTTGTATTTAATAATAAATAAGATATATGTTGGATGTAGTAACCAGATACTATGAATTTTTTAAAAGTTGAAACGCAGACGAACATACTGATTTCAATTTTTTTTTATGTTTCTAATGTCTGAACATTATTTACAGAATAAAAAAAAGATTTTAAAGGGGTAGCAGATAGAGTGATGTTTAATCAAAAGAGTCTTTTGTATGAATTTAAATTATCAACTAGTCTGTTTATGTTAAATGTCAATATATTTTAAATCGTACTGATGCATGTAGCTTAAAGAAGTAGAAGTTAACATTATTTTCATTTATCAACCTAAACTAAATTAAACTAAAATACTTTCTAAACTAGTACCTTAGAAATAATGCAAAGATAATACTCCCATTTTGAAATCTCACGAACCGTCAGAAATCCCGAAATGACAATATAGTTAACTGAATTAATATCGAAATTGTTCGCAGATCACCAGTCAAATCCTAATGAATTAATAACTAGTTAAACTCTGTAGAAACATACTATTATCATCAAATAACGATGTGTCACAGAACAGATTTCACAGACATTACCATAATCCAGGCTTTCGCATTAAAATGTAACGTTAGACTTATTCTAAGTTTCGATTGCTAAACACAGTGGAAACTAATGAAATAAGAAACACTTTAAAGGTTTTTCAATGGAAAGAAAATCAATCATTGTCAACGGAAGGCTTTTATAAAGTCAAGAAAATAACTATTGTATACAAGAAAAAAAAATACTCCTAAGAATGTTAAATACAAAAGAATGCTGAAAAAGACGTGGATGCTGAGATTGAGAAGGAGGGATAACTCTTTTTCACGTAAAAAAGTCCAAGTAAAAAGCAAGTGAGATGTAATAGTTGCTTTTATTTAAAGTAGTTTTGTGAGAGTTTTGGATCATATTAAGCAGATAATATAAATAATTTCTAACTACATTAAAGTATTTAATTAAAATAAATACGTTCATTAATGTTCAGTTGAAATCAGGAAATTTTTCATTACAAATGAAATTTATTTGTGGCATATAAATTACGGTTTGAACAACGAGATACAAAAGCTAATTTATTAGGACGCTAGTAAGCACAGAATTCATTCTGAATAAATTTGTTAATTACCAAAAGCATACAAATAATTCTTTGGAATGAGCAAAACGTTATTAATTAAATTACTTTACTGACCATATCTCTAACTTGATTTAAAAGAAAAAAAATTTAATATTTCATAAAAATCCTTTTTGTGGCCATCATTATCACACGCAAAAATGTGTATAAAGAAAATTTTGTACTATTTCATACTTCAATTTAAATGATCGCAATATTAAAAGCTATTTATATAATTTTGCTAATAAATTCATACATTGCGTCCTTTCCGGCCCCTAATTAAATTTTACGAATGCTGCAAACAATACTGAAAATCTATGGACTTTCCACCTGTAGGAAATTTTAACTGGCTATATAATCGGTGAATCAAGTTGATAAGAAAAATAAGAAATAATTTTTTAAGAAATATTTTTTGCAAGACAGCGAAAAATCTAAAAATAAGTATGCTTGATAAATTATTAATCGTAATAAGATTGCGCATTGTTAAAAAAAATAAAATCTCAAGTTTGTTTAAACTAAACTTATTCTAATATGATTAAGATCATCTCTAAGAAAATATTATGAAAGCAACATAACTGAATTTTATAGTTAAGAGATTAAATGAAGAAAGAAAACAGTGAAAATTTTTCGAAATTAAACAACTTAAATCTTATGTTTAACTAAAATAAAAAAAGCAAGTAATAAAAAAAATAAGTCAATTCCTACTTAGATCAACAAAGATAATTTTTATTTTAGCTACTTTTTATTAAATAGTTACAATTAATATAAATATGTATATACGTATGACGAATCACAACATTAAGTGATAAATAATTTTTATTAATATTCATTAATGTATCGTATTGTCATCCAAAACAATCGTGTATATAAAATTCAGTTCAACTGAATGCTTTAAAAAGTGAGAAAAAACCTTTACAAGTTTTGACACAAGTCGCCAAAATGGTCTCTAAGTCGCCAAAAATGATGCCAACGTGGCTGTATTTGTAATTGTTTAAATAATTAGTTTTAATTAATTAATTTTTGTTAATTATAATTAAATTATAGTATTGTCATCCAAAATAATCATGTACATAAAATTTCAGCTCAATTGAGCGCTTTAAAATGTATGTATTTTATTAAAGATTGAAAATTTAACCGAGATAAATAAATATACACACACATATATATAAAGAGAGAGAGAGAAAGAGATAGCTAATAGTAGGAATTGAATGAGTTTTATAAATAATACTATAATACTATTTTAGTATTAAAATTTAAATATTATGAGTAAGCGCAAGGGTCTGGTAATCCTTCATATTTAAATTGATATTGTTTTTGTGTTGTTGGACACTCCTTTCTGAACCAGTCGCTTGCGTCAGTCGTAGGTGTCCCAAAGGGAGATCATTTGAATAACGATTGAAACTACTGTACCATAATTATTATTACATTGATGTAATATAGATATTATATTTTAGTGCAGTAACTATATAAAGACTACAAAAATATTTGGACATTTTCATGTAATTTTCTATCTGTTTTTTTTTTACTTGTGTAAAGTTTAAGGAACATTATTAGTTATTTTCTAAACTTTTAATACTTTAAGTTAATTGGTAAAGATTCGAAAGTAAACTGTTCTTTTTGTTTATAATATTTATAAAAGTCTGTCTACTACCCAAAATTATGTCAGCAACTATGAAACATCAGGATATATTTTAAACCTTATAATGGATATACTTGGAATTTGAATAATGGAAATGCAGTTGTGAGAAATATCATGATAAAATTGAAATTACGTGCTCCTCAAATTAAAGAATACAGCCAGAAACTAATAAGAATTCAAAGGATCTTCCCATCAAATGGATTTTATGGCAGATGTCGGCATAGAAAACCCTTAATGCTTAGATGAAATCAAAGGAAATGTCTGTGCTATTTGCACATGTATAAATCCAGGTAGATTTTAATTTTGGGCAAACTGTCTTTTTGTCTGACGAGAGCAAATGCTACTTTTCCCTATGTGATGAATATGAGCAAAATTTGACGGTGCCCTTTGCGGATACACAAGAGGTTCTCCAGACGCTCTGGAGTGATCGCAAGGAAGCCACTTCTTGCCCGAAGTTTTTTGGGGCACGCAGGGCCTGTCGAGGGCCCGATTCCGTATTGTCGGAAGAATGCGTTGGCTTTTCTTGAAACTTTTATTGTAGTGTAATCACCAGATTTTACAGAGGAAACTTCATAGATACGTTATAATGTATAAAGCAAGATGCAAGTGTGGGTAAAGTAGGGTTATGTTTACATTGCTAGGTAGCTAATAATAATTATATTAACCATATAACGAATTTTTGTTTAGACTCACACGTAAACTTTGTCAAATTTGTTCATCTTTACCACACACTTAAATGTAGTTAATTAATTAATTAATAGTGGATGTGTTCGTTCCTTATAATTGTAATTATATTTTGTTGTGAATACCATCCACCGACTTAGCTCCTACTACAATGTTTTGATTTAGCACTCCAATAGAAGTTGATGTTGCAGCTTTCTTCCTTGGAACAGAATGCGAATAGCACCGTCTTGAAATAAAGCAAAATTATAGTGAAGTAGTTGTATCCTTCTTGAAAAACTCGAAGTAGCATTTACAAACTTTTGTTCACCACAACAGTGGATATTATTTTTAGATAGTACTTATGTCTGTGATAACTTTGATGTTTTATAACCTATCGATTTCTACATTGCTGGTAGAAAAATGCAACACCAGAAATAAAAGATTTAACGAATGTAAAAATCCCATAAAATGAAGGAAAAGCTGTAAAGTGCAAATGTTTTGTATTTCAGCACATTTAGACTACGCAGGAGGGGAAAACGACTTATGAAGCACTGCGTAAAAGAAAAGTTGATTACTGTATTCGTCATTCAAAAAGCGCTTGGTAAGATTGAAGTTTAATCAGAATATCGTGTTATGCCTTGAACAATAAAAATAAATGCTTACCAGCAAGTGTAGTAATTCCATAGACGCAGTATCGTTGCCTATCGAGAGTGTGGATGATTATTCCGTAATATCGCACCTTTGCACAGATCGAAATCTAGCCACTGCCATGCGAATTTGGAATGAATAGCTTACTGAGTGTCATACTGAATGACACGCAAGACGAGATAATGTAGTTGAGAAATTAGGGTATAGACTAGAGCAACAGATAATAACTTGGCCTTTTCTGTCATCCAAACTCAATTCGACTCAATACTTAACCTGATAAGCTGCCAGTGTTGGCAGCTGTTTCTACTAATGTCACCCCTTAAACAGCTTGGAAATTTATTCATGTTGTCTTCATGCCACACAGATTATGTGCAATAAATATCTTTTTTGTATTTGCTTTAATTTATGGTATCGCAATTTTAATGGCCAACAGTGTATTTTCATTTTATTTTCGAATACTAATTTTTTGTTTACGGAACTTACAAAGTTATGTAGTTAGACTTTTAGGGAACTGTTACAACGGTATTGTTCTCGTCGTTTAATTCATAATGTTTTTAACGGGAATTCAAATGTAATTTTAACTTGATAAACATGTACCATTACTTGATTAATTGAAAATAATAAGAAAGCATTTCGTACTAACATAAGGAGTTAGTTACAAATAATTGAAAACTATAGCATATTGATCATGACGTAAAGTCTTCAATATATGGAAATAGTTTGCATACAAATATTTATTCTTACGATTATATTTGGTATTTATTATTTAGAAATACACAGATGGAAACTACAGATTTTTGTACACTAGACAAGGGAGTTACCGTTCCGGAAATTCAATCGAGTATCTTCTTAGATATTCCTTTTTTTGGTGGCGTTTATTTTTATTTATTTAAAAACATCCCTAGAATCTAATTTTTAAACTAATCGAGGTGAATGGCTCACCTACTGAGCAAGCATAGTAATTTAATTAAAAGTTTTACAAGCAAATTTATTTACATGACTACAATTATTATTTACAAATTTACAGATAGAAACTATAGTTTTTGGACAGGAGGAATGGACACGAAAATAAAACATTGTAGTGAATCAATGGAGTATCTTCCAAGGTGCCCCCCTTTTTTCATGGTGTTTATTTTTATTTTTTTCCGAATCAATTTTCCAAAGTATTTAAGGTTATTGAATCATATACTGGACAATCATAAATTCAGAAGAAAATATTTATATGAACGCATTTGGTTATTCATGAGTTTTTAATGTCAAATGTAGAGTTTTTGAGATTGTTTGCGGGACCATCTTGTCATTTGAAAGAATGTAATCCTAAGTGAGTGTACTAAGAAACCTATGGTAATATTACGATTGAATGAGAAACGTTAAGACAGCTTATTTGAAATCAAATTAGAATAAATAACAATACGAAACGTTGTTAAAATTTCATTTTAAAAAAAACATAGCATCACAAAATTTAATCTCGGAAAAAAGTTTAAAGCTCGTTAAAAAGAAACCTTTCCTTTATTTCCATCGTAATCATAATGAAAAATGTCCCAAGTTTCAGTTTGTTACAAAGGGAAAATAATAAACAGGATTTCATTTCCTTATGCGATGAAAATAATACACCTAATCCTTTTGAAGCCTTTATCACAGTTATAAGCTTATGAAAGAGAATATTTTCGAAGTATACAAAACTCTTAAGCGAAAACCATAAAAAATATTCCGTAAGTTGCAGACTAAGCATAGTTACAAGTAAGCTATTAAACTCTATTTATTTATTTTTTGTTGTTGTTGTTATATTTGGTAAGTAAAGGTTCAGTCGAAATCAAGTAAAAAAATTTCAAAATTGTTTACGTATTGGACATGGGAATTAAAACTGAAAACCAAATTGAAAAAAAAGCCAAATAACTGAGAAAAAAAAGTACTTAAAAAAAGCAATATAAATAAACATTATAATTTAACTTAAAATAATATTTTTCAGTGTGATGGATTTAAGACTAGTTTTGGAAATCTTTGTTTTTGACATTAGAGTTATAATATTAGGGAAGATATAACTCGAAAGCATATATGTCTCTAAAAGTGGTATATATGTATGCAAGAATACAATATTTATGTATATTATGTAAATGCTGCATAATATGCAGTGAGTAATAGGTAGTGCATTTTCCTGGAAATTAGAAAAGTTACTATAAATGGTAAAACAAATCTTGTATGATGTAATATGAGTATTATGAGTTTCAATAAGTTTTCTCTTAAAAATTTTTGAGTAATAAATGTAGAGATATAACAAATAAAATTTTCCTTCACTAACATATTTTAATTCTATTTAGAAACAAGTGATAATCTACAAGTTTCATTCACTACATTGACAACATCTTAAAAGTCTTAAAATTTCAGCTGTGCTTCTTAGCATTATTTAAAAATTTACACTGACATTCATTTCAACTCAGTTGGAGGAAAGGCCATATTATCATGTTTTGGGTTACAAATCAGTTATTAAGGAGACTAGATGGAGCACGTAACCCTGCCTGGTTCTGATACCCGATCAGTGCTTCACTAAGTATTTGTATAAATTATTTAAGGTGAAAGATAAATATACTTTTATTGGGAAAATATTAAAAAAAAAATAATTTGAAAAAAATACCTTTTTTTTTCAAAGCTACCAAAAGCAGCAGTTTACATATTAATTGTATGAGTGCACACACACACAATCATACTAATCATCAGATTACATTCAGTAGTTGAGAGCAAGGATTTTGATTGGCCCACTGAAGAATTATTTGATCTGGGTACAAGTAAATTAGTATTCAATCAGAGAAGGGCATTAGTTCCATCAGGGTCTGGCAGCAATCCATGGGTGTGAAATTTCAGAGAATGAAATGAAATAATAAAATAATATTAAATACAAATTTTTTTATATGAATGCTGGTTCGACAAGGATATTTCTTGGGTTTGTTGAAAATAAAATTTGGGGTGTATTTTGGAATATTCATTAGAGATGGATTATTTATATTGCTCATACTTTTGCAGAATTTTACATAATTGTTTCATAAATTTGGACGTATGGTAAGAACTTTGCTCCCCGGTCTGATATAGGAAACAAATAAAAAAATAAGTTTTTATGCGATTGACACAACTGGCTCATATTTCTCTAAAAATATTTAAAGATGTTTCAATTATCGCAATATTGTATAGTGTAACAACTACATATAAACCCTGCCTTCCCTTGATGATTAGTGGCAGCCAGGGGCACTACCTGTTCTTTTGAGAAGCGGGAACTCGTTCCCCCCTCTCTGCTGCCCTGGTTCGCTACCGGTGAAAGATGTGTACACGTGGAGTCAGGGAAAGCCTGTTTCCCCCCTTTTAGTCCTTAAGCTATTTTTTCTGTAACTATAATGGATGTGTGTTGTTTTATTTAAGTGACCCCTTGTGTTGTGGAACGTAAGAACATTAAATAGTATTTGTTCGAGTAATGAAAAAGCTTCTTTATTTCAACACAACGAATACACGACATGGGGGATTGTCATAATAGTATAAAAATCTTTTGATTTTTTTTACTCAATAATTTTTTGTAACTTATAAATTAGTAATTAGAAACCGGATATCATATTTTCGAATTCAAATTGAAAATACTAATATATAAGTAATGCATTAAATCAGCGTTTCTCAAACTGTTAGGCGCTTCCCCTTTGGGGAGCGCGAGCATATTGAAAAGTTGAAAACAGAAGATTATTTTAAAAAATTAATTTACTGAAAGTAAACAAACAAAATATACATTCTAACGTAATAAAAAATACACATTTACACTGATATATTACAATTACAAATGCATCAGTGCCACACAATGTATTTTAAAATTAATTTAATTATACTAAGTTAAGAACACGATAATTAATTACACGTGACCCCATGACATTGTCTTACATAAAATTGTATACAAAATGTAAAACTTATCTTGATAATTTGAGCAGTTTATAAAAAAATCCCTTAACTGTCAAATAAAAGTTACGCTATTAACTTTCCAAAGCCAATCGTTTTCCACGTAGTCGTTTGTATTAGATATATTAGGGTGGCCGCGGTAGCTGAGTGGTGGTATCGGATAGTGGCTTACCTTGTCACGAGTTCGAGCCCAGTACCACTAAAGACCCAGTACAACTAACAGCGATGCACGTTAAATCTGTCCAGAGCTCAAACGTCCTCCCGTTGGTGTGGTGCGGTAGTTAGGAGAGGAGGTTGCATGCTCAGGTGTCATCCACGTCACTTGACCATGGTTCAAAATTATGTGGTCTGTCGCCAAAAGCCCTAGTGTAGCTGAACAGTGCGACGTTAATTTTTAATTAATCAATCAATCAAAGATATATTGGGGGAGGAATAAAGGAGGAAATAATCCGAAATAAGTAAATCCTTCGCAAACATTGCCAAGGTCATTTTATTGCATTTCAAAATCGTCGGAAAAATTTTATGGATAACATTGCACAGAAAAAAATTGCACTTCAGAAAGACGTATATTTACGTCAGGGGAAATTAATGCTTTGGCTGAGCGAGACGTTTACATAGGCCGGTGGCGCTTTAGACGTTAAAGTCGTATATCGTAGTTTTAGCATCAAAGTATATTTTTATTGAATTCAATTCATTGTTCTTGTATGAAGGGGGCGCGATGAAAATTATGATTGAATATTGAGTCGCGAATATTGAAACCTTGAGAAGCACTGCATTAACTACTTTAAATCTACTTATATGCCTAATTTTTAATAGCTAGAGTAGGGTGAGTATTAACATCACACTATTCAGCTTCAAAAGGGCTTTTGGTGATGAACTTCGTAATTTTGAATAATATCAAGAAATGAGAGAGAGAGAGAGAGAGAGAGGACAGCACTTGAGCTGACACCCTAACTTCTACACCACATCGACGGGAAGACGTTTGATCTTCGACACATTTAACACGGATCGGCCACCTCCGCAATCCAGGGTTTCAGCGGTACTACGGTCGAACGCATGACATGTCAGCCACAAGTCCGCTACTTAGATCATTAGGCTACCGCAGCCTAATTTTAAAAAGAAAAACTAGTTTTAACTGCTAATATTCAATAGCTTTTTTTTTCTTCACTTAGCTCTTATAAAATAAAGTTAGGAATCCAGTAGTAATTCTGTTAAATTTGCATGCCCCTAAATAAAGAGTTATTAGTTATTTCAACATTTAGATAGTTGATTTATTGCGAATGGATTAAATATATATGTGCCTCATATTTTATGCTTTCTTAATATAATTATACATAAAATCCATTTATAATAATTATCAATTGTACCTATAAGACTGTTACGTAAAGGTTTTTTGATAGAAAATTACAGTACAAGCCTTGATAATGTAGCGGAACTTTCCAAACTATTTCACACTTTCTTCAAACGAAACGCACATTCGAGAGAGGGAATGTAATTCAAATGCAATATTCTCATTTTCAAAGCCGAAAACAGTACTTTAACTCAAATAATGAACTCCTATTTCTTGTGCCTAGATGAAATGTTCTTTTTCTATTTATATTTTATCCGAGATGCGGGAGAAACAACCATTTCGTTCACATTTAATCCCGGGTCCTATCATCGGGATTCAATTTCGTTTCAAAATCCGGTTCCCAGGTGTAAGCATCACCTGTTCAATTTTTAAGAAGGCGGGGGAAAGTTGTTTACAATGCTTGGAAGTGAAAAAATCTACTGCGGTTGCAACAATTTATTTTTATCGCTCACGAGAAGAGGCTACTCGTTTCATTCCTGGTTCCTTTTTCCGGAAGAAATTTATTTCCTCTCTCTTCGTCTTTTGCACTTTTTTTTCTTTACCTTTTTTCGTGGGAGCTTTGGGATGTAATAGAATATAAAGAAACGCACACATAAATGTCATTTATTTAATATAAAATATTGTTCCTGGAAAGGTAATACCGGTTGTACCTCTTAAAATACTATAAAATTGAATTTTAAACTTATATTACTATATTTTTATTATTCTTTTTGTGGAAATTTTTCGGATTATAAGAAGACGTTGTATGCAGTTTGCATTTTGTTTTCTCTTCTCTTCTTCAATGATATTAGTGGTTACAGCAGAAAATATACATTAAAGGACAGTTATATTGAATTTCATTACTTTGCACACAATCCAACGCTGCTAATTTTCCTCTAACAACTTTTGTTGCGGAAGCTAATTCGAAAACTGTAAAACAATTTTCAGTAAATTACGATTATACACATTAAAAATTTTAATTTATAATCATATTTTTGTTAGGATTTAATCAATTATAATAAAAATAACATAAAAACGACTATTTTTCTAAAAAAACAAACCAGCCAAATTGCACTGTCACGTGTATGGTGCTCAAAGCTACGAATAACGGTAGGCGTAAATCTAGCCCCTTGCCACGATCAATTTTGTGAGCCTTGATCTGATGTTACTATCGATCAGGTGGCATAAGTAACAACACACATGAAATATTTTTCTCTTCCATTGGAGCCTGAAAAAATGGACGTTTAAAATATATCGAAAACATTTGTAGATATAGAACTATTAAAAAAAGAAATATTTCGGAAGCTAAATAAATTCACTTAGCCAAATATAAATTAAATTATACTTAGTTGAATTTTTTTATGTTTTGAGAAATAATCATTTGAAGGAAAAACAGTTACGAGATATGGTCCACAAAGTAAGACGTTTCAGGATATTTCATTAATAATGATTCATATTAAAATAGTTATGTTTCATATAATTATTAATAATATAATGAATAAATAATATTCCAAACAATGTTTACGAAAGTTTATGCAGAAATTCGTAACTTAACTCACTAACAGGTCAGCATATTGATATAATATTCGCATAACATGATTTCTTTTGTTTCTTTAAAAAAAAACTGAAGACAGATATAGCATGTACAGAGAAAAAGTGCGCATAAAAAATTTTGCCAATGGAATTTTACCTCAGGAATTCAATTTGTGCGTCTTAAAATACATGGGTGAAATTACAACAAACTTTTATAAGAAATCCTTTTTTAAATGCATTAGGATAAATATTTTCATTGTTTTGGGAGAGACTACGAGATAAAACATAATTAGTCTAGTAAAATGAGAAAAAAATGGATTAAGTGTGTTTATTAAATTGGAAAATGTCTTCAATAATAACGGGGTTTGGGACTATACCATTAGCAGTAATTAAACGGAACGAAAGTGGTAGTCACATGCAATAAAAGACTGCATAATATGTCGATGGAAAATAAAATAAAAGTAAATAGTTCGTAGAAGAGTAACTGAGTTTGACCAGAAACTAATTGTTCTTAACTCTAACGCTGTAATTAGAGCATTAAAGGGAGTTCAAATGACTTTTATTTTGTTTTAATTATATCTGAAAGGATAAGTGGAGATTCTCCTGAAGTGAAACTAATTTTGTTTTCTGAAAAGTGTTAGAAACTTTTCCGAAATTGTATTTAACGAGTTATGAAGTAGAGATAATTTGGTAAGAGTTTAAAGAACTATGACTTTTGAGTTTTCAAAGATAGACATGCATTAAAATTTTTAAACAATAAATCTGAGTTGAAATTTATAAATTGACAATGGGCCTTTGAAAATGATGTACTTTATTGAGTGACATTTGAAATCGAAGATAGCAAAGTAATATTAAAAGAAAAGGAGAAGAAAAGTAATATTAAAGTGAATAAATGTCAAATATGCAAAGGAAATTTCTAGGAAACACACTCACAAACACTTTCATTTTTATAGATTACATTCCATATTATGTACATAACTCAGTAAGTTCCATTTACGGAGACATTTACAACTGCACTTGGATGCTCCTTGGTGTTACACTATCGCTGTCAGGCTGTATAAATCATGAAACCACAATTTAAAAAATAATACACGTGTTTTTTAAAGAGATTAATTCTTATCTTACAGTACCTATAATTTTAAAAACCTTACGTCCAAATATACTTCAATTAGAGATTTCTTGATGGGTACTTAACGAATTTTGAAGGAAATAATACTAAAACCACTACGTCCAAAATATAATAGAAACATAACCATTACGGTTTTAGACAGGTTGACTTTCAGAAATTTTCGCACAACTCACAAATTTTAAAAACTTGTGAAATTTATAAATGTGAATTTACCTAAGCAATGACAAGGACAAAAAGTTTTTATGTTATTATTTGGAAAAGAACTTGTCTCGAGCCTATGACCGCTGGTATATTTGGATGCCCATAATCGTGATAGACATTCTAATAAAATGAATATCTTTATTTTAAGTATAAATTTACTATCAAATTTTAACTTAAGCGAAGAAAGAGGTAAACTTAATTAATAACCTAAATATCTATAATCACTTAACTGTGATGGTTAAATTTCGCAGCACTGAAGATATTTCTAAGTTGAGATATCTCCTTATTGAAATTCTGATAGTTATTCTGATAAATGCAAATTTTTAACTACAATATCAACCTCACAACAACCGACTACCTCTCTTCACTTGAGTTTAAATATTTACTCATATTTGCATAAATAACAATTCCTTCACTGAAAGCGATTTTATAATCATACAGCAGTTAAAAGGAATTTCCCTAGAGGATTAGTCAGAAATGCGAATGAAACTCGTTACAAACTTATGAAAAAGATAATATTTCTTTCAATGCTCAGCTCCCAAATCCAAGATAGGGGATGAAGACATCTTCATAAATCAATTGCTCCTATGAACATTCAGCCTTAAATCGAGATTAAGCGTGTTTCATGAGAAAGAGTGAGAGAGAGAACCTCTCTCTAGTTGGGTTTCAGAAATTTAAAGACAACTTTTAGCATGGCGTAATATGGTATGTGTGATGGGTATTATCACGTTCGAATGTAAACAGGAACAAAGATATCTGGCTCGTAAATATTCGTCTGATTATTATCTATTTGGAAAATATGCCAAGTTGACGCGTTTTAGTGGTGGTAGCGGTAGCCTAGTGCTCAAGTTAACAAACTCGTGGCTGGTTTGTCATGAGTTCGAGCCCAGTACCACTGAATACCCGCTGTGTAGGGGAGCGATTCACGTTGAATCTGTCGAGAGCGCGCATGTCTTTTCGTTGGTCTGGTGTGGTAGTTAGGAGAGGAGTGTCAGCTCAGATGTCATCCTCGTCACTTGACCATGGCTCAAAATTACGAGATCCATAGCCGAAAGCCTTATTTAGCAGAACAGTACGACGTTAATATTTACTCACTCATTCGAGACAAGTTGACTTATTGAAATATCTTACTTTCTCAAAAGAAGTTGATTTCGAAACTGGAACATTTTGTTACAAATCTGGATAATCTGATGTAAACAAATTCTAAACTCTTTCGCTGCCTTAGTGTTTCCAGGCATGTCTGAGTTTTGTCTCTAAGTTAATGTTGGGAATATCTAATCACGCTGCATATATATGTTTCATTACCAAATTTTGAGGAATTTTCAAATATGTTTGTACAGATTCACAGTTCGTTTGACACGGTAATAAGGGAAAATGTGTTTCCAGATGAAATTTCCTTATACAGTAGAGTCTCAAAAACGGGCACTCGATAACCTGGCAGTTCGAATAACTCGGTCATCCTGCAGAGGTCGAAAAACACTGAAGACAGTTTCCGGATGTGTAGAAGCCGATGAAAAGGAAGTCGAACAGTGGTTCCAGAACGATACCGAGCAACGCATTTTATACAGCACATTAAGAAATCACTGCTGTTGTCACAATTAATGAAAAAATAATGAAGACGTTTGCGTTGAGAATGCCTTACAAACTCCTAAACTATCACACAGTGAGGGAGTAAAGGCTGTAGGAAATGCGTCGATAATCGACATATAGTTCTCTTGTAGTCATTGTGATGAAGCGACAAAATGCGGACTACATTACGGAGGACAAAAGAGCATTAACACCATGTCTTTAAAATAAGTAGCCAGGTTTTGCAAAATCGGCTTAATTTTCATTATAGACAGTTTTATGCTTTCCTAAAGTATTTGTCCTGTAAAATAGGAAAATCTTAAGAGGACACATTACCCTAAAAATGACGATTTTTACGAATTTTTTTATTGCCTTATTTTAGATGTGTGACTTTTTTAAGAGGACTTGGTAACCTTTGAGCAAATTTCTTTTTATTTACGTATTTAAAAATTATATTTTAGCATTTTATTAAAAAAATTCTATTCAAGAAAATGATACCAGATGAAAATTTTCATATATAATTCACACAATTTTGAAAATTTAAATTTTTTGAAGAAAATTGGGAAAATTTTAAAATCCTACTCCTTTTGTAAAAATTAATTTTTTGACCTGAAATTTTTTTATAATATTCTTATGGATGTTCTTAACAACTTTAGGGATCAATTATAGAATAACTTCATTCGTTTTTGAGAACAAAAATAAAATGTTTATATACAGGCTAAAAATCTCAACGAAAAAGCCAACATATCTTATATTTCATTTTTTTTTTAAAAAAGTTTTCAGTTTATAATAGAAAGGATCCCTAATTTTATTACATACTTTATTTTTAACTCGCAGGAATAAAAATGGAAGTGACTGGTAAATAATTGTCGAAGGAGTAGCATTTTGAATGCACTAAGGTTTCGAAAAACACAAACTGAGAAAAACCAGTTTAAAGTTTATAATTCTGAAAAAGTAATTATTATGAGCTAAATTAAATTTAAAATACCACTTTAAGATATTAGTTATACGTTTTCTTTAAAATAATTGCATTTTCATATTTTTTCAACCCACACATTTTTATAAATGATTAAATTTTAGAGAGAACTAATTGCAAAAGAAAATTCAAGGAAAACGTTCAAAAAATTTTTTTCTGCCACGACAGAAATTTTAGCTGTTTTTCTTCTTATAATAATAAAGAATTCCATTTGTATGAAAAATATATCAGGAATAAGAACTGAAATTATAAAAATTTTAATATAAAATGCCTTAATTTAAAAAATTTACATGCACACATTTCACAAAGAAAAAAAATGATTGTATGCATTGCCTCGGAAAAATTATGCTTTATATGTTGCTCATTCTTTTTGTAATGTTATTATTTCTCTTTATAAAATTAGATTTTTTTTTATCAAAAAGCTTTTTTTAGCTTTTTTTTCTAAAAAGAGTTCGTGGCTGAATTACCTAATTTGCTTTCAAATGAAGTTGTATTCAACTTCTAACTTTCCGACATGCAGAAGTGATATATCAATCGAAAGATAATAATGCAAAGAATAAGATTAAATGAAAAAAACGATATGTTTGTGATTTTTTGGGTACCAAGTCCTCTTAAATATGTTTATAAAATTTGGTAGCTCCAGCTGCCTTATTTGTCGAGTTATTTAACTTTTTCTGACAGTATGTGGAAGCAAAATTGAAACTAAAAGACGTGACGTCTGCTTCTAATGCAGAGATAATCATCCTGGCCTAAACAATTTCGATTGATTTAATTTCAAACGTGATTCTAAAGCTTTATACTTTAATTAGAAGAGAAGTGAATTAATTCGTTTATTTTTATGCAAGAGAGAAACGTTATTACATTTTGTTATTTGCACACACACATTATTTTTTTTCTTATTCTAAAACCATTAGTATCAAAACAAAAGGCTTTTATCAAAGCCAATTATATAATCGATTTCTTTATTTATAATTTTAAATATTCGTTCTAATATATTTTTATTAATAAGCAAACTTTAATCTATCATGCCTAGACAAAAGCGATCGACTCTTGTTAGTAACCCAAAAAACTAACACGTGATGGTGCAGTCGACACTACAGTCATGAAACGGATGTTTTCAGAAAAGATAAAACTTCTATTTCCTGAGCATTATCAGAAAGAAATATGAGACGCCAAACTTTAGAAGACAGCTGATTGAATGATTTAAATTGTTATGAAAATTCTGAAGCCCCTCATTATGTGATAATGGATGTACAGTTTTTAAAAGGGCGTTTTAAAAACTTCTTGTGTGAGGTCTGCAAATCGTATTCACTAAAAATTGACAATGGTCAAAAGCTTGGATTTTCTAGAAAAATCTCTGTATTTTGCTCTTCTTTTGATATAATTAAATCAATTAACTCTACATCCAGACATATTTTTGACAGTGAAGTTAATGAAAGCCAATCTTTTGACAGAAACATGCACATGGTGCAATTATTTTTAAGGGTTGGGAAAGGTTATTTAGCTATGGAAAAAATTTGTATGTTAATGTGAATAGGGATTTACCCTCAAGCAGAACATTCAATACGTATTAAAAAAGTTATGTAAATCTCTGTTTAGACTTACAGAAAAATGTTTGAATAATGTTCGAGGTCAGGTGAAAAGCGCTTATCAAAGTAATAGTGCAATTACTGATATAGATGTTACTTTTGATGGTACTTGGTTAACTCGGGGACATTCATCTCAAATAGGTGTAGGCTGCGTGATTGACCTTCTTACTGGATTTGTCATGGATTTTTTGAAATTATGTCCAAATGCTGCATTGAATGTGAACACGCAAAATCTGGTTTGGGAGAAAATTCAGCAGAATTTCATATGTGGTATGAATGCCATATATCTTCATGTGCTATCAATCACATAGGATCAGCTTATGCCATGGAATAAGAGACTGCTCTTAAATTATGGCAAAGATCTGAAGATAATGGTTTTCGATATACACGACACTATATATACGGCCAGATGGTGATGCAAAAACATATCAATATTTAAATACTAAGAATGTAGTTTATCAGAGGAAAAGAAAAACATTGGCAGTGTATGCAATTGCTCGAAAAAAATTGCGTTTAAAAAAAGCCGCGAAACGCCTCATTCATTAAAAAAAGTTGGAATCACATTTGAAAGGGGTGGTTTTTAATAATATTTATTTATAATTATAATATGAATTTAAAATAAATGTTTTATAATTTTAAAACAAATTGTTAGTGAATTTGATACTTCTTGTATAATATTTTAATACATTTAATTTTAATGTATTATTTAACAATATTTAATAACTTAGAATATAAATTATTGTCTTAAAATATTTAAAATGGCCTAAATTTTTATAAATGTAAGAATGAAGGCCAAGGTATAGTTCTTTCATGTATATTATTGACTTTCATAAGTTTAAACGTTTTTCACGACTTTATATTTTTCATTATGATCATATATTTAAAATGCTAAGGCTTTTTTATATTCATTATAAGTCTTTGAAACATCCCTAGAGGTCCGTGGGGACCACAATTTAAGAACCACTGCCCTAGAACACTTCGTTGTGAATGTTTCTTTAATTTATTATGATTGATTTAGCTTATAATTTATTTTATAAGTAAGCTTATAATTAATTTATTAATTCTAATTTTATATTTGATTTTAAAATGATAAAAAAATCAACCTGGTTTTAACCTTTTATTCAGAATTCATGTCATGAAAATAAAAAAAAGTAAACAATATACCTCACATATGTAAAAAAAAAATTCCAGCTTCATAAAATAACATTCAAGTACTCAGAATTAAGTATTGTTCAATTGGTTAAGTTGTATGTCCATATCATAACAAACTATTTGTATTTTTTCAGATGACACTAAATTTACAATTAGTTTTTAAGGGCTAAATATTTACTGATTACTAGCGGTCCCGACAGACGTTGTCCTGTACACACGTCTTAAATCCGAAAATTACAAGCTTTTTTGAATAAGTTATAACAATCTGGGTTGTTTTGATGAAATTTTTTACAAAGAAAGTTATTACAATACCTGGCATCATCACATGTACAGTTAGCACAATTCGAGTTATAGATTACGCGTGAGTATGTATTTACTATGAACTAAGTTGAATATAGAACCTATTCTGAATAGAAACTTAAACTTGTTTTGATTAAAGGGTATAAAATATAAAACTCGAGATATTTTCACAACAGGTATATTTTTGTAATGCACAAAAAGTAAATTTATCGTAATGCCATTGAATGTCTAATGCTTTTGGTTAATCCTTGAGGGGTATAAGCAAACAAATGCGATGTTTTGCCAAACCTCGGACATGAAATATATATTTGACCGTAAGAAAAGCAAGGGTTTTCTAAATCTCTAAGCCACAAATTGTTATTGCTTGACCTTGTCACTTTTTAATGGTCATAGCAAATACCAAGCGAATTTGAAATTGCAAAGATTTGAATGGGTAAGTAAGTCTGAAAGAATCATTGGAATTTGTGGTAGACGTACAAATTAATCTTGAAGTTTGCCGCTCAAAATAGTGGCCTCAAGAATATTGCCCACAATTTTTTATGAACAATTACATAGCTTTATATAATATTTGGTGCATTTTTAATGAATTGCGATATCAGACCGAATTGTGAATCTAAATCATTCTCGGATCAACTTGAACCCCGACAAAAATATTCAAATCGGCCCAGCCGTTAGGAGGAGTTCAATCACATACACACGCACATAAGAATTAAATATGTAAAGAATATTTGAAAAGACAATTAAAAACGCTAAAAAGCATGATTCGTCTGCATTTTTATAACAATGAAGACCCGGTTTGGCCATTTTGGCTGAAAATAGATTTTCAACGCCAATTTACTTCATTTTTAGAGCAATAACGTTTTTACAACAATGTAGGTGAATATTGAGTTGTATGTTTTTAACGTTCTTAATTAATATCTTTTTAACTATGAGTGATCTTGGACCGAATTGAATTTGTAAACCATTCTTGAATCCACACAAAGAATTTCATCAAAATTGGTCCAGCCGTTTAAAAGGAGTTTAGTTACGCACACACACACACAGATTTTTATATATGAAGATTGTTTTACAAGTATTTCATTCTCATAATATATATTAACTAAAGAAATAGATTGTATATATATGTATATATAAATGTTCAGTGTTGTAGGTACAAAAGCAGAATTCTAAGATGTGTAAACATTTTTAAGTTAAAACTATAGTTCTTGATGGTGTGTACCTTGTACAGACTTTTTGAAAATTTACTATATCGTTTTTTAAATTTAATTTTTAAGTTATTTTTAACTAACTATCGAAATGGCATCATATGATGTCACGTCTATCTCTGAATGCAAACCTTTATTTACCACGCAGTTTTTATCTATTTATTATTTTTGAGAATTGCTAAATATTTTTATTGTATTCCGTAAGACGGACACACGTTTTCCAAAATAATCGCAGTATAAGGTATATTTTCAAATATATCTTTTCTTTAACAGTGCTATTTTGATGTCTTCCGATATAAATCGTTTTCGTTGATTACACTCATTTTATCGTTTTCCTTTATTCGAAGCTAAACGTATCTAATTTATGTCTTTAAAAAAGTTTCTTACTTTAAGTAATGCTAATACTATAGTTTCTTCTAAGAGTGTTGGTTTCTTTATGTTTATTTGTTTATTTTGAGGATTGAACTTTAGATATAATTGTGTTTGGAACGATATCATTTTGATTATTTAGATGCTGTATATATCTTATGGCTTTTCTTACTCAGTTCATAAGACGATATTTCAATAAATGCATAGGTATCCAGTGTTCTAGCTGTTCGTGAAACTGTTTCATTAGTTCTAAGAACACTGTATCTGGTTTAATTACCTCTATGGATTAAAGTAATAATGAAATTTCTTTTTCAGCTTACAGGTTGTTCATATGTTTATGTTTATTATTATTTTATCAACTTGCATTAATTTACTTATACCTTTTTTAGTTTAACTTGTTTTTTATCAATATTTATTTCATATTTTTGAAGTTTGCGATAAGGTTTGTTAATAATGGAGCAACTACCCATCTTGCAAAGGCTAATGTTATTAAAGCTTCTACTCATACTATAGTTGTGACTTTTAAGGATATTTTCCTCTTTTCATTCAGAGGATTCACATAGTTCCATAAGATGTTCTATTTTAGTTTAAACAATTCGAAAGAAGTGGCCTGTAATAAAAAGGAGCATGCCAACAATTCTTAAAATATATTTTTATAGTATAAGCAATAATTCTCTCTCTCTTTCATCTCTCAGATGGCAACATAAATCTTGCTCTGCTGTACGGAGTGAGGGGAAGTGTTCTTTATTTACTGAAGAAGAAGGGAAACCTGATTTGTGGGATGTTGTCCATCTTCCAGAATTAATGCAGTTTCCCTGTTTTTCCCTACTCCAGTGTTTTTCCCGTTAACTGTCCGATGCAGTTACGAAGTTACCTTTGGCAGTTATGTTTCTTTTGGTTTTTTCCCCCAGGTTGAAATGTCTGAATGGGGTTCTGTAATTGCATTAAATACTTGTACGATTTTTCCACAAAGTGATAAATTGTTTAGTGCATTTTTTTTTATTTAGACCATAAATTGTTTAGTAGAAATACCGAAATTGCATTTCTGTATCAAATATTATTAAAGTTCTGCTTTTCTGAGGATATCTTTCCCTTTTCTTTTGAATTTACTCATTTTGTTAGAATAACTAAGGGAATCAGTATAAAGAACAAATATTTATTGAAAAAGGGAATTGACAAATAGAAGAAATAATGAAGGATAATGAAAATTATCTTTTAGACAGCAAATATAGTAATGTATTACTTTATAAGAACAACGTGTGTGTGAATTATGTATGGATTATATGACTGAAGCAATTTTATTTTTTTTTATTTACATTAAAATTAAATACAATGGAAATATTGAAGAATTTTGAAACTAAATTGAACTTTGAATAAGTAAATTAGATACAAATTTCAGATTCATATATACAATTGTATTAACAAATAAATATGTATTTTAATTAGTGTTGTTTGATGATTCGTACTTCATTATAAAGTGACAGTATGTGTCAGATACTGAGGTACGCTGTACGAAAACCAACGTAGATTCACAACGAAAGTTTAGTGTGATGTAAATTGAAGCAAAATAAATTATTTCATTATATTAAACTGTAGAAAAGCACACACTTAAACTAACTAAGTAATATAAACTGTAGGCAATAAAATTTAAGCTGCTGTACCTTTCATGCTTCCCTGCATCAAATGAAATTAGAATACTGGAATCCAGGTGAAAAATAAAGATTCTATAGGAAATGGAAACATATTAAACTATACAAATAAGTTATATGAGAGATTTCGAGGCTTTTTCGACATGTGAAGGAGAAATGATAATTGATTGAAAATACCATTCTGTTATTTTTAAAATCCTGAATGCATTTATCTTTATTTTAAGTGGTCCAAAGAATGTAAGAAAAATATGTGAGTCATTCACCTTAAGTAAATTGTTTTTTTCATATTTTACGACACAAATTATCATAGCATAATGATGATTAAACATTATAACCCTGATATTTCAATTTTTATAACACTTATAAATTAGAAGAAAAAATAATGTTTTTCTTTAAAATATAGTCACTGAATGGAAGCCAGTTCAAAATAAATTCTAGAATAAAATAAATTGTAGCATTCATAAATATTGTTGATTTGTTGAGCCTTTGACGTGAAAGAGTTACCACTCTATCAATCTGTATGGTGCCACACTAAAAAGTGATACCACCGCCCAGGAAATAAATATACTAGGTTTGCAATTGAATTTCATTGAATTTTGGTAATTGAATTTGCATTCGGCAGCTCAGTTTGAAAGTAATAAAATCTTTAAGCAATGATTCAATTGAAATATTCTTAATTTGAACACTATTGCATGTTTAGATACACAAATATAAATGAATTAACATTTCTCCTTTTTTAAATCGTACAGCCACGCACATTGTGAAGCTATTACATTTAATGACATTCTCTCTATATTTATTAATCTAAATGCTTATCTTTGAGCATATTGTGTTTTCAATAAATTCAGAGCATAAGAACTGTTAAATGCATTTAAAATATCTTTCTTCCTCGTTCATTTCCTTTCATTTTTCCCTTAATTTTTCCAAAACTACTCTGCGATCGTAAATTTATGCCTGCTCTTTTTCCTTTTTTTTATTTCGAAATCAAAAGTACATTGACGTAGAAATATGACGTAGAAATTTGGCGTGAATACGACTTTAACAGATCTCGTAATCTAAAAACTCAGAAGGGTTTCCTTCAGAGCGTCAGAGAGATCGCCAAATATAATGCTATTAATGACAAGGACTATGTACTATTATTTAACATAAATCCACTGGAATTTTTGGTTCTCGATATCAGATTAGATTTGACTTTGAACGCGAGCAAAAATGACCTTTGCCCAACTGCTCTTCAGGTCATCGCTTTGGAAACCATTAATAACCGCTTTCCCCCTTATGAGTAGCTTCATACCTATGTCGCAGGAAAACGATTAAATTAGGGCTTGCGTCAAATCCCTAAAGGAGGCAATCAATTCACGCAAGAAGTTAAAATAACGTCTCGTTGATGTCTTTTCCCTGTTGTAAGTAATTGAATTAGTTAAATCCCCGAACTGTTTTAGTGAAATGAGGAAATGAAAACAATATGCCACTTTTTTGATGGTAGGAGACTGATATTTGGGGGATCGTAATAAACTTTAGATATTGCTAGGATCTGCTGGGACGTATCCCACCCGGTGCATTCCCACCCCCTTCTACAGCTTTTTGGCGAATATTTGGAAACCCGAGCCTAACAGTCTATTCGGACCTGCCTCATTCGATCCCTCTCAAACTGATCTTCCAATTTTTATAATTTCATGCTCATAGGGATATTTCTTACATAGTTTTTAATTGTTTTAATCATATTTAAACATTTAAAATTTATTTAAATCCACAATATATTGGCTCCTGTTTGAGTCTCGGACTAGAGATTTGAACCAACTATTACACTCATCGAGACCCATCCAGTCATCTACTTGACTCCCATTGTGTAGGCAGGGGGAGGGCTTAAGCACTAAAATATCATGCTCCCATGTTAATCTTATGGCGTCTGAAAAAAGTTCACCCCTCCCCTAAGGAATTAAGCTTGGGACTTGATTTTTGGAGGTCCGCCCTGTTTCCGTGTATGTGTGAGCTTTATTTGGAATTGGCCCCCTCCGGTACTCCCCCCTACAGGACTTCCCCATTAATAACTCGAATCATATGCTACCTTGGTAAACTGCCCCGGCTGGACTCGATTGTTCTTCCTTATGAGCTCTCCAAATACGTAGTTTTATCCCAATAGCCCCATTCCTTCCCCCATTTTACGTCTTTAAACAATTTTAAAATTTAAACTTTTTTAAGGTTCTCCATAGCTGCGAGGATTTTTGACCTGATGAAATGATCTAGTCAGGATTTGCATTGTCAAAATGCTGTTCAGAGAGGGGGGATACACCTGGGAGGTTAAGTCCTTGTGCTTCGGATCTATACAGGTCAAAATGCCTCGGAGCTATGGGGAATTTAATTTTTTTTAAAATTTTAAAATTGTTTAAAGACAGGGAATGTGTGATGGAAAGAAGGAATGGGACTATTGGGATAAAATTACGTATTTGAAGAGCTCATAGGGAGAACAATCGAATCCCGCCGGTGCAGTTGACCAAGGTAGCATAGGATTCGAGTTATTAATGGGGAAGTCCTGTAGGGGGCAATTCCACGTAAAGCTCCCGCATACACGAAAATATGGTGGCCTCTAAAAATCAAGTCCCAAGCTCAACTCCTTAGGGGAGGGGTGAAATTTTTTCAGACCTTATTGGACTAACATGGGAGCATGATATTTTAGTGCTTAAGCAATCCCCATATCTGCACAATGGGAGGCAAGTAGATGACTGGATGGGTCTTGATGAGTAGATAGTTGGTTCAAATCTCAAGTCGGAGACTCAAGCAGGAGCCGAGATATTGTGGATTTAAATCATTTTTAAAAATTTATTTAAGCTTAAAACAACTAAAAACTATGTAAGGAATAGCCCTATGATCATGCATTTATAAAAACTGAAAGAGCAGTTTGAGAGGGATCGAATTAGGCAGGTCCGAATGGACTGTGAGGCTCGGGTTTCTGCATATTGGCCAAAGAGCTGTAGAAGGGGGAGGGAATGCACCGGGAGATGCGTCCGAGCAGATCCTAACCGTAATAAAAGTTATTACGATCCCCCAAATATCAGTCCCTCTAGCACCAAAAAAGTGGCATATTGTTTTCATTTCATCATTTCACTAAAAGAGTTACACCGGGGATTTAACTTATTCACTTACTTACAACAAGGAAAAGACATCAAAGAGACGTTATTTTAACAACTTGCGTGTATTGGTCATCTCCTTTAGGGATTTGACTAAAGCCCTAATATCATCGTTTCCCTGTCATTGCCCTGATGATCCACGTTTGGATTTCACCCAGGGTTCACTGATGCTGGAGTTTGCTGTGATCTACTCTCATGTCGGCTCCCATACAACTCATTATGACGGGGAAATCGAGTTCATTTATATGGCCCTTCATCAGCTTTCTGCCCATCTGTTCACTTCTGATAAGGCTATAATTTTATCTGATTCAAGTTTGCCATTCAGGCCTATATTATCCTAGCCTTATGGACATGAATCTTTGTTTCGTGCACATGCATTTGAATAACATAAATGGTTTTCTGGGGGAAGGGGCTGTGTGGAAGAGAGATGATGAACGTGCTCGGCGTCCAAGGTAAGCGATTGCAGACCAAAACATTGCCAAAATTCGTGATATGAGTAGTTTCCCACTCATATATGTGGAATGATTGTTAATCAACACTACTACACTGAAGTGCCTAAAATACTTCGTGAAAAAATTAGGAAAAAATAGGCCAGAATTTGGGAGTGATGAATGGATGTTGCATCCGCTCACACGGTTCTATTTGTTAATTAGTTTCTGGCCAGCAAAAACATTACTGTGAAAGGGCACATTCTTCTATTTACTCTGATTTGGCATCATGCGACTTTTTTTATTTCCTACAATTACATATTTCTTAAAAGGAACCCATTTTACCTCAGTTGAAGGAGTTTTGGCAAAAACGGTGAATCTTCTGAAGGGCTTTCCAAAACCTCGTTCCAGATTTGTTACTTGAAATGGCAGCACAGAATGAAGATGTTTGTGAATGCTGAAGGGAAATACTTTGAAGGTAATAATGCCATGGAAAACTGATTCTGTACGTGCATTGATTTATAGGACCAGTCTCGTATTTTGTGTCACGCCTCATATCTATTATTTCAATGTGAGGTATATTTAAAGACATTTGTGACGGAAAATATCATATTTGGGTAATAGGTCTTACGTCTATAAAAGGAAGTTTATATCTGTATGAAGACAGTTTTTTCTGTCATATCAAAAGGTCAGAATTAATCTATTTTAGAAAGCAACTAATAAGGTACGTATCTAAAAAAATAAAGTTTGAATTTTTAGTAGAATAAGAATTTTCATGATATTCACAATAGGAAACATAAAATGGAATTAAAAAGGAAACATCATTAATTTATGAGTAATATTGCAAATAAACAATCAATTAATAATTTTTAAAACAATTATATAGTATTTAAATATTAGTGCATAAATGAATGAAAAAACTAATTACGAAGGATTAAACAACATTAGCAATTTCAGTATACGGGAATACATTTGTTTATTGCTGTGATAAAGAAATGCATATATATATATATATTCTATAGAAAATGAAAACTTAAAAAGCATAAGGAATATCATTTATTAATCAATGATATCATACGAATACATTAGAATATCTTTATCTTTGAAAACAGAAGAAAAATAATATTTTAAACCAAGTTAATTTTTCAAAGGCTGAAGAGCATAAAGGTTTCATTAGCTAACTAGATAAATAAGCAAATGAGTAAATAAATAAATAATTCTATGAAACTGAAAAATTAGAGTAATAAACAACTTGAATACTTTTTAAATAAAATTTAAATAGTTTTGTTGTTTGGATAAGCATACATATAATTACATTTATTATACATTCAATTAAAATTTTACCAAAATTATTATCTTTGTAAAACCTTCTGTTGAGAAAACTTTTTGATTTTTCATAAAATAATATTTACGATAGCTTAATTAACAAACCCTTATTATTTTTATTTTTGTTAGAAATTAAAGGCTTTTCGTCTAAGATCTCTTTTTCATTTCAGAATAAAAGTGTAAATAAAGTTTAATTATAATTATTGCACTAGCGGTTTTCATAAGAAAAATTGAATAATTCAATTAATAACTTTAATTTCCTAATTTAATTACAAAAAAATTATAATTATTTCCTTTGAACTTTTCTGGTATTTTGTAGGAGATAAAGTACAAAATTCAAGGGATTTTTGTATTTTTCAAAACAAATACTTAAAAATAGTTTAGTTTTCAAATTCGTTTATGACTCAAGAAAAACTAGTACAAGGAATAGATTTTAATTAATTATATCTCTCTTTTTGCCTTCTGATAATTCATTTTATTTGTTCTTCTTTTTACGGGCAATTATTTCTAAAAGACATAATCATTTTTTTCCAAAGCATTAAAAATTGTTTTCGTTTTAATTTTAACAGATTAAAATTCTCCAAAAAATGGTCTTGAAATGTTAAACATATTTTGCTGAGTAATGCAATAATTAGGTTCAAAGTTTATTTAATAGGACGTAAGTACAATAAAGATTCATAAGACTTTCTCTCAAAAATTGTGAACTTATTCTAGGCTTAAATTTGCTTTAATTTAGGATCTGTTAATAAGAAAGAGATTTTTTAAAATGGAAAAATTCGTAATGTGCTTAATGGATTTGAATAAAAGGAAACACTAAATAATTATCATCTGGGACTTGAGCGTGAAATGATTTAAAGTATGAAAATAAAGTTACACTTCGGGGGAAAATTCTGCAATCTGAATTTCAAAATATGTTAAATTTGTTAGAACAGTGCTCGTTCTTACAGTAATGGTAATTATTTCTATAAAAGTTTCTAATTTAAAGCATGGATTCATTCCATATGCTTTTTGATGTTAATTATTTTTAACAACAATATCTCTTAAATATATCAAAGTTAATGCAGTCTTATTTTAATTGAATCATAAGGAAACACCTTGATGCTGTTTAGTGAATGGATAAAATTATTCAAATAGCACTATATTTCTAGAAAGTTGACTTTAATAAGTTAACTAATTCAAAGTTTGGATCTAAAATAAGGTAAATTTTAACTTAAAATAGAATAAAGTATTTCTATAGAAATGTTTTTTTTCAGTTAAGTACACTTAAACATTAAGACAGTATTAAGGTCACATTTTATTACATAATTTCGAGATTTTTTTATATATGCAAGTATAATCACCAACTGTAAATGTAAAAAATATGCTATAACAAAACAAAACATTTCTGACGAAATGAAACTGTATATATCCATCTTATTACTTCTCTTATTTTTGACAAAGAGTACTCTATCATATTCCAACACGAGATAGCTACTTTAAAATAAACAATAAATCATATTTTTACTGTATAAAAGCTTCAAATAATTTCAGATCATGTGTCATGTAAGTCGGGTTTTCAAAGTGTGAATCTGATTCGATTGTTCTATCATTACCAATAAAAGATATTGATGTTTTCCTGTTTTTACCTAACAGGCTAATAAAATGCTCAACGGAGTTCTCATCTAGAAGTTTTATCGAGAAATCCCACAACTATTGCATCTGATACCCTTTTACGCTCTCCAAAGCTTACTAATGTCTTTGTCAAAGCTAAATGCTTCAGAGGTATGTCGTGATCTGTGTCCGTGCCATGGAATTTGACCTTTCATCATTCAGTGTAAGTATATCAAACCCCTTAATAGTATATGTAGTATACCAAATAATAACTTCGCATATAATTTAATCACCGCACATGCAGTTATTAATAATATTTTTTATAATATTTAATATTTGTATTTAATACGTCCTGTTTTCACTTGTTTGAATTGCTTAAAATTTAATTTAAATACTTTAAACTGATTTAATTGTATTAGAAACATAAAAAAATATCCATTACATACCACTGTGTTCTCGAGTAAATCTTTATCAATCCTATATTGAACACGATATTGTCTTTTACACAAAATTATTGTAATTGTTAAAAATGGTGAATAAATTTTTAATACACTTTTACTAGCTTCACCTGTATGTAACGGAATCCTTGAACTTGATTTTTACCCACTTTAAAATGTCAGATTAATACCAAATTTTGCACACTGTTCAAAAACGATGATACTACAATAATTTAATAATTTTGTTCTCTTGTCCTGATCAGGATTGACGATTTCCCATTTCCAGATTTGGTGACTAATTCCAGATTTGGCGACTAAAAATTTAAGTTGCAACAGTAAAGCGAAAGCGTGGATGGCTAATACAAAAATACAAGAAACAAAAAAGATTAATTCATCAATGAATAAATGATATAGTTTTAAAAAGTAAAAAAGAATACGCTTTTATTGTACATCGAACTAAAAAGTGAAAAATAAATCAATTTAAAAAAAAAATCTAAAAAAACATGCTTTTGCAGTTAATCGAACTAAAAAATAATTCTTAATATAAGAATAAAATGATTAACGAGAAAATTAATGTCATTGTTCTAAAAATGTTGGATGCTGGATACCAATTGTTATAATTTCTTACCAGTTCTATTCCGAAATGCAGAGTTGGTGTAAAAATGTAGTACAAAGCACCCCACACACTTTTACCACAAAGAAATTGTAATGGATAGCCGGTGATATCCATTAGTGTGAGAGGGTCAGAAAGAAGATAAGCCATAATCAATACAAAATCTATTTATTAACGATTCTAAACAACGACATAATTTCCACAACCCAATTTAAGAAATGCACTGATTGATAAATATGGGGAGAAATAGTGAGGTAGACGAGGTAAAATAAGATTTAATAATAAATCAGATCACTTACACTTAGCAAGTCTAGGCAATACTCCTTCTATGTCTAAAGTAATCGAATTCATACCAACCAAATCCAATTTAATAACTAATTGACCAAATTGTCAATCTTAATATTTATTAAATAATCTACGAAGCGCTATCGCCTCACTTTACGTTAATTACTACTTGGTATCTTGTTAGCTTCAAATCACTCACTCTCTCTCTCTCTTGAACGTGAAAGTTAATTCTTTAAATACAAGCCTTGATTTGAATAATCACGTTTTCTTCTTCGGAGGGAAGATTTCGATAAATTAATTTTTAAAGACCCATTTTTCCCCAAGATGATTAGTCGGAAGAACGCTATAAGACCTGTTACAGCATTAATTTTCTCATTAGTCATTTCGTTTTTATATTAAGAATTATTTTTCTACTTTTTAGTTCAATTAACTATAAAAGTAAGCTTTTTAGTTTTTTTAAGCTATACTTTACTACCAGTAAACACTTTTCTTTCTATTTTTACTTTTTATCATTATTTTTAACTATAAGCTTTTAAAAGTGTTTTTCCAGTCTTAAAACGATGTCGCTCTTTTTTCCTACTTATGATATAGTACATAAAACTCACTCCATAGTACAAGGTTAAAAAAACCTGCTAATATAACCGAAACAGTTATTAATGTATGACATACAAGCATATTTGTTCCCCTACACGACGGAGAGGAACAATGTCCAATACGTATTTACTCAACCTAACTTGGTAGTTTTCTTACACAGATTTTATCCGGCGGAAAAAAAACGGGGATGACACAAAGGGAAGTTAATTACGATAGATTCTATGCTACTATTTCCTGACGAAAGATTTAGTTTCTCCCCTCTTTTCCTATAGTTACAGAAAACTTATTTCCAATAAAGGGAAGACTATACACAGCACAGGAAAAAAAAAGCCGTGAATTAAATAAATAAATAATTGATAAACGTTTGTGTAATTATTTGCGGACAAGGAGATACAATAGTTTTTGAAAAATTAAATTGTGTTACCACTGCGGCTTAAAGGTAACACTTTGAAAGAAATATTATTACTTTGATAATAGAGGAAATTCTGGAAGTATGGTTTCAACATTTAACACATAGCTTGAATGTTAGAAATTTTATCTGTAGTATCCAATGTAAATTCGCGTTCCATAAGAAATTAAGGAGGATGTTTCTTGTTTTAGAGTCTTAACTATGACGTAAACGTTACACTTCTATATATTTTTTTATTAAATTATCAATGGTGTAATTCTTGAGTTTTCACCTTAGTTTGATGTAATAATTAAATTGAATATTTTATGTAATAATTAAAAGTTCCTCTTTTTTGCTACATATGGTACTTATAACATTTAACAATGCTTTGTTAAATGTTTATTAACATTTGTTCATTCATAAATTGTTTTGTTTTATATGAGAAATACGTATTTAAATTTACATTCTCTGTTTAACTTATAGCTGCGCAATAATGCATTGTTATTGTGTGGTATCTAACATTTCATTAAATAAATCAGGGCAACCTTATGTTTCTCTTTTTCGTTTCCCAAGAGCTGAGCAGCAGATGCAAATATAGAAAAAGAAGTATTTCCAAGAGAATTTAAGAACACTAATTACAGTGTAGTGCACACATTAAGCATTTCTCTTAATATTTTATTCTAAAAAAATATAAGATCATGTACAAGAAGAATGGGAATTCTACAGAAAACTGCTTAGAGTTGATCTAAAAATATCAGAAAATGAATATTCTTACATTTTCTTTGGCTGCCCATCCGTCTTAAGGGAGAAAATTAGAGAATGTTCAGAAACGATTCACGGAAAGGAAGGAATTAAACTGTTGAGGAGGAACTGATAACTAATTTCATTACGAAAGACGAAATGAATAGTTTTGAAAGTATAAGAAAAATACGTCACTGAAAGGAAATGATATATCTGATTTTCTATCTAACAACATTATTCTTAAATATGCTAGTAAAACATTTAAATAATATATTTTTATTAATTATAAACATTGTCCCTTTTTTAAAAATATTTGGAAATTTTATAGTATTAAATAATAATTAAAAATAATAATAATAATAGTAATTAAAAATAATAATAATAATAATAATTAAAAATAATAATAATAATAATAATAATGATAATAATAATAATAAATAATAACAATAATAATAATAATAATAATGTATAAGAAAAATATATCGCTGGGAGGAAATGATATATCTGATTTACTATCTAACAACATTATTCTTAAATATGCTAGTGAAACATGTATATCATATCTTTTTATTAATTATAAACATTGTCCCTTTTTTAAAAATATTTGGAAATGCTATAGTATTAAATAATAATTATGAATTAAAGTGTCTTTTATTGGAAAAAAGTCTTAATAATAATCCTATATTAACACATTTCGGTAAATTGTTGAATATTCTTGATATATATATATATATATAAATATTAAATGTCTTTGCAGAAATCTTCACACTGCTCATCAAACGTTAAGATTGCTCAATCTTATGAAAAGTATATTGAAAACTGTAACACAGAAAAATATTTTGAGGTAGCAAATTTTATTTTAGAGAAAATGTAATAAAAACTTCAAACAGACAGCTGCAAATACAACAGTAATTTGTTTTCTCTTTCTGTATTCCTATTAACTTTACTGCTTGCTATTACTACATAAGAGGTGAAATAAATCCAATTATTCCAAGTTTGAGACAGTTGCAGAGAGTTGCATCAAGATTAAATGTTATTACTCTAAATTTGTCAATTCTGTCAAGTAAAAAGGATTTACGAGGAATGTGCAAGGAATTGAAAGATTATAAGAAACAGATTATACTTTCATAAAATCATTGATAACGTATGCAAGTAATAAAAATATTAGCCTCACAGACAAAGAATGCAGCAACTACTATTTTTTTTGTTGTTGTTGAATACTCTTTCACTTTGAATAAAAATTAAGAAATCGCGTGTCATTGAACCTTCTAAAGAATATGATATGAATAATGAAGACTTACATTCTATGGTTTTAGAACTATTATCACGAGAAAAAAAAAGATAAGCTTTTATGTTATTTGAATTTAAAGGGAAAGTAACGGAATAAACAGGAACATCTTTTCTGAACTTTGAAGTTACTGTAAAGAGTGTAATTCAGAATCAAATTAACAATAAAAAAAACACCTTATTTTTGACTCAGTGCATCTTATCACATTTATACGAAATGACTGGTTGAATTTTAAATACACTTATTTTTAATTTTCTTAAATATATCTTGCTCGTACAAAATTTTATCAAAGCCAAAAAATATTCTTTTGTTGACAATCTAAAACTTATAATGATGAAATGAAGAATATAGTTAATTTAGCGCGCTGAATTATGTTTAAGAGCTTTAAGACTATCAAATATGGAGAAAAAATATTGTTAAATTAGTTTTAAATATTTAGGAGGAAAGCAAAGTGACTACATTATTGGGTTACGCAATAAATTAAGTTACCCATAAATATTTAAAGATGTTGCAACGCTAATCAATCATATTTTAGGTTTCTAGCAATTAATGAATACACAAATCAAACTAAACGTCAAAATATGCATTTGGAAATTACAGTTAAGTACTTTTCAAGAGAAATTAACTAAGACGAAAATCAGTTAATTCAAAATAGTACAACGGTCCCGAAACACTACTAGGTATTTTCATGCATTTTTTTCTTGTAACACGAAATGAGAAAATCGCTTAACATAAAAATATTTCCCTTCACTTAATGTTTGAGAACCTTTCTGTATTATTGAACTGTCCTTCTGTATCATAGGAAGAATTCGTTGCAGTAGCCAATTATAATGTGTATAAAGACCCACGTATAGCAAAAAAAGTTATTTTGGAGTTTGTTCAAAGCTCAAACAATATCATTGATGTTGATTCCAACTAAAAATGAAATTAATAGTGCAGCTCTCGTTCCCACGTCATCCGAAATGAGGGACATAATTAAAAGTATGAACAGTTACTTAGACATCCATTCCTATGGCAAAATGGGGAACAAAATGGACGATATTGAGCAATTTGTTGACAATCTGATGCTAAAAATGATAATGCAAAGAAAAACATCAGATTCATTTCCAAAAATTTAATAGATGTTTTGTTTTTAAAAACTTGAAAATTTTGTATTACATTTCACTAAGATGAATATGTTTCCATTTCATTGATATTTATTAAATACATACATATATTCATATCAATGTAAAAAAATGTACTTTAATAAACTTAGTTTTGTTGAATATATGTTTTTTTTTCCTTTTTTGCAATATCCTTTAACACCAAATTCTTTACCCCTAAAAAATATCTCAGTTCCCTCAGTTTCATGCTAAACGATTTTAATTGTAGTATACATTTCTTATTGTTTGTTGATGACAGATATATATATATATATATATATATATATATATATATATATATATATATGCCCTTATTTCAAAATTTTCTGACTCACTACACAGTTGGAAAAATCTATGCAAATTGGAATTAATTTTTTGACAAAGTAAACGAGAAGTTTGTTTGTGAACTAGAATTTTTTTTTTTATATTAAGAAGTAAAAAAAAATGTCACAAATACCACCCAAGAGCTAATAAAGTACCTATTGACATAACAGAATTTCAAATATGTTTTATTTGAAAATTTCCGAATTGATAATTTAGAAGCCAGATTTTGACATTACAAGTACATGTCTGGTTCTAATTATCATGTAACTATGCAGAAAATCCACCAAGCTTCAGGTGGGAATTATATATATATATATATATATATATATATATATATATATATATATATATAAAAGAAATATGTATTATTTATCAAAAACAAGAAATAATAGATAATATATATATATATATATATATATATATATATATATATATATAAAGAGTAAACTAGATAAATGTGTACCTACGACCTTAAAAGAATTCAAGACCTTTTTTAAGCTCAGCAACTTCCTATTATGAAGTGTCGCAGTCTGATCTTTCAAAATGGCTACGCACAGTCCATTAGTATTGTATATGACCCTATTGTCTGAAGTGTCACCTTTGTGATACCTTCTTCTCATTTATATCAATTTCTGACATACTTACAGTACTGTGATACGTAAATGATAATCTATGATCTTTTGTTACGGTTCTTGTTGCAACATCCGAAACAACAAGATAACGCCTGACCACACACGGCACGTGTTGCAATGACTTTTCCTCAATTGCCTAACAGTTACTTGTCTAGATATACCGCCTGATCTCTCCCCAACAGAACAGATTTGGGATGTTTCGGCATACGATTGCCACCATCCCAAATTACTGGCGATTTAACCTGATAGTCTAAGCATGTAATTCGGCAAGACACTCTTCTGGAGTTTCATCAGTCCTTCCTAGGTGACAATTTGCATGTAAAATAGAGGTGACCAAGATATTAATAATTTAATCTATAATGGCAAACCTGGCATCACGGGAAAACTATAGTCCTTCAGTGGGTTCCTACTGACTGAGGAGCTCCAGGTAACGAGAAAACTAATTTTCTGGCTAAAAAGGGTGTTCTTGTCATGTAGAAAGTTTGTCATCCTATGTCCCCTTTTATTCATTAAAAAACTTATTAAAATATCTATTAAGCCTGTACTAAGGAAGATCTATACAACCATTTTTCCCACAAGTCTTGGAGGAATACTATCCTGAATTTGCGTAATGGCCCAAGGTGCAAAGCGGCCGTGGAATTCCACCTAGCCAACGTACATGACTCCATGCGAAACCATTTGTATAGACCCAAAGTTGTTCCTTTCTCAGTAGGCATTATTTGCAGCTCTGGAGAAGTCATGGTCTGCGTACATCTGCTACACTGATGTGCACAAGACGTTTCTCTCCGAGCGCTGCTGGGTGGCTATATATATGTTAGATTGATAAAATTTGTTTCTTCTTTTTTGTTGTACTCTGTTGTTTTCACAAGCTTTTTATTAACTTGCAGTGTAAAATGTTCGGGTGGAATATTGCAACGCAATTTTGAAGATGATGCCTTCAACCAACTGAACTGAAATTTTGTAAACTGGTTTAGTTTCGATGACAATGCATGATTTGACCATTTATATTCCGATATCGCAATTAGTTAAAAATAATTAAGTTAAAGTAATTTGTTCGGGTGGAATCTTGCAACTCAATTTTGAAGCGGATGCCTTGAACCGATTGAGCTGAAATTTTGTATACACGTTTAGTTTGGATGACAATGCATCTTTTGATTATTTATATTCCAATATCGCAATTATTTAAAAAGATATTGATTAAAATTTTACCAATGTTAGAAGCTTACTTTACCTCTTTCTACGATCCCTCGTGGCGTAGTGGTTAGAGAAGCTGATTTCAAATGAATTGCTAAGGGTTCGATTCCTGGTGGCTCGTGGTTTTTAAATTTACTTTAAATCACTAATTTTCCTTCGAAAGTTATTTCTCATGATCGAATTTAAATTTCCACGTTCTTTAATGTTTTTTACAAGCTTTTTATTATTTTGCAATATAAAATGTTTGGGTGGAATCTTGCGACGAAATTTTGAAGCTGACGTCTGCAACCAGTTGAGCTGAAAATTTGAATACACGTTTAGTTTTGGATGACAATGCATATGTTTTGATTATTTATATTCCAATATCGCAATTAGTTAAAAAGATATTAATTAAAAACCTTTTACCTCTGTTAGCTATTTATTCCGCTGATCAGCTTAACTGATTGAGCTAAAAGAAGTTCCTATGTTTCGACCTTTTTTACAAAACCATCTGATTCTTTCTGTCAAACTGAGACACAAAATAATTACATAATCGGAAATATTTTATTAATTTTTAAATCTTTTTAAAAAATAATGTGATAATTTCTGTTTTTATGATTTTTCAAAAATGAGACAAAATCGATGCGTTTTCATTAAAATGATTTCTAAATCATTCCGTATGAATTTCTTTTTTGTTTTTTCGTGTTAATGAATCGATGTTCAGCACTAAAAAAGTTCTGGCGTTTCTTCTTTAGAATTAGTCATTTAAAAATAAAATGACGGAAACTTTTTTTTACGATTTTTTAAAAAATACACAAATTTATAGTAAAACATTTTAAAACTTCGTTATTTTTAAAGATATTCACACGAAGCTTTTTTTTTCGTTTGTAGAAGAGTATTATCCAAATTCTGCACAAGGATTGAAAAAATTGGTTTACAATTACGGAGTTAAAAAAAATTCTTGTGTGTTTCGTTTTTAATATAGTATTTTAGTAAAAGCAAAAAAAGAAATTATAATTTTAACATTTTGATTAATCTTGTTTTGTCTATTTTTGTTTTGGTTTTACAGTGTGTTGACCCTCCCCCATTATCCTCTTGTTGCGGCCCGAGTTTAATATCTATCATATGTACCTGGCCAGGCGGAAAAGGATTAAGTACCCCTTAACTAGCCTGCTCAATATTAACCGGCAAACGGCCTAGCAACAATGCATTCAATGAGACGAACAGACTGAGAAACTTGGCCAGTGATAACTAAAAGTAAAAAAAAATTTTTTTAATAACAAATTTTTCTTTTAATGTTCTGAAAAGAATAAAATAAACTTTTCTTTTAAAACATTTTGTAATCACCTAATAACGTCATTACAAGTTATAATATAAAAGCTTGTCGCGAGATTAACCTGTGTAAATAAACAAGCAAAATAAATAACTTGATATGATTGATTTTAATTTTTAAAATTTTGAATACCAGTACTTAAATCTCGCGACAAGCTTTTATATCATGAATTGTGTAATGCCTTTATAAGGTGATAGCAAAAAAGGTTTTAAAAGAAAAGTTTATTTTATTCTTTTCAGAGCATTGCAATAAAAGCTTTTTTTTACTTTTAATTTATTCTCTGATGTAACTGTTCATAACCTGCTATTAGAAATTTTTTTAAAAAAAACTTTATAATAGATAAACTTGTTCTGAAATAGAAATAATTTATTTGTATGCATATACTTCTTTGCATCTTCTAGAAAACCATTAATTTGTATCGCAAGTGGGCAGCCTTTCTTTGATGCGTCGTTTTTTTATAAAGAGCCTAATTTATTGTAACTATGAAGACATTACGTGAACTCATGCGTTCTTTGTTTAGTTTAACTTATTGTTGGGGGATTATTCAAGTTATATATTGAACGTAATTTGAGGTACATTTCCTTTATTTCATAGGAATACTTTATGGGAAATCGGGACTAAAAACGATAATTTGACTATAATTGAAGATGCATCTTTTAATGTGAGTTAAAAACAAATGAAGTTTAGTTTAGCTTAATTATTTCAAGTAATTTAACTTAATTAACTTTAATAATTCTTAGTTATTTGTGGGACATTTCATAAATTATATTGCATTCTAAGTTTAAAAAATATAACGAAACTCTTTTTCCCTTTGTTTAATTCTTATTTCCTTAGTTTTGTTATAATAAATAACCAAATTTAACTTTAAAAAAATAAGTTCTTAAAATGAACGCAAGATTAAATAAATGTTAAATAACGGGTAGTTTAACCCAATTAAGAGTACAGTAGTTAGAAACAAGCGCACGAATGTTTAATAGTTAATTAAAATACTTAATAGACTTACATAAAGTTTTAATACACTTAATTTAGTGCTTAAAACTTATTTTTAGAAAAAAGTTATTCTGACAAAATTAAAAGAGAGAGAGACCAAAAGGAGTTTTTGGTACTATACTTACATCATATAACTTTGAACTTTTTTAGCACCTGAAGAAAGAGAAGAAGTTAAGAAAAGATCCTTAAAAAACGCTTCAATTAAATACCGTGAAGATTTATCAAATAAATCTTGGTGGTAAATGCAGTAATTATATATATATATATATATATATATATATATATATATATATATATATATATATATATATAAATATATATATAACCCCACCAAAGATCGTATTTATTTCCAAAACGAGTTAAATCTGATGAGAGCTTACATAAACTCTGGTTTAATAAATCTAACAATAACACTACAAGTGAGCTTCGCTTTTGCTTGCCTCCCAGAATATTTTCTCCTCTCAAAAGAAATTGATCTTTCATTTAATGCAAAAAAAAGCATCTTTAATTTCATTTTTAATGTAGCTCATTTCTAACCAGCAGTTTAGAATAATGCTGAAGGGACTTATAACACAACAGAGAATAAATGCTGATTAATCCAAAATAAATGTACAAGTTCTGCCTTTTAATTTTTTTTTTAAAAATTAAATACAATAGAATTTAAATGTTTTGTATAATATTATGGCTTTCAATATCTGAAGGATTGAAATTATAAGATCATTATTTTAAAAGCTATTCAAGTGACTTGTCAACAGATGCAGTTATTAGTCATTATTGAGGAGAAATTAGTATTAGTCTTTGGAAATTGTATTGATAGTTACGTTCTTAAAATTAATGTTTTCAAGTACTTTTGGGTAGGAAGCTCTAACAAACTTCAAAAAAAAATATTGCTGCTTTACATTGAACATTGGTTCTCCTTTAGGTTGTACCATAAAAATTAATTAAGCTGAAATATGAAATTTAAAAAAAGTTAAACTTTTGAAACAAATTTGTTTTCATGTTTGTATATTATAGGATTGTTATTATTCATGTAACTATTGAGCAAAAAGATGCTGGATTCAATTACACACACACACACGTTCAATTATTAGATTGTTTTGATGGACAATATTATATCTACTGATTTTTTAAAATTTTGTTGATTTATTTTCTTTTTCTTTTGTTTTTCTTTTTTTCTTTTTCTTTATTTTTAAGTCACATAAACATTTTTTTAATTTGAAAGTCAGCTTATTTTATCGCAAAAGTAAAAATGAAATATCATTTTGAAGTAATATTTACAACAAGACATAATTTTTATCTAATTACATTTTATCCATTTTACGAGAGGTTTCTGCATTAAAGTGAAAATAGATTGGATGATTTATGCGGATGTCAAGGGATATATAATCCATCAATAACAATCAATAACATAATAAATACCATAACAATTTTCGAAATATTCAATCCAATACAGCCGAGAAAAATTAAAAATAATACATTAAGGAGGTTAAAAATAAAAGTAAAATGCACTGGTTTCTTTAACTGAAAAAAGAAGTGTTTCTTTATATATATAATTGAAAACTCTTGAAAAGGAAATGGAAATGTATCATAATGTATATTTTATGTATGTGTCTAGATGAAATTCATGGAAAAATGTATAGAAAAAAATAAAATAAAAATAAAAATTTCCTTTCTACTGAGAGGTTTGGGTTTATATATAATCGACGACTCATTAAAATAGATGTAATATACTTTCATGCAATGTTATTCTTCAGAAAAATTTCAGAATTAAATTTATTTTTCAATTTTGAAAAAATTCAATTGAGCTAAAGATAAAAAGCCCATTAATTTATAATTACTTCGTGTTAATACAAGGCAATTCAATGAAAAAAAAAACTTTTTATTCTGTAAAAAATCTTATACATGAATCCAAATTTGTTATGTCCTATTTATTATCTCCGATTCAATAACTTTTAAGAATTAGTTATTAAAATTAATATAAATGAACCGATGTAAGAAACTTTTCCTGTGTGTCTTTAAATACTTATGTTTAACAATTTTCCAACAAACTTTTAGTTAAAATGAAGCACTCCAGTACTAAACAAATATTAAAAATGTTAGGTAAAGAAAATTAAGGGCTTCGAGAACTCCGAAGTCATTTACTCGAAAATATAAAAAAGTAAACAATTTAAAAGTAGTTTTCTAAGAAATATTTTAACTTTAAGAAAAAATACTTTAGAGATAGTGAAAATAGAAGATATAATATTCATACATTTTATTTTATACACACATTTGTTTAATAATTACTTAAAGTATAGAATTTTTTCTAGAAAAAAAATATACTAAAGGCTGATAAATGCTGTAAAATTATTGTATTGTAAATCAAAAGAAAAATTTTTAAAAAAGAAATTAAAATGCAATGTTGAATTTATATTCCCCTGTTCCTTTTTATAGTTCTTAAAAAATACTTCTTTAATCATGCATAGAAGTTTAGTAAAATTGCGAAAAAAATATTTTTTTCTTTCTGTTTTTTGCAGGATTATAGTTCTTTCAAAATTTTTTTCAGTGTAAGCACACATAAAAAAAGAAAAAAAAAGGGTCTTCAATTTTGTTTAAAAAAATCTGGTGATCATTTTCTTTTTCTTCTAAATGTTTATCAGTCGATTGAGTAAGACCAAGAATTAACGAAGTACTGAGAAAATTAGTAAAAAAGGTAAGAAAACCTTTTTTTAAAAGAATCATTTTTGTGCACCGTACTTAATTGAAGCAGTGGTAGAAAATATTCTGCAGACAATGGTATTCGTGACTTCGAGTTCTTCTAAACGCTCCGTGTCAGAGAATTGTTAATTTCGTTTATGAATTGAGAAAACTCTTTTTTTTCGTGTCCAGTACAAGTTTCGCTTATTTTTGCTTTATTATTTTCTTACTAAGTTCTAGTTTGTGGAATGAAGTAAAGCAAATTATAATTTTTCTTAGTTAAATAAAAAATCCGAAGGAAACCAAAAATATTTCAAACATAAGCGCTTAAAACTGAATGATAAATAACTCATTAATTTGGCATAAGATACCAATTAATTATATTTAAAAAGAGAGAGAGATAAATTTTAACAGTGGAGATGAAATGCCAGTAATTGAGATTTTAACTTGATTAATGACCCTGAATATGTTAGCTTTAAAAAACAACAATATGTTTTGCCAAATTATTTGTTTTTAAATAACATTGATGAAATTTTTACTTAGCAGATGTTTTTGTAAGCAATTTATTTTTGCGTAATTAGTTTAAAATTATGGTCTTCAATACTTCTGAGATCTTGAAATGAATAAGAAAAATTCTGAATCTCTATCTCTGTTCGTCTCTCTTCTCTCTTTAAAATGCTAACTTAATTTAACATATCATATAAAAGTAGAAATATTTATACTATTAAATTTTTAATGCAGGAAACGAAATGTAACAGCATTACTTAGAAATGGTTTTGTGTTCAATTATAACCAAAAAGCAGTTGCTTTAAAAAAATATTGCAAATTATAGGGATCCCATATAACTAAAGTTAAAAAAGTACAAAATGAATCTTGTTAAACATAAATAATAAATAAAGCGATTTCTGAATTCTTTATATCTACGAATGTGTTGAACACAAAATTTGTTTTGAAATATATTAACATCTTACTATGCAGTAACACAAGGGCTTTTCGTAACGGGACTCATAATTTTAAACTTTTTTCGATTGACAATAGAGCAGCACTCTTCTCTCAAAGTTTCCACACCACGATATCATGCGAAATTACTACTGTGTGCTATAAAATTTACTACTAAATTTAAATAGTGACTGGCTCAAGAAATAAAAAAATTGCGCCAAACCTGTGTTCTTTAACCACTTGCCAGTTTTGAACGTACACCGTACGTTCACTAGTTTTTTCCAATTCTTGATTTGCCCGTACGTCGTACGTTCAGATTTATTTCTCCGATTTCATTTCTGCTTTGCCCATATTTTTATCTCTCTAGTAATTCTGAAGTATAATTGAAGAATTTGTCAATGGATGGCGATAGTTTCCCACTGTATTGAGTTGAAAAACCAGTTTTAAGTGGTTTGTGAGTGGTTTTGGGATGGAATATTAGATAGGCGGGAAAATTTATTCACATCATTAGCTAGCGTTTTTGTGAGCGTGATTCTGATAGACTTTTTGCACTGTATTAGACTAATATTGGAATTTATATCCTGCAATAATGGATGAATCGGAAATAATTCCGATTAATGATTATGATTCGGATCTTGAATCTGAAACATATTCTAAAATACCTATAAACGATTCGGGAAGTATTGCCAGTTTCTCAGACGATTTTGACTTTGATATTAGTGACGATGAAAACGATGACCTTAGCCAAGCAAGAAACTTTTATGAAATCGATTGTAATAATCCTTCTGCCCCTCCTCCGAGATTTGCATTCACTAATACGCCTGAAATTAATTTAGATTTTGATGCAAGCTCTGGTAAAATGCAATATTATGAAGCATTGATAGATAATAATTTGATTGATTTGATTGTTCACGAAACAAATCGTTATGCTGAACAAACTATTGGGAGCAGCATTCCTCGCAAGCACTCCAGAAGTAAAAAATGGGAGTCAACATCAAAAGAAGAAATGCCTGTTTTTATAGCTCTAATTATTCTTCAAGGCATCGTCAAAAAACCAACAAATGAACAATATTGAAGCAAAAGACATTCCATATCGACTCCCTTTTTCTCCAAAGTCATGTCCTATCGGCGTTTCAATCTAATTTACCATTTCTTGCATTTTTCCGATAATGAAACATTTGTTACTGAAACACATGAGTGCCCCAAATTATCAACAATTTGGCCAGTACTAAAATATTTGACCATTCGTTTCAAGGAAGGAATTACACCCGATAGAGATGTTACTATTGATGAAAGTCTGATGTTATTCAAAGGAAGGCTTGGTTGAAAACAATATATGCCTCTGAAACGGTCACGATTTGGAATAAAAAGTTATATGCTGTGTGAATCCAAATCAGGATATGTGTGGCCATTGATTATATACACTGGAAAAGGTACTCTATTTGATGAAAAATACAAGCATATGTGTATGTCTTCACAAGTTGTAATGACTCTCATGGAACCACTCCTAAATAAAGGACATTGTCTCACCACAGATAATTTTTATTCCTCTCCGGAATTGGCAGATATTCTCATTCAAAGTTTGACTGATATGTACGGCACACTAAAACCCAGAAGAAAGGATGTTCCTAAAGAACTGCTATCTAAAAAAATTGACAAAGGTCAAATGATTGCCTTTCAAAGAGGTAAAGTTTGCGTTATGAAATGGATGGACAAGAAGGCAGTGTGCCTTATTTCAACAATACATAATCCTGAAATGGTTCAAGTACAGAGTCATAAAAATGAGATAAGAAGAAAACCTAAAGCAGTTATGGAATATAACAACACAATGGGTGGTGTAGATCGATTGGACAAACATCTTACAAATTACCCTTTGATAAAAAAAGGGGGAAAAGAAGTATTACAAAAATATTCTTTCATCTATTGGACATATGTTTGTGCATAAGTTTTGTGTTGTACAAAAAAAATGGTGGGAAAAACTCTCATTTGCAGTTTAGAATGGACATTGTTGATTGCCTGATAGAAAGATATGGAGAAGTGTCAGGAAAGAAAGGCCGTCCTGGCACTTCAACCCAATCCAATGAGATTGACTGAAAGGCACTTCTTGGAAGTAATTGCACCAAGTGAAAAGAATCTGAGACCTGCAAGAAAGTGCTATGTTTGTTCGCTGAAGAAAAATGACAACAGAAAAAGAATTAGAAAAGAAACACGATACTTTTGCCCGGACTGTGATGTTGGACTGTGCTTGACACCTTGTTTCAAACTGTATCATACCAAATTGGATTTGTAATCATAAAGAACTGTTACAATAAAGGAAATATATACTGGTAAGTTTGAAAATGTTTTTAATTATTTTTCATTTTTTACATATACCTGTAAAGTGCGCTTTCTCGTGCATCGTTAGTGCTCGAAAAGAGCAATAATTTGGGAATAACCTATGAACATTTAAAAGCACTCTAAATAGTTCATTTTCGTAATTACAACGATTTTGCTTGTAATTATCGTTTTATAAAAAAGAAAAATATTATTAACTGCAATAAAAAAATTGATATTTTTTTGAACGATTTTGGAAAATAAATGAAACTGTTAAGTGGTTAATAAGCGTTTGTAGATCTCAGAACCGCACGGACATATCAGATGCATTATCAAACGATTGAACTTTACAATTTTCAATATCCCCTCCAAATTTAGTTAAAATTTTTAATACGTGTTCTCCTAAATATGAAGAAGTATGTATAAATTGTAAATATATTGTTTCAACACTCTATGACTTATATTTTAACCAGAAAGTTAGTCTGTCAGCATGTGAGAAAATGGTTGGATTTCAACGTAGTTTATCAATTATATATGAGGTTTTACTTGTTTAAGTATCATACTTATAAATTCGTCACAAATATTGTGGGACAGGTAGTTAACACTGCATTGTCCTCAAATTAGTGTAATTCTAAAGGTGCAAATTCAAGAAATCATCATATTTACTCAGAAACTCCAAACACGTCAAGCAATTTTTCTTTTCTTGCAGATTCGGGCCTTTGAATGCTACCCTTAAACGGTTCAAAAGCTTTATATATATAGAAGATATTTTTTCTTTCAAGACTTCATTCCAATAATCCTCTTTTTTTGTTTTTGTTACTAATGCTACCTGATTGGTAAAGACCAGTGGCCGAAGTAGCCGAGTTGTCAAGGTATCGGATCGTGGCTGGTCTTGCCACGAGTTCGAGTCCAGTACCATTGAACACCCACCGTGTAGGGGGGCAATGCACTTTAAATCTGTTGAAAGCTCAAACATCCTCCTATTGGTGTGGTATGGTAGTTAGGAGAGGGTGCCAGCTCAGGTGTCGTCTACGTCACTTGGCCATGGTTCAGAATTACGTGGTCCGTCACCAAAAGCCCCCGTGTAGCTGAACAGTGCTGCGTTAATATTCAACCACTCACTCACTGGCAAAGGCCACATCATAGCCCACGCGGCTATTTAAAGTATTTCCCTGCCGCAAAGACACTATGCTTTTACAAACGTCCATGTCTTGTCAGGGATTCGAACTCAAGCCATACGGCACAGCAGTCAGCGTCGCTGACCACTATACCAGACGGGCATAAATGAATAAATAATGGCTGTAATAGCTAACTGTCAATTCTATTAAATTTTGATAATCTTTTATACAAAGTGCTCATGCCTAATATATGCTCTTTTAATATTTCGTGGGGATACAGACTTACCCTATTTGTTGTCCAGTTTTGTGTGTGTGTGTGTGTGTGTGTGTGTGAAAATCTGTTATTCTTTTAGATAATTTAGCAGAAATAGTTTACAAGGATAACAGTAAACAGCTTTGTCTGTTTCTGAAAGTACTATACAATTTCTTTCTTTTTTCACTCCATTTATTTCCCTCCTATTAAAATGATCATAAGAAAGTCGCTTGTAGTTGATATCTGTCTTTATATACTGTATTCAAAGTTTAAGTATTATCGCTGTTCGGCTTCTTTCTAATGATATAATCAATAATTAAATCTATTAATATTGTAGGTCATAGAGCTATACCATTTAGCATCTCACTATCAAGATCATTATGTTTTTCTGGACTCTTTATTTTCCTCACTTTCCCTATCATTATTTGACTCAGTATTACTTTGAACTTCTGCATTCTCATAATTTATTTTTGTTTTATTCGCTGTCAGTGACAATAATGAGTCTCGCCTTAATCATACTTGTTTCAGGAAAAATATATATTGAGGTATAATATGGGGTAAAATATATATTGAGGTATAATATGGGGTAAGATATATATGAGTTATACTGGGCATTATCCAAAGCAGATGACGAGGGCACTGAGGTAGTGGCACCTAAAATTTTGTGCAGTGTATTTTTCTGACTTTCAGCAATTTCCAGCGTCCTTTTTCCTTTTTTCGCTCCAGTTAGATAACGCTTTATTTTTCCAAATTGAAAAATAAAATTGAACACTATGGATTTTTTTAAAAAACAAAGCGTATGACACCTACGTGGCAAACTTCTTGTATACCAGATAGAATACAAGCACCACAGATAAATATTATATAACAAAACGCAATGTACACACTGCTGAAAACATTGCTATTGAGCTTACTGCTCAGCAGAGCTGTGTGTGTCGACGGAACATTACACACTTCGATAACATTTGGTAGGATTAGCACGGGTTTGGCACCAATAGGCACATTCGCTTTGCTCACCAAAAGCCTTATGTTTGGCCGAGGGACGATTTTCGATTCCGAGTCAGTCAGTTTATGTCTCTGTAGCAATGTGAAAATAATTTGAATGCTTAAAAATAAAATTTTAAATTAAAAAAAATAACTTAATTATTTTTCAATCGAATATCTGAATCTTTTAAGCTTTTAAAATTTTCTATTTATTTACGCAAACCGTAATTTTTTTCCTTGAACTATTTAAATAATTAAATTAATAATCTTCAGGGTTTTTTTTTAAAATTTCTTTTCCCAACTCGAAGATATTTTGTTGTACGTCGAAACTCTAACTAGAGTTCACTAAGATTGAGGCTCCTGGTAGCCACCAGGTCCCCCAATCACTTAATCTAACTGTGATTATAGCAGCAAGAAAAGCTTTTTTTCATATTGAAATTTGAAAATTTAGTTTATCCTAAATTCACCAAACCTTTCCATTTACTTCAAAAAAATGTATAATATTTTTTACTTTATTTCTTTCTACAACACTGAGTTAGTCCTACTTTTTCAAATATATTGCTACGAATTTTTGTGTAATATTTATTTTATGTTAAAATTGCAATGTTCGCAACCAACGCCGTCCCTTATGTTATATTGGCGATTCAATGGAAACTTGGCGAAACATTAGAGGTAGAGCCAAGTTGGAATCTATTTGGCGACCAGTTTTGGTGAGTTTGTGACCTTATGGATTCCTCTGGAAATTAGTGGAATGAGTCCACTAATTTCTTGATCTATGACGCAAGCAGATGTTTCTCGAAGAATACTTGAAGGCTTTAAATTGGGAAATGATCGTCGAAACCGAGTTAGTCTTGCTTTGACTAGCTAGTTGTTAGTTCTGTTTTGACTAGTGATTAGTAGTGTTGCTTTGACCGTGAAGAGTTGATTAACGATGAGCTCGGCGGTTGAACAGGATTAGTGGTGCTTGTGAATAATATTTTGTATATGTGTATTTTAGACTTTGTTACTTGTTTCTGAGAGCTATAGAAAGTGTGAAGACCTTCTGATACGTATT